>JACDOX010000629.1:0-148838 GCA_014549065.1 Cardinalis cardinalis
ATAAATATAAATATAAATATAAATATAAATATAAATATAAATATAAATATAAATATAAATATAAATATAAATATAAATATAAATATAAATAAATAGGGATAAGGTTTGTCTACAAGAACCCAATGTGTAGTTTATACACACATTATTGGGATACTTTTACACCAGCTAGATTGGTTATTGTTGCTGCAGCATGTTGCTCTGAGGGATATGTCCACTGGATACCTATTTGGATTTTGAATCTTTTATTATCCAGGACTGCATTGCACACTAAATATATGTGAAAGCAAGAATAAACTCCCATCCCTTTCCCTGCCCATTTATTTATGTCTGTTTATAATAAAACAATCCATTAGTGTCAGTAATGGTAATTACTGCATTAAAAACATCAGAAAATCTGCTATAACAGAAGTAGTAATAACATCATGGAGTTTTGCCAGTTTAATATGATTTAGGTCATTGTCAAAAAAAAGTCTACTGCTCATTATCAGCTTCTAAGCAACATACATTTTATAACGATGTGTCTCAGATTTTAACACTTTGCATAAATTACTAGATAAAATTTGCAGAGTTTATATATGTAAAGTTTCATTCTATAACTTTTTTCTTGTCTAAGAATGTTGTTTCCCATTCTCTAGTTCCATGGAATCATGACATGGGACTTGTCTTACCATAGAGAAAAAGGTGAAAAAGTTGGTCTACAAATTCATTGGGTGAACTGTGACACACAAGGCTAAAATGCTTTTAATTCAAGGAATATTTGGCTTCTCTAAAAGGTCAATAAACTCTCTTCTAACAATTGGCCCTGTGAGGGTACAGCCTTCTCTGTGTGGAATTTTCAAGTGACTCACTTCTTTAGCTCCGTCTGCTTGCTCCCTGCAATCCATATCAGTTGCACAGGAAACAGTGATTATTCCTATACATCTTTGTCTGGAGCCCACAGTTACTATTTAATGTAATTACTTCCCCACTGTGGTGTTGTTTGAAAACAATTGTTTGCTTGCTTTATTTACTTATTTTAATTTCAAAGCTTTCCGTTGTGGTGTCACATGCTGGGAGCACCTTTAAGAAGAAATTGCCGTCCAACATCATCTTTTTTCTCAAGATTTGGAATTTGATATTCCCGCCTTACTTTTGTTTGCACAGTTGCTAAGAATCCCTTTGGTGGATGGATTTATTTTCCACCCCACATTTGTACCATACAAAATAAAAATATTTAACTTCTTGGCTCAGCTGTATCATCATTGGACAAGAAATTTTAAAAAGACAAACTTTTAATTTCCACATTTTTTTCCACATAATTTTTTCAACATTATGCATAGGTCTTTCACTTTTTTTTTAAACAACAAAAATAAATAGCAGGAAATTCTTTCAAAATTGTAGGCAAAGAAACCTCCCTTCTGAGTCCTTCTACCACTTTATCAGTAAGAAGTTTACTCTGGTTATATAAGATTTTTTAAAAGAACAACCATTCCTATTCAGTTTCCATATAATGCATCTCTTTCTTTAATATTCTCTATACTGTTGAACTCCAGCCAGCAGCTAATCCATACATGGCCATTCTCTCACTCCTTCCTAGTCAGTTATGGGGAGAGAAACAAAAGGGTGAAAGTGCAAAAATTTATTATTTGAGATAAAGGCAGCTTAATAACTGATATAGAAAATAATCACGAGGATGCTAATAATTATAATAGTAGTAATAAAAAATAGTTATTTAATTTAAAAGAAAATAACAAAGAGAAATAAAACTCAAAAAAGGGATGTAAATGAAAGTAGTTGCTTGCCAGCTGTTTAATGGCCAGCTAGTCCCCAAGCAGCAGCCCTGCACCAACCTTCCCCCACTTTTATGTGCTGAGGATGATGTCCTGCAGTGTAGGATATCTCTTGAGTCACTTGGGGTCAGCTGTCCTCACTGTGTCCCCTCCCAACTCCTTGTGCATGCCCAGCCCTGTCGCTGGTGGGGTAGGACGAGGAACAGTAAAGGCCTTGGCTCTGAGTAAGCCCTGCTCTGTAGCAAAAACATCCCTGTTTCCAGTGCAAATCCAAAACACAGCTCCCAAACAGCTATTGTGAATAAAATTAATTCTATCCCAGCCAAAACCAGTACACATTTTCATCATTCTTGGTAATAATTATAGAAAAACAGTAAAATAAGAAGACTAGTAAAACTGTTCAATAAAAATAGAATTTATTTCATTAAACTATTGATTTCTTCCCTCTTGGCCTTCTTTCTATGAGGATTCAAAGCAAGAACAGATTCTTCATTAGCTGCATTATGCTATGTCATCAAATAGATCACATACTAATCTAACCATTTTACTAATTTATTTTATGGCTATTTACTACGACTTTGAGAGCTTTGGGATTCATTAATTTAAAAATGCAGGACTGAATTTTGATCTCCCTGAGTTTTTTCAAGATATTCAGATAAATTTCCTCCTAAATATTTCAATATGAACATATCACTACAGTTAGGAAAGAAATTTAACACTTGATTTCATCTCTTAAATTAAAACAAAGTTAAATGGATTTATATCTGCTTACTGGAAATAAACCATACAATGTTATTTACTTTCAGTGTAACTCAGAAAAGGATTTTTTCGAGCATGTAACTTTTCTTTAGGACATGACTATACTTTAATCACACATGTAAACTCAATTAAAATGGATGGCGCGATTAACTGCTATCTTAGGTAGGAAATTACTTAATTGTGTATTGCATTGTTGTCTCAGTGAGACTGTATTTGATGCAAACCAACATTTTATGTTATTTTGATTAAACAAGTTTCTCTTTCAGATTCCTATACGATGTAGCTTGCTTTAGGAGAGGCAATTACATGTTAACCTCACTGAAATGAGATGAAGGAAATCTGTGAGAACATGGCACTGTATAGATCCCAACTTAATTGCACTCACACTTAGCTTCCATGTACTCCACCGCATTTAACAAAGATTCATTGTGCCGGTTTGCTAATTGTTGACAAACAAGCTCTCCGTTTCTTAAGCTTGTAATGCATATGTTTATGTAAATATGTGCTTGCATGCAAAGTCTAGTTTGCATATAGTTCAATATTTCAAGCAAGGATATAAGCTGGTGCACATTCTTCTGAACACAGTCCACAGTTCGGCCTGTTACTGTGTGTGCTTTGTAGCTGCACTTTGGCTCAACTATGTTGCAATAGAAAGCAGAGATTTCTGCAGAGTGGTGGTTGATAGTAAAAGACCTCATGAAGACTAACTTGCTGTTAATGTTTAGGCATATGCTTCTCTTTGGAGTCTGATTTTCAGGTTAGATCAGGGCTGGAGAATTCAGCAAGACAAGAACAGGAAGAACAGGATGGAAAGATGTTATAGGCATCATTGTCAATTTAACTTTTCAGTAAGTCCATCCAGAGAGGATCAAAGGTACCAAAATGTCAGTCATTACCTCTTTCTATATTCCAGTGTAAGTTTTCATTTCAATTTAAGAGTCTTATGTCCAACTATTTAATTATAAATTATTTGTTTTGTAGAAGGAAATTCTGACAATGGGCTTTCTTGAAGATTGACCAGAGAAGGACATGTTTTATAGTGCTCTTTCAGAGCACTGTAGATGCAGATCTACATCTTCTTCCTGCCTGTTTAACAATTTTTCATGTGACTTTGGGAATTTATTTTCTTTAATCTGAGCTTTCTCAGCTGTAAAATGTGATTAATTTGGCTTACCAGCCAGGGTTTAGTTTTGAATTACTTTAAGACATAGAAACATTTTATACATTTGCATATTGCATAACCAACTTTTAGCAGAGGTCATCAAACAATATTAAAGTACATAAAATAGTAAGAAGCGCTTTATCTTTAATTTTTTTTACTTTATATCCCCCTACATTCAAAGAAGTGAGGTCAGGTGAGGAGCAGTATAAAATATTTTACCTATTAGTATAGCATCACAGCGTCTGAGATTAATTGATTCCTTGTACATAAAACCTGCAGAAGACAACTTTTAACTAAGTAGTCTCTGCAAGGACTCTTCCCTTTTGAAGCTCAGCAGTGTTGGGTATTGTTAAGGCTCCCTCCGGTCAGAGGGCTTTTTCTAACTTGAATGTCATGTTGGATGAGATTCTGTAGAGTAAGGATCCAACCGACCACAGCAGGTTTTGCTAAATACTGTAACAAGACAGATCTTTCTGACAGTGATTTTTAAAAGAAAAAAAAAATCAAATCAGTTTGATGTCTGTTTGTCTGGGTGTCTCTGTGCAATATTTCTGTTATCAGGGAATGCCCAGATACAAAAGCTTTCCTTGGTGTATTGCACGAAAATAAATATGAGTAGTATACAAATATAAAAGCTTAATTACTTTTAAAGGTAACCACATTATATCTTAACACCTACAGCGAAGAGATTACTTGTTAGCAGAAATCTCTTGCTAACCCTGAAATCTGTAAGAATCTGAGGCAGCAACAGACCTGAAACTAGAAAGTAATTTCTACAAAATGCAGTAATTGAGTGATTAGCAGCAGCGACAGAATTGATGAACTGGTTAGGACCAATTTGTGTTTGCCTCCTCTCTTGAATTACTAAACTGAATGAGAAGTGCAAAGAAGAAAAACCAAGATAAAATAGGAATTATCCACACTCTCCAAGATAATTTTGAACTCCCATCAGAGCAATCATAAATGGAGCTACTGAATATAATTTTCACAGGTTTGCTGGTTGCTTTTTTTTTTTTTTCTGTAATAGATCACATAATCTTTCATGTATCCTTTAGAGGAATACTGAACGTTAACACGATTGAGGTGCTGTATTCTGATATGGAAAATAGGGAGCAGTGGGAAAGAGAAAATAAGATAAAAACAAAATTGTAATTACTGATTATGTTAGAAGTAAATGCAAACACACACTAGTTAGATTTCTGATCCTAGTGATTACTGGCCAGTAAAATTTTATAATCTAAAGGAAACTTTTTTTTTCAGTACATCCAGTTTCTTCCTCTTGGCTGTGCTTTTGCTCCTACTCTAGTGCCAAAAGTTTGTAGGTGGCCATTATGTATTATAATCACAGAAGTTATTCCTATCACATAATTACTAAACTGCCCTGAGCACAGATGTACTTTAATGAGCCTTTGGGGAAGTGGATTTAGCTTACTTCTCTTTCTGAATGGCTAAAAACCATTCATGCACTGCTTGCAGAGCCACTGCTTGCACATGGATTATATTTGCTGGCAGTCCTTGTTTCTGCTATTCAGATTTAAATGATCACAGCTATTTCTTCCTTTTGAAAATGAGTAAAAACTTTTAACTTTCCACATTTAATTTACTTATCTGTTTCACAGAAATTCAAAGACAAAAGTATTCTTCTTTGTAAATACTTTCTTGAGAACTGTTTTTCCTAGATGAAGTGAACCATTTCCTAGATGAGGTGCCTCATTTCTCAAGGCAAATACTGCTTGTTTAGTTTTTAGCGAAACAGCTACTTTGTGGAGTCTCTGTCTCCACATATCATATGCCAGTATGTCATGGTACAAATGCTCTGTCTGTGGAATGAAGCTGTAGAGGAAATTATATCAGCAAATATTAGTTTAGTAAGGAATCATTACAGCATCTTTAACTTTTGAATATTTTCATTTAAAGCACTAGAGATCTTCTGACCCCAGTCTGCTTCTGCATTTTTCTCTACATCCTGTATAACAAGAATTTTCCTATGTTTAGAGTACCTATGATATCTAAAACCCCCTTTTTCTTGGTAGTTTAAACAGGAAGTTTGTATCAAAAAAATCTGAGATTTGTGGTCAATGGCTCTGTGTCCAGTTGGAAGCTGGTGATGGTAGGTGTCCCTCAAGGTGATGAGTGATGTCTCTCAGGACTCTGTCTTGAACTCGTGCTGGTTAATATATTGATCAGTTACACAGACAGTGAGGTCATTTGCAGATGACAAAACACTGAGACATGTAGGGGACAGAAGAGAAGGAAGGGATGCCAGCCAGGGGGAAACCTGGACGAGATTGAGAAGTGTGTCCACAAGAATGTCCCAAAGTTCTACTAAAGCAAGTCCAAGGTATTGCCACCTGGGCTGGGGCAATGCCAGAGAGACTGGGAGAAGAAGACATTGGGAAAAGCACTTGGGAGTTCATATTGATGAAAAGTTGAACATGAGAAAAAAATGTGCACTGACAGCCCAGAAAGGCAATTGTATCCTGGGCCACACTCCAAGGAGGTCAGTAGAGGGGATTCTGCCCTTCTGTTCCACATCTGAAACACCGCACCCAGCTCTATCAAATTCAGGGAGCCCCCAACGCCTGGGAATGATTGGCATCTGACTATTGATTCAGAAGGCTGAACAATTTCTTTATTAAAATATACTATATTACATTAATACTATATTATAACTATACTGAAGAGATACGAAACTATACAAAGATATATACTAAAGAAAAACCCATGACAGTCTCCAGACAGCTAGGACACAGCTTTGACCTAATAGGCTAATTAATACAAACAACTATGACTAGAATCCAATTACCAAATCCCTTCAGGTCAACAATCTTCCTAACACGTTCTACAGGTGCAAAACAGGAGCAGAGAATAGAGATAAAAATTGTTTTCTCTTTCTCTGAGGTTCCTCACTGTGCTTCCCAGGAAATATCCTTGGGAAGCTGTGCCTGCCTGCTCTTTACGAAGAGAGCTGCAGCTACACAGCTCTGGGATCCCAGCACATGTGGGCTTCTTGGTATGAGTCCAGAGGAAGTCCTTGAAGAATGCTTGAGCACCTCTGCTGCTAAGAAATGCTGACAGAATAGGAATTTTCAGTAAGGAGAAGAAATGCTTCCAGGGAGACCCTATTGGAGATTTCTTTACTTAAAGGTCCTATAGAAAAAGAGAAACTTTTTACACAAGTAAAATCTCGTCATAGGAAAACAAGAATGGTTTTAAACTAAAAGAGTAAATATTTAGATTAGATGATAGGAAGAAATTCTTTACTGTGAAGATGAGGTGCTGCAACGAGCTGCCCAGATGCATTGTGGACACCCCATTCCTGACAGTGGGACCAGGCTGGATGTGTCTCTGAGCAACCTGATCCCGTGTGTGGCAATATTGCTCACAGCAGGAGTAGGAACAGTTGGACCTTTGAGGTCCCTTCCATTCTATGATTCCATGGTCATCCTGATTTTGCTTTTTAATTTAGCTGTAAATAGGACAATTAATTCATTTATTTGAACTATTGCTACTTCCTATAATCATATGAGAAATTTACATAAATGTTTGTGTATATATACATGGATTTTCTGGTAGATAGGTACAGTCTCTGACCTATAAAATACATTATCTCCAAGAAACCAGTCAAGTAATTATCAGAATACTACATTGAGAATCCTGTTGTGCTTTACACAAATAATATTAATAAGTCTATGCCTCTGACAAAGAAAAAAGTCTGGCAGGTCATCTGTTGATGTTATTAGAGAAATAGATGTAATATAAATGTCAGACCTCAGTATTTAGAAATAATTAATCCAATATTATCAAAAAGTCATATAATTTGCTTTAAAACGTAGTCAGAAGAGCATTTTTTTTATTTCTTGTGGCCTTTTAAGATTCATCTTTTCAAGCTTTGCATTGCAACTTCGTTAGAAAAAGGTTAAAAAGAAAAGCTGATTTGTTTTAGATAGTTATTTGATTCTAACTACAAGGTCTATGACAAGAAATATTACTAGACTCACTAAGTGTCTGAAAGAACTATAAGACTGTGAAAATTCAATTTAGTTAACTGCATGACCAAAAGGCTTTTTATATTTCATCTTTTACCTGAATTTCAGTCTCCTAGAATTATCTTCCAAATCATGTTCCAGACTTCTGAACCTAAACTCTTGTACAAGGTTGATTACAGTGTCACGTACTATACTGCCATAAAAATATTACTGAAATAGCTCTATGTGTCTCCTTTATTTTTTTTCTAAAATATTGTAAATTATCTAAGTTAATTTAAATTAATTACATTTTAATGAGTTTTTAGGGCTATCATAAATTAAGATTTATAAATTAAATATACACATATTCTGCTATTATAATAATGAATATTCCATATTTACATAAGTTTATCAAATTTCACATATTCAGCAGACATTTATTAATTTTACACATAATCAATAAGAACATTTCAGTGCGAACATGTATTCCTTTGCTAGAATTTATTTACATAGTGATGTTTTTGGGGTGTGCAGAAGCATAGCTTACTCTTGTACAGGAGAATTCTGAGGGATTAGTTTAAAATAAAAGTCTACAAATATGGTAGAGAAAAACTGCAGCTGCTATAATTGGAGAAATTAGCTGAAACTGCCATATTTTGAGTTTAATATTGCAGTTAGGCCTGGTGTATTTTGACCTGTGATAGTAGAGAGGCATAGGTATTGCCAGGTGAATCTTCTAAGGGTAAAGCTTTTATCACATACTTTCTCATATGTGGACAGTATCTGTAGGGCTTAGCATAACTAGCACAAACTCTGCCATAGTCATGGTGATAATTCTTGGCCTATAAACCATTTGAAAACATTTAAATTGATGATCACAATAAGAACAATTCAACTGCATGACAGCACAACTCAGAAAGAAGAAGGGTGATAGAATTTAAAACTAATGGGCTGAAACTGCAAAATCCTGGTTTTATGATTAGTTTATCACAGTGAATCATACAACCAACACCAGAGTGATATTCAGAAATTCCAGCTGTGTCAGTTTGCTCATGTAGAAGAACTAGTCACAGGCACACAATTTCTACTTTAAACTTTGGTACAGTTGGTACAATATCAGCAGTAGAAGCTAGGTGTGCAAATATTAGATAAACAAGTAAAAATTTCCTTGACAGAGACCACCATCTGCCAACAACCTTTACACCATAACTCAAAAGCAGCTCTTTTACTGAGATGTATTATCAGTGTAGCCGCTTTAGCATTGATTTAGGAAGTTCAAATCACTTATCTGTGAAATACTAAAACATGGATGGAGGAGAAATTGAAGCCATAATCACAATCAAGTCAATATTTTATGATTTGATATGACAATACAAAGACATCTCAATAGACATGCAAAAACTAAGAACTGTTCTTGTGTCAGTTATGTTCTTTCTGAAAATTATTCTGTCTTTTCTTGTAGGTAAGGAAATTTCTTGTCACACAGACAAGGCAAAACCCTAACCTGGAGGCCACATTTGGAAGAAAAACTATGTTTTAATTTTTGGGTTTAAACAGGTAGTGAGTCTAACTCTGTTTAACTTTCCATGCTTGTGAACTGGTATTGGGGAGGAGGAAAGATGCTGAGCATATTAGAGAGTTTAAGGTCTTTTATTCATATGTAAATTAATGTAAATAATTTCCAAACATTTCCAAATGTGTTTTTAGAACTAATAGGCAACTAATAAACAGTACATGTATGTACAAAAAGACACTTCCTTATGGTGGTCTTTTGCCTATTCAAAACACTAGAAGAAGGAACATGATCCCCATGAGCAATATGTTTCCATGCTTGAGTACATGTATATGCGTATACCTGCCCATACTACAGAATTCTAAAAATCAGTTAGAGAGCAATTAAAAAAAAATAGTTGAACTTAGGAACTTGGTCTTTTGCAACCATAATTATACATCCTCCTCCTAGTGTTGTGGAGGGTGTAGAAAAAATGAGTCAACTGTTAATGTTTTTTTCTGGTGTAAGAATCAGGGATCACCAATGGAAATAGTAGAAATATAAAAAAAAAAATCACATGTGATTATTCAACCCATAATGAGCAATATATCAACAGAACTCCTTGTTTTATGAACATGTAGATGTAAAATGTCTGTATGGGTTCAGAGGACAATATGGTGAAGGACTTAGAATTGAAACTAAATCTAACTCAGGAAGCTAGAATTTTCTGTGAAATAAAACAGAAGGTCATAAAACAGAAAGGTAGATTGTAAAAATAGTCATGCGTGTACATAAGAGAGATGGTGATGTTGACAAGACACACCGCATGGGTAGGTCTATCCCTAAAATCTCTTTTCTTCTTAAACTTCCTGTTTGATTTTTATGTTCAATTTTCATACGAGTATTAGCATAGAATTTTATATATATATGTATCACAGACTAAATCCCTAAAAACACAGCTACTCAAGTATCACCTTGAAGACCAATTTGTACCACACAAAATCTGTGATACTTAAAATTTCTTCCTCCCTGCAAACTGAAATCATCCCCTCAGTCTTCATGTAGGTCCTTGATACTACTGGTGAGTCATAACATTAATAAAAACAGCAGAGTATGTTATACACTATTGAAACAGTTATGATATTTGAGTTTCATAAAACAGCCAGTTTTTCCTTGCTCTTCTCTTCATATTACCTTTTCTAGACTAAAATCTTTCATTTGGATTCCACTGAGAAGCTAAGTGGCACATTTTGAATATAGTCATATAGACTTAAAAACCATCCTGACAAAGATGTCAGAGTGATTTTTTCCTACCTAGGTTGCCCCATGTGAAGCAAGAACACCCTTTGCAGCTGATGCTTTGTAATTCCATTAGGCTAGAAAAGTGTGTGTATGTGCTCTGGGCTGTTTACATACTACTGTTTTATAACCTGCTGGTCTCTACAGAAAATTCTGGCAAGAGCTGAAAAATCTTCTCTCTTTATTTACTCATCAGGATGTTACTGGTGCAGGTGGGAGCAGAAATTAAAAGGAGACCACATGCCTGCAGCAAACACTCACAGGAAATAACATTCAGTTAGGCAGACACACATACACATTGCTATTGACACTAGACCGTGCATGTGTTCTTATAAACAGTGTAATTGCAAGGTTATTTAATGTTGCACTTTAGTTTTAAATAGCTAAATTATTGCTAGGTAGCTTTATATTAAAAAAAAAAGCAAAAAAAAACAAAACAGAAGGCAGAAACCTGTCCAAGAAATCAGTGCTTGCTTCCTGAGCTGATTTATTCAAGCAAGGCCCTCAAAAGATAGAGACAGGGGAGCTGCTGCAAAAATTGAGACCTGGTGAGATAGCTTGCAAGACTAGTGAGAGCAGTAGCTGTGTAAAAGCTTTTCAGTATTGGTGGGCAGGGAAAAAGTGGAAGATGGAGTTGTTCATAGATGGAGGAGCTCAGCTGTCAAGGGCTTGTCTGTGGATAGAAGACCAGACGTGAGAGCTGGAGGTCAGGCTCAGAGGAAAGGAGGACAGACAGCACCGTGGTGGGAGCACATTAACAACCACCTGGTCATGGGTGTTCAGTGAACCACTTCCAACAACCTGATTTAGCCTCTGGGTACTGATACTGGCTTCCTTGAAGGTTTCTTCTTTCTGACGTTTTCTGGTTTGCCATGTAGTGGGACAGAAACTGTCAAGGAGATTTGGGAGGACCATCAGGGATATCTCTTTAGGATATGTTCTAGACATGAAAAAAATTCCTCTGATATTTTATCCTTTAATTTTAACTTTACTTTTACAATAATTCTCTACTAAAAGAAAGAATAAACAAAAGTAAAACAAAATAATCCCCACTGTAATGTAAAAACAATTCATCATTTAAAATAATAAAGTTACTGCAATTTATAATACTCCCTTGTAAAATTTTTATAGGTAAAAGAAAGAATAAGTGATTGTCTAGACGGTATATTATAAACAGTAATCTTGATCTTGGGACTTTATAAAGAATGAAAAATTCAATAGTGTGTTACAGGAGAAATACAAAGTTATGGCCATTATGGAGTTGTATAGGAAGTATCTAAATGACAGAATATTGGCTATGTCTTTTCCATTTTGTTGAGGGGGAAAAAGAAGGCAATTTTTGATACAAATTAAGATTTTTCCACACAAATATCAAGCTCCTGACGGTAGCTGTGAGAGCGCAGTCATGTTTGCACAAGATATGTTCTCAGACTATGAAAATATGTGTTTAGACGTTCATTCATATTCTCCCACTTTCATGACTCTGCTAGATTTTTATTCCATGAGAATATTTAATCTAATTTTGAATTGCATTAAACTTTTGGCTTCCAGAGTATCCTGTAGCAGTGTGTTCCAAAAATTAATTATTCATTATAAAAAATCTGCTGTATTTAAGGAGCTCTAAACAGGCTGCCTAACTAAGTTACTTAATAACTCAATTTGATACTTGTGTTATGAAATCTATTGGGCAATGTTTCCATCATTCATGATTGGATCTATTTCAAATCCAGAGAACATTATTCTATTTAATTTCACTAAATGTTTCTGTTATACAATGTGTTGGTTATGTGAAAATCTGTGAAGCAGAAAAGTAAATTTCAATGAAGTTTTTAAACCCACCCACAGTAAAAGGGAGCCAAATGAGCTGTGATTTCCAGGGGCTATAGTAAATCTTTATTTGTTTACCTAACATATGCAAAAAACCCTCTAACAACCTTTGTGTACATTTGTGTACATCAGGTGTACATTGTGAAGTGTTTCACATGCTGTTAAATTTAAGAAACATTTACAGCAAAATGTGAAAATAATGAAAATGTGATATTTGAATTATTCTTATTATTGTTGTTGCAGTTTTTTAGATCACTCATAGTTAGCATGAATGTTGCAAAACCAACTACAGCTTATTCCTCACAGAGTTGTGATAAAAAGAGCTATAAACCTTATATTAAATAAGGTAAAATTGGACTACATCTCCTTGACTAATATTTATCTTGTCTGTTTATAATGTAGTGTTGGCCAAAGATAAATTCCTCTTCTTTCCTTGATCAAAATTAAATTCTTCTTGTGATGTTCCATCATTTATGGAGAAATATTTAATCATGTACAGGGTGTGTACATACAAGGAAAAGAATATCTTCAAGCACACAAATACTTTCAATGAACTACTTCAGAATAAATGGGGATCTTCTGTTGGGCTAGCATGATATATACACTCTCTTGGAGCTTGAATATTACTAGAGTTTATGAAAAACGCAAAGGGAGAAAAGAGGAAGAGAAGAGGTGATAGACCAAAACAATACACCTGTATTTCCAGAGAGCTAACTTTGAAAATGTGATAAAAACTGTATCATAAGGCTCAAGGTTTTCATACTAAAACTCTCTAGCAAGGTTTATACAGGGGTTGATAGACAGCCTAAATAATATATACATAAATATAAATATATTAATATATATATAAATAATATATACAGGGGTTGATAGCCTAAATAATGTTTTAGAAGGGGATAATGTATTTTATGGCCTGAAGGATGCTTTTTTTACCTTGCTCAGTCTCTATGCAAATGAGAATAGAAAACTACCATGGATGTGCAAAATGTTTTTTACATGGACTAATGAGAATATGTGAATATATGGAGGTTAAAAAAAAAGAAAAATCTGTGATCCCAGAGTCATAATTACAGAATCATAGAATCAAAGAATTACCAACGTTGGAAGAGACCTTTAAGATTTTCCAATCCAGCTACACATCCAACATTGCCACTGTAAACCCCTAAACCACTCGACCACATCACCCAGCGATATTCAGAAGCCTCTTAAACACCTTCAGGGATGGTCATTCCCCCACTTCCCTGGGAAACATATTCAAATCTGAATATGTTTCTGAGTCTGATCACCCTGATAGTGAAAGAACTTTTCTCATATCTAATCTGAACCTTCTCTGTATCAGCCAAGGGCCATTTTCTCTTGTCCTCTCACTGCAGGCTTGGTAGAATTCTCAAGGTTTGTTTTGGAAATGAAAAACAGCATATGCGGAGCACACTCAACACATTTTTTTAGATAAATATATTTTAGGTAAATGTCTTTTAGATAAAGAGAGTAAGAAAGGAATCTTTCTGTCTAGAAGATATAGTTAAGGAGTGCCCAAAATCCATGAAGACATAATCAAGCTTGTGGCACAACAATCAGGAGCAGCACACTGTACTCCAGATATTACTATGACTGCTATCACTGCTATTACATGAGTAATCTGCAGCCTGCCTTCACTCTTACCACAAACTTTGTTAATATCATCATGACATTACTGCTATTGAGTAAACCTCTGGCTGTTCATCAACTCCTTGGTTGAGGCTCATTTTGTCATAAGTTTGCTATGAAATAGCCAAATTGTGTTTTTCTCAGTCAAAAGTTACTTCAGCTTCCTTCTTTTAAAAATAAAAGTTATAATAAAATAGCTTATTCATAACTGAATTCCTTGCAAATTCTTCCTGACCTCCAAAACAGTGCCACTTCATTTAAACTAAACCCCAAGATTAAGCCCAGGACAGATTCCATTTTCCCAAGACTCTATACATGTGAATGGTCTTGGCTCAGTGCTGGCACACACAATTGTCTTCTTGTCCTCTTGTCCTTTCCCACAATGGTTTTCATAGGAGGATTATTTGAGCACAAAACCCAAAAAGAGGTTACCTATACTCCAACAAGGTGTCCAGACTTGGTGGTCAAGCACACCATAGACTGATCCGTCAGTCTAGACATGTAATTCAGTGCTATTGCTTTGCTCCTTATAGACCAGTCATTGGGCTCAGAAGATTAAGATTTCTCGCAGCTTCAGTCTCTTCATGACTGTGAATGCAGGCTATATCATGTATTTTGTCATAATGAATGGAGAAGACAAGGAAGAAATGGTAATTAAGTAAGTTTTCTAAATAACTAAATTGTCAGGCTAATTGTGGAAAACAAAGGAGTATCAACAGGCCCCTTGTAGGAGAAGCTGCATGTAGAGAGGACCTAGTGGAGCAGAAGTGCAGTGACAGATCAGAGTAGCTTTCAAGCTGAAAATATCAGTGTGCTAATAAATGTAATACCATTTTATTCCCTTGAGTGACTTAGAATTATGCATAATGACAACTAATCTCTAGCATTAATTAAATTGATATACTACAATTGCTTATTTTTTATTCAATCAATATATTGCATTCTAGCATGGGCAAATTTTCATTTAAAGTTCCAATGATATTTACAATTATATTAGACTAGAAACCAGGAAGTTTTTAAAAACCCAAATACATACCAATCCAAAATTCACATAAAGGCAACACATGTGCAATCACAACATGTGAGATGCAGATTTTTAACCTTGAGAGCAAATTTTACAATACTAAAAACCTGAAGAAGTCTCAGGCAGACAGACAGCAACCCCAACTCACCCTGATATACACAATGATAAATCAAAGTGAATAATCTGTCAACATTAAAACTCAAATCAACACAAAGACTAATTCACCAGATTCTATCATTATTGCAGCAAATAAGTTTTACAATAAATTGAGGGACATGTACACACTCTACCTGCATCATGTATAGATACCTTGGAACTGAATATTCAAACACAGCATCTTAGCTCAGTCTGGGACAGATCTCTCTATTGCTTTTATGTGTGTGTTGAACTCATCTAGACAAATCTTGCTGTGTTTCAGGGAGTATGAACTTGACCTAGAATGCTGTTTCTGCTCCAAAAACTGCAATGGAAATTAAATGCTTACAGGATCCTAAAGAGAAAACAAAAATGCAGAAAGGTGAAGCAACTTCTCTTGTTTATAGAACAAAATTTAGCTAAGAATAAATAGATACCCTAATATTTTACCTTTTCATCTTGAGATCATCCCTGGGCACGTAGTCCAACTACCTGATTGGCTTCACAGCCTTCAAAAGAGGTCTTTTATTATGTGATCTAGTGCTATATTATATGTTTGGAAAAAAAACATTAAATCAAAATTACAAATCTGTATATTGGCAAGAATTAGTTCAGAAATTGGGAGGCCTCTGCCAAACAAAAGCAATGAATGCCAGGGGATGAACACAGTAAGTTTTCTCAGGACATAGCATTGACATTTAATTATTATAGCTGTTTCCCTTTGCCTCTCTTTTCTCCCTTTGGTTATAATGAGCTTTTACAATTTCCTCATTAGTTGTCTTTTAAACTGTAATTAAAAATAGATCTCATTACTAAGGGGTCACTTATGAACCCCATTTCCTATTATTATTTCAAGAAATTACTTAAACCTGCATTTTAACCTCTACAGTTTATCTCCAGCATTTGCTCAGTTATTCAAAACGTTCTTAATCCATTATCAGTCTAGAGTCAGAAGGAATCCATTTGAGCATGTTCCTTCAGGAAAATATTTATCAATAAAAATTACCATGTAAGAAAAAGTTCTGCTTGGCAAATGGCAAACTATTAAGCTGTGTATGAGCTTCAGATTACCAAAGAAAGAAAGAAAGAAATTAAAAAAAAATTTTTCTTTTTTTCTTTCGCCTATACAGAAGAAGGTAGATGTAAAAATGAACAAAAGCAAATTGAGTTATGTGTTGATGAGGAATAACTAATTGCCCTATTGACAGAGCATATTTGGAAATTTTTCCTACCTTAAGAGTAAATAGAGAAACACAAAATTACATATAGACTAACAGGTTCATACCAGCTGGATTCATTTAAAGGCATAGAAATAAAAGGAATTGAAAGGATTAATTCATTATTTGAGACATTCTCAGCCCTCTCTGCTTGGGTAATTGGAATATAACCCTTGCATATGGACCATAACATTAACTGAAATCATTGAAGCGTCAGTTTAGGAACTCCTACTGAAGTAGAAGTGGTAGAGATAAGAGATTTCATCAAGGATTGTTTTTTTCAATAACCATATAAACAAAAGCATTTTTTGTGGCTTCTTTTTGTTTTGGGAGGCATTGCTCTTTCTCAAAGGCTAATTGCAGCTGCTAACTCTGTTTCCATTTTTATTTTTAAACTTATACCATTTGAAATGTGACTCCTATTTTAGTTGCTTGAAATATGTGATTGCAGTGATTAATATCATCCTTTTGGCAATCTCCTGTGCAACTTTTTTAAGTCTTTAAAAACAAATCCAGCTGTCTATGTCTGATGTGGGGTTTTCTTGAAACACATTTGATCTGCTTCATCACAGTACAAGACAGCAGTTATGTCCAGATCAGTACTCATTCCTCATTTGATCTCTCTAGACTTTCTCATGACAAAGGCTATCCTATTAGATAAAGGACAAACAGCTTAAAACTTGACTGTCTGTGAGGAAAGTCATGAGACTAGTGCATGAGCACCAAAGAAATTTTGGCATGTGCAGCTAAACATTTACATGTAAAGACTTTTCCATACACTGGCAGGTAATGCTTAGTTTCTTAATATTTCCTTCCAGCTTAAAGCCAGAACTTTTACATAATGTAGCCAGTGCTTGCAATAACATTCCTGTTGACACCTAAAGGGGTTCAAACAGTTCCTTTTGTCCTATCAAAGGAATATGTGAGACAAGGCAAATCACAGAATCACAGAATCACAGAATTTCTAGGTTGGAAAAGACCTTTAAGATCATCAAGTCCAACCCATATTCTAACACCTCAACTAGACCATGGCACCAAGTGCCACATCCAGTCTTTTTTTAAACACATCGAGGGATGGTGACTCTACCACCTCCCTGGGTAGATGATTCCAGTATTTGACCACTCTTTCTGTGAAAAACTTCCTCCTTAATTCTAGCCTGTATCTCCCTTGGCACAGCTTGAGACTCTGTCCTCTTGTTCTGTCTGTTGTTGCCCGGAGAAAGAGAGTGACCCCCAGCCCACCACAGGCACCCTTCAGGAAGTTGAAGAGAGTGATAAGGTCACCCCTGAGTCTCCTTTTCTCCAGACTGAACACCCCCAGCTCCCTCAGTCGTTCTTCATATGGCTTGTGTTCCAAGCCCCTCACCAGCCTCCTTGCTCTCCTCTGGACATGCTCAAGCATCTCAACGTCCCTCCTAAACTGAGGGGCCCAAAACGGGACGCAATACTCAAGGTGTGGCCTCACCAGTACCAAGTACAGGGGAAGAATGACCTCCCTGCTCCTGCTGGCCACACTATTCCTGATGCTAACCAGGATGCCATTGGCCTTCTTGGCCACCTGGGCACACTGCTGGCTCATGTTCAGCTGACTGTCAACCAACACCCCCAGGTCCCTTTCCACCTGAGAACTGTCCAGCCACACGGTCTCCAGTCTGTAACGTTGCAGGGCGTTATTGGCACTTGGACTTATTGAACATCATCCCATTAGATTCTGCCCATCCATCCAACCGTTCCAAGTCCCTCTGCAAAGCCCTCCGTCCCTCTAACAGATCAACACACGCTCCCAGCTTAGTGTCATCTGCAAATTTGCTAATGAAAGACTCTAAACCCTCATCCATGTCATCAATAAAAATATTAAACAAAACTGGCCCCAGCACAGACCCCTGAGAGACACCACTGGTGACTGGCCCCAGCTGGATGCAGCACCATTCACCATCACTCTCTGGGCCTGGCCATGCAGCCAGTTCCTAACCTAGCAAAGAGTGCTCCTGTCCAAGCCACGGGCTGCCAGCTTGTCTAGGAGTATGCTGTGGGAGACAGTGTCAAAGGCCTTGCTGAAATCCAAATAAACAACATCTACAGCCTTCCCTGCATCGACTAGGCGGGTTACCTGGTCATAAAAGGTGACCAGGTTGGTTACACATGACCTACCCCTCCTAAACCCATGCTGACTGGGTCTAATACCCTGGCCATCCTGTAAATTTTGTGTGATGGCACTTAAGATAAACTGTTCCATTATTTTGCCAGGTACTGAGGTCAGACTGACTGATCTATAATTACCAGGATCCTCCTTTGCACCCTTTTTGTGAATGGGTATCACATTGGACAGCTTCCAGTCATCCAGAACCTCACCAGTGAGCCAGGACTGTTGGTAAATTATGGAGAGTGGCTTTGCAAGCTCATTTGCCAGCTCTCTCATTACCCTGGGGTGGATCCCATCTGGTTCCATAGATTTATGAATATCCAAGCATTTCAGTAGTTCTTTGACTGCCTCCTCTTGGATAATGTGGGGACCATTCTGCTCCCTGACACTATCATCCGGCCCAGGCGGGCAGGTGTCTTGAGGGCAAGTCATCTTCCCACTAAAAACTGAGGCAAAGTAGGCATTGAGCACTTCTGCCTTCTCATCTACAGATACTAAGTTCCCTCCCTTGTCCAATAAAGAACAAGGGTTGGTCTTACCCTTCCTTCTAGCATTAATGTATTTGTAAAAACATTTTTTATTATCCTTTACAGAAGATGCCATTCTAAGTTCAAACTGAGCTTTGGCCTCCCTAATTTTTTTCTGCATGCTCTAGCTGCCTTCTTGAATACTTCTTTAGAGACCTGACCCTTCTTCCAACGCTGATACATCCTCTTTTTATTCCTAAGTTCCTCCAAAACCTCCTTGCCCAGCCAGGCTGGACATTTACCCTGTTGACTGATCTTTCGGCACACAGGGGCAGTCTGTTCCTGTGCCCTCAAGATCTCTGTTTTGAGGCATGCCCACCTTTCCTGAACTCCTTTGTTTTTAAGGGCTGCTTCCCAAGGGATGCTCTGAATAAGTCTCCCAAACAGGCCAAAGTCTGCCCTCCGGAAGTCCAATGCAAGAGTCTTACTGATGCTCTTCCTAACTTCACCAAATATTGAGAACTCTATTTCATGATCACTCTGCCCCAAGTGACCTCCAACCACCCCATCTCCCACCAGCCCATCTCTAATTGCAAACAGCAGATCTGACATAGTCCTTCCCCTGGTGGGTTCACCCACCAGCTGCGACAAAAAGTTGTCCTCCATACATTCTAAGAATTTCCTGGACTGCCTCTTTACTGCTGTATTAAGTTCCCAGCAGATGTCCGGTAGGTTGAAGTCATCCACAAGAACAAGGGATGATGATCTTGAAACATTACCTAGCTGCTTATAGAATAAGTCATCTACCTCTTCTTCCTGGCTGGGTGGACAATAACAGACTCCCTTCTTCATCAAATCGCACCCTTCTTCATCAAATCAAACAATAATCTCTCAGATCAGTGTTCAGATGGCATTTCACCAATACAGATTTCATAAACCAACTATTTGTAATCCCTGTAAGAACGAAATTAAAGTAATTTCTGGGAAATCAAACCAGGAGAAGCTGCACCCTCTTCACGAGAGAGAAAACAGCAGCCTTCAGCTCACAAGGTTCAGAAGCATTCCAAACATAACAAGGCCTTCAAAAAATATCCCCAAGACAGTTTTGTTTTCCATTAAGTGAGGAGACTCTTACCAGGGTTTTAGTGTTTACTGTAATATCCCATTCTATTCCCTTTAAGAAGAAAAGAATATTCACACAAATGTGCAAAATTCTGATACTTCTAACTGGTGTTCTTTTGTGCCTCTGTTGACTTGATATCTACATGTGTATGATCCTTAGTTTGTGTTCAACTTCAAATCTAACTAGAAGATCTAGGTGAACCAGATGTCTGGTTTTATTTATGTTGAAAACCCTATTTTGATAATGTCATATGTGTGTATCACAGAAACCATATCCATAAGATAGTAACTAGCTAATAATGTGCTGCTTATGAAGCCAATGTTTGTGTCAGATACACCCATTACATTTTTTCTGGTTTTCATTCCCTGAAGCTCTTGAGTAATCTGTGCATGACTCACTTGATTAAACAGTAATACATTTTTTATAGTAGGCATAGTGTGTACACCACACAACCTCCCCACCAGCTTTAGAAAGGAGGGGTGTTTTAAGTTGTCTATGTATGATAGCCTTTGATATAAATGGGACATGACAACTGCCCCTGAACACTCATTTTTATACACCTCAGCCCTTGTGGCTTTTTTTTCCAGTACTAAGCTAGCAGTTTGATCTTTGTGATCTGCATAGTAAATTTCCTTTAATACAGTAAATGAAGGTAAATTATATTTCGTTTACTCAGTTGCTTAGGAAAGGTATCTGCTGGTGCATAATAACACGATTGAGTAGGTTAGCTTTAGTATAATTTGAACATTCTTATAATCTCTTCAGAGAGATGTGTCAAAACAAGATTTTACAAGCTTCCAATAATTGTTTCACTGCCCTTTTTTTTAAAGAACATATTACAACACAGTAAGTAGGGTGTGATGTTAGTTTTATGTAAAGTAGAGTTATTTTTGCAGTTGTTAGCTGTAATCCTCTATCCATCCATATGATTAATGTTCATATTCATAAAGCATCTCACAAATGCAAAATCAACTTTACAACCGTTTATGTGTTGGATTTTCCTTGAAGGTTACCTAATTACATTAAAATCTAGTTAATTTCAAATTTCTACTCAGATCTAACAAGCAATGTAAAAAATAATTTAGGAGAAATTTTCTCTCCTATAGAGTGAATGCCACCACACCATTTAACATTCTAGCCTACCTAATCTTTCATACCCAGACTACAATTTCTAATGGTAAGGAGTGACACAAAAGAAACAGAAAATCACACATTTAAGAACTAGAACACCAAAAAATGAAACTAATAATCAGACTACTCACTTTATTCAAAAGAACTAAAATTCAAAATACAATTAATTATCATAAATTAGGCTTTTTAAAGAAAAACAAACATTTAATGATTACACAGAAATATGTGGTATTTTAACCACAAAAATAAATTACATCAGCCTGAACTTCTAAAACCAACAAACAGTGAGATTAACCTTCGTCAGCCACATGGGAAAGCTTACATGAGACTACTCTTCAAATCCCTCATTTATTCTTTTCATATTTTTGAGGTTAAAATGGAACATTATTTTGAACTACAAATATTTAACACAGATACAGAAACTAGTGAAAAAGGTAGAGTTGGACAATGACTGAGAGAAAATGTAGAAGTTGGAAAGCACTTAAAAAATGCTAGAGAGATTATTCAGGAAATAAAATTTGAATTAATGCATATTTTCACTAATGAAAACTGGGTTTGAAGAACAACATCAAATTCCTTCTTTGAAAACTGAATTTTAACTAGCCTTACTGCACATGATTCATTTCCAATGAGACTAACAGAGCCTTGAAAGAGATCAGATTCGTTTTTCTTAATCATAACAAGCCATTCCTGCATATCTAATATGATATCAGCAACTGAACTAGGACAAAAAAATATTCAGAAAATAAATAAAATAAAATAAAATAAAATAAAATAAAATAAAATAAAATAAAATAAAATAAAATAAAATAAAATAAAATAAAATAAAATAAAATAAAACCCTAAAGCACATTATAGCAACATATTCTGCCCATAGACAGGGTAAAATAGCTTAATCAATGCTCTGTTTGCAAAGCTATCAGTGGGGGATGGATTGCTGCTGGTGGTGTTGAAGACAGCCAGACTCATCAAACGCACAGTTAAAATCCTGAATATGAACAATGTACCTGATAAAGGAACCAATAAGTGATAGTACCAATGACTGATCTAAAGCTTGCATCCTGGAGACATCTGATGGATAGTCAACCACTTTATTCTGTAGAAGCCCAATATGCCTCTTCCAAATGAAGGGTCTTCTAACACACCTCTTTTTGGTGTGGAGATTCCTCCCTTCCTTCTTTTAGTGGAAATGCCCCTCAACATTACTTGTCAAGGCTGAGAGAAACAGATTTGCCCACAGTCATTGGTATGGATGGGTGAACCCAATTTCTACTTAATAATTGGTTTTGCAAGCCTCAATATAATGCTTCAATATTGCTTCAAAAATAGTCATTACAGCTGCTTATACTGTGTAGTAAACAATTCTTATTAAGGTATTTTAGTCTATTCATTATCATAATGAATGCCATTTTGTTTGCTATCTTTAATCCTGAAGGACAAAATAGTATAAAGGTTCAGTTACTGCCATACGAATTTTTACACAGAAACCATTGATTAAATGAGTCTAAAATTGGACCCAGACACAGTCTCCTTTCTAAGGAAATTAGAAAGCAAAAGGGCCCTTTCTGTACCTTGTGACTCAACTGAATGGCTTCTCGAACAAACTTCTTCTGAAGCTCCTATTTAGCATGAGATTCATATAAAAATGAACACCCTCACAGCTAACAGTCCCTTTTAACCATCTTATCCATATTCTTTTATCTGTGTTATCTGTTAGAACTATTCCCATGTAATTGCCTATAATTTTGATTGTTGGTGGGATAAATGAGTATCAGCTTCTGAGTGGTTAGCCAAATCCAGAA
Organism: Cardinalis cardinalis; assembly: GCA_014549065.1. Taxonomy (NCBI): domain Eukaryota; kingdom Metazoa; phylum Chordata; class Aves; order Passeriformes; family Cardinalidae; genus Cardinalis; species Cardinalis cardinalis. Next base: position 22,966 of record JACDOX010000629.1, read on the forward strand.
GTTCATAGTTTGCTAGGTTTTATAATTTATTTTAAAGAAATATCATTGCTCAAATTAGCAAAGTTAAACATGAGTATGTTAAACATCCAATTTTTCATTTCTGAGTGTGTTAAAAGTATTTTACCACACTGAAATTAGATTGGGCCTTCATATTGAAATTACATTGGGTTTTTCTTCCATATAAATGGTGATCATAATGACTGTGACAGTTTAAATAAGTAGTGCTTCTTCCTTTATGAACTGAAATAGGCTTGAGCTCATTCTAGCCTTTCCAACTAGGCCATCATAATTTAGTCATCTCTGACTTTGCCTCCTGTCATAGAAATTGCATTGAGAAAAATATATATGGAAAAGTAAAATACATTAAAAATTCAAATATTCACTAGTGAAAACAATGTGCAGCATTTTATTCATTTCATGTATGTATGAGGAATAAAATTCTCCAATTGACTAGTGTCCATTGCCAAGATCTCGGGTTAAATCTGTGTTATGTATAAATTAAATCCACACAGCAGAGAAGTGATAGAGGGCATTTTACTGATAAAAAAAAAAAAGGAAGAAACTACAAAAACTGCCTCTTAACTGAAGAATTAAGCTCTAAAAATTTTTCATTTTACTCACTGAAACCAAAATAATAGCACCCCCCTTTACTTTAAAGGTAAAAATTCTTCCTTAAAGAATTCTGATAAAGGCAATTAATTTGAAGTTCATTGAACAGTTCTTCCAACAAGAAATCTGGTCTCCATAAACTCTTGAAAAGCCAAACACTCTCAATTTTAGCTCAAACACACACATGTTTCTCCCATCAGGTGTTACGGGGAAAGGTACTAACAAAACTACTTTGTCAATAAAACAGTAAGGTTTTATTTTCATCATAGTACATACTTACCTCTTTGAAAGTTACTATCCAAGAAGTTTCTTAAGGAGTGAAAAGTTTAGAGACAGCACAACATTAATAATTTTTGAAACTTACATGCAAAAACCCCAGATGAACAGATGTATCTCACATATTTTTATGATCTGAATCTTAATTGTTCCAACATCCCTATGAAGAAGAGCAGTTTTCATCATAACTTTTGTTGTTGTTGTTCTTTGTATTTGAGAAGATGCGCTTGGATTCCAAATATGTTGTTTCATCTAGCAATTTTTCTGTATAATCTACATCCAAAATTTATGTGATTTTCCACTGTGTATTGGTTTAATTTTTGCATGATATAAAAATCAGACTGTTTTTTTCAATAATTCATTCTCTTTGGCACTTCAGCATTCCTTTTTCATTTTATGGGTGGATTTTAGGTTTTGAAAATAAAAAATTTACTAGTATTTATAGTACTTTGTCCTGTTCTTGCGTATTTTTTCCTTTATATCTTAGGCCAAATCATTTGAATGTGACATTTCTTTCAGAATATTTATTCACAATGTACATGAATCTATATATCTTTTCAACATGAAAGTGATGTTTTTCCATATTTGGAAACTGAAGGTTATAATATCCAGTGTTTTTTGGCAAATTTTAGTCCCTGGGATTTCAAAGCAGCTGTAAGCTATTTTTCCTGGCCAATTGCACTTACCCGTACACTAACTGTATGGGTAACCAACTGGTGTCACAGAAAATTACTTTAAATACCAGACTATGTAAATAAAATTAAAGCACCCATTTTGATTCATTTGACTGTTATGAATATCTGACTATATTAGAGTACTGCACATTTTTGGAAGTCCCACCATTAACTATAATGGAAACCTTTCTATCCAAAATCTATTCTAAAGCATTTTATTTTACTTTAAGGAATTGCAAATTATTTTCATACATATCAGTATTCATGTCATTATTTTACATCTGTGCATGGAAGGTTTGCTTCTTTTTCTGCCCAAAAACCGTTTTTTACTGAGACTATATATAGTTTAATGTTCTATTCATGTTGGAAATAACTGCCCTAGTTTGGTTATTCCAGAAGTCAGAATTGAAAGATAATTTAGAAAGAGAAAAATTGTTTATTTTTAGCCCTGGAAACAAAGATTTTTTGATTATTGATCGGGAAAAAAAAAACAACAACCCTATTAAAAAGCCAAATACTAACAAAAGCTTATCTAACAAAGGCCTATCTGTGCTTTTAACATTGAGCAATATCTTCACTGAATATAGGATTTAATCATGTGCATTGTGCTGTTACCCACATCTGAAATCTAAACTTATGCTTATGGACATTTTGTTTGGGACTTCCTTTTGACAAAGTTTATGTTAAAAAGATGCAACTAGCATGATTACTTCAGAATGGAATATGGTTGAATTTTATTTTTCTTAAATTATTGCAGTGCTTCAGAAAGAAAAGAAAACACTTCAAACTCTTTTATTTTAAATTTCTGAGTTCAGTTCATTCTCCAAATGTACAGTCAGAACAAGTCTTGTAAAAGCACTTCAGTCTTTTACAATCATAGAGAAAAATCATTTATAATTTCCCTAAAACTCACCTGTTACAGGAAGAATGGTTGTATGAAAATTGACTGATTTTTTTACCTGTCATAAGTGGCAATTCACTAAAGTACTTTTTAATACTGTGAGTTTGAGGCATTTGAAGATCACCAATTTTCTTGGACAGGAGGTAGAAGGTGGGGTGGGCTAGGAAGCTGGAGAAAAGACAGAAACTGCAGTCCTAGAAAACATTTGAGTGCCAGAATTTAATCCATGTCATAGAAATATGGGTTATTCTGGACTCTGACTAAAAAACCATATTAGTATTTTATTAATATAAATAGTCGTTTAACCAAAATTCAGTGTCTCTGAAGAATGTCTACTTGTTTTTTTAAGATATCTTTGTTTATACACACAAATACATTCTGAAGAAAGAAAGAAAGGGGCAGATAGAAGTATATGAAAAGTAAATTTAGAACCAACGTTGTTTTGGATAAAATTTTTATGTTTAAACAAATATTTGTGGTGGCAGTGGGTTTTGTGGTTTTGATTTTTTATTCTTTTAAAACTCTTTTTCTTTTCAGCATTTTATCTGTCTCCATGATTTTCTTCTGCAGTAGTTTCTATGGTAGTTTCATGAATAATGATGAGTATAGTAGTTTTATTTAGCACAAAATGAAAAAATGCAAATATGCATAAGAAAAGGTTTTAAATCTTTGTCTATTACTTGTCCATTTAGTCTTGTCTGCAAGTATTTATCTATTATAATTATCTTAGTTATGGTAAAATTCAAGCAAAATTCATCAGTGCATTTGTTGTCAATGTATATCCTATACTTCTTGGGCAAGAGGAAAGTTGATGTATAGCATTAATGTATAAATTTTAAATATGACAGAAGCAATTTGGTCATAAGTTTAGTCATAATAATTGTAAGAGGTACTATGTAATACCTATCCATAGTATAAATAAGCTGTAAATTTACAAAAACCTTTGGGACTGGATTTCAAATTGAAGTTGAGATTAGCTTTTATTTACTTCCTAAGATGACTGTCCATAAAATGTCTAGTTAAGATATTTATGCTTCAAAAAAATCCTTAAAAATCTATATCTTTCAAGAAACAGTTTGTTTTCAAAACTTAGCTACAGCTCTCAATTTCATGAACTGTACTCATGACAGTCCCATTTTAATAGCTAGCTATGAATAGAGCAGGGAATTTCAGGATTGTGTGTTCAGCCAAGAAATGCAAATATCAGGTGCTTGCATAGACATATAGGATTAGAGCATTTCTCCTGAAAAATCAGAATACTAAAATTAGTGTTTGTATTAGGTGGTACCTGAACCACCAAAACTTTACACATAATATAAATGATTTTTGCTATTAAGTGTGTGTTTTAGACCCTCTAGTATGTCTATTTCATCTTATTATGTTTGAGAATATCCTCTTCCTAAAGTGAAGATTTATGCATTTAAATGTGCTTATTTTGTTCAACTTGGTAATTAGTACATTTCTGATCTAGCTGGAAGCAGCTTGTTATAACCAATCAGGTTCATTCATATTGTTCAAAATTCACTTGATAAGCAAATCTTACTAAAAAACATCTAGCAGCAGCAGCTTCAAAAATGTCATCATTTTATCTGTTCTTTCTGTATCTGAAAGTGGAACAAGCTCCCTGTCAGAATTTGTAATGAAGTGTAGTACTATGAAATTTGAAATTTTTGTTACACTTTTGCTCTTGCTTTTTGAAAGTGTGCTCAGGTGATAGCTGTGCTATCACATTGGTGTGGGCTCTTGATTTAGGAGCCCACACCAATGTGATAGCGCAGCAAGGGCTAGAGCAAACTGTGGCCCACATGGGATTTTACATAGAATCTCAAATATCATATAAACTCAAAAAAAAATTATCTCCCATTTCATGATGGGAGAACAAAGAACTTTTCATGAACTGCAGCGCCTACATTTTGCGCTAATAAAAATAGTTATTTCCATTAGAATTTTTGCTTTCTAGATATATTATTATACCCGCTCTTATTTTGAATAACATTGATTAAAATAAATTGGAAGTTTCACTTTCTGATCCAGAAAAAAATGCTTTCTAAAAATAATAAACTGAGACTACAATCTGTTACTCTGTAGCAGATAAGAAGACAAAAATACTCTAGAAAAATAGTTCTCCTTAATAATTTTCTGCCCCATAATACAACATTGCCCCTGTATGTACTGCAGCTATGAAGGTTGTACAAAAAGAGTAATTATCCTTTACAACTTCTGACATATTAAGGAAATCCTCCTTAACGGTATCATCCACACGCATAACAGGTATACAGCTGTGTGATATAGCCCTTTTATTCTTCAAGAGTCAGAAAGCAGGTTCCCCAAACAAAAACAAGAGTGTTCCAAAGCCCTAAAACTTTGAAAATTTCAAGGATTATATTTTTTCTTCTTAAATTGGGTATATCTGTAATGCCTTTGCTGGAATATCTTTTTTCCTATATATATACACATGTCAAAAAAAAAAAGAAAAACCTACATCTTATTTTTGTTAATTTACTCAAATTACAGATCAAAATAAATTTATATATTAAAATTTCTATAAGTACAATTTTAATTATTAATTTATGAAAATCAACTTTATTCAGTAATCTTATTCCTTAACAAACAATTAGATTAAAAGTTTATAAAATATCCTGACTTGGACTGGACTTACAAGGATCATTGAGTCCAAGTCCAGATTCCACACAGTTCAAGAACCTAAAAGATAAATTTTAAAAGATAAAGTATAAGGGCATTGTTGAAAGGCCCTTATATGTTGAGGCCCTTCTATATTGAACAGAAATAAGCATGGGGTCATTACCACTTCCTGGGAAGCTTTTTCCAATGCTTGACCAACCTTCCAGTGAAGAACTTTTTCCTAATATCCAATCTGAACTTTCCTTGACATAAGTTTATGACATTAGCTCACAGCCAATTGCCAGACGCCACAGAGATCTCTGTCTGTGACCTCTCATAAGGAAATTGTAGACAATAATGACATCAGCCTTCAAGTCTCTTCACTAAAGCATTAAACCTCCAAACACTATTTCTAACTTGTCTATCATGTTATACTAGTTCAGCTCTTCCAAGTTTCAGTGATTATGATGAGGCAAATGTGTCTGGCTGAAATAAAATGCCTCTTCATGGCATTAACAGAAGTACTCTAAGGCACTGTTTCTTCTGAAAAGCTCTAATGCAATATAGGAACACAGTCTGTTAAAGAGAATGAGTCATCTAAGTTAAAATGGAGAAGTTTTGTGTTTTCCTGAAATAATTTCTTTCTTTTTAAATAATTTCTTTCCTTTCAATTTCTTTCATTTCCTTTCCTTACTAATATTTCAGGTTATTTTCCCCACACTTCCTTAAAATATATTTTGAGTGTTTCATAAGACTTTGTTAGGCTCATTATCTTGCAAACTAGAAAACCTGTTGTGAGTTCTCCAATAACTTTTCTCAGACCTTATTTGTCTATGTGCATTTTGGCACACTCTTCATTTCAAATTAAGGTTAGAAAACCAGATTGATTAGGTCATCCTCTCTGGACACTTGCTTCACTGAGATGCATGTGCACAATGAATAGAAAAACAACAAAGATGAAATGTGAAAAATTATTACTGTCATGTTCAAAATTAATATTGTTAGTATTACACTGATTGCTTGAATTGAAAATCTGGCCTGGCAAAATTTAATGACAAACACACATTTTCTGAACAGAACCAGTGTTTTACTCTCTGGTAATGTTGGGGAGGATTGAGTGGATATAGGCAAGCACACACTGCACAAAAGCTGGACTTAAATTCTCAGACCATTTTAAACTAAATCCCCTCTTGCTAGTATTCCATTTGTGCCTGATATTTATGCCTAGTTTTATATTTTTGCTTGTGACTCACTGATTGTTTATAGAATCCATTGGTTTATGGAGAGTTGCAAGAACATTCTTGAATTAAAATGTGCTCAACCTTAAACATGAAAATACATGTTTTTTTCCAAGCAAATTTTGGTAGCATGTCCCCTCCTGCACACAGCAGACGGTCATTATCTTTACCTGCTATAAGCCAGTGCTGTACTCTGTGAAGTCACCACCTCCAGAAGAGATCATCATATTCTACATATTATATTGCTGTATGCAGATTTTAGAGAGTACTTTTTTTTCTTTTATGCTCCAGGCTGCTTCTAAGCGGTAAATAAGTTAGCAGTGGATACATTTAAATGATGGTCAGATCCTGATACAAATGCTTTTTAAGCATGGGTGTACTTCATACAGTATTATTGTCATTGTTCTTTTCTGGCAAAAATAAACTACCGAAGACACTGGTAAACAACATGTCAATAATTTGCTTTTGTAACACTGCAGCTTTTACTCACATTTTTATACTCCTTCTGTGTTGCTATTTCTGATACCTATGTTCTGTACAGACTCAAATAAATAGAACATTAAAAATATTGTCAAAAAAGAACATGAGAAAACTTAGGTAATCAGAAAAGGCATACATTGTTTGCTTTCTGAGTTTCATGTATAAATTCTTTCAGAATCCCTACACAAATATGTCACTTAGATGGGAAGATGGATGCATGGATGGATGGATGGATGGAATGAACACTTAAAGCAAGGTTCAGATATTTAGAAAATTCAAATACCTAAGTATGCAAAGATAAGATCAGTAGATAATTAAGTTTGGGGTTTTTTTAAATTATTTCCATAACACTTTAGGTGTTATGCTAACTATCATTAAAATCCTTACTACCAGTCCATTGATAAAGATCACTGACTTTTTAGGAACTAGAGGACACTAAATGGAGAAGATATTGACTGGAATAAATTAATATAGATACAGACCAATGAAAGACATAAACATCAAAATAACAGATACTTGTCAACAATATTTAAATGAAAGGCCTAAATGAGGTGGATTTTCACATTTCAGTTGGACAACTTGTTAAAAGAATTATTGCATTTTCGAAAAGGAAAGGAAAATATGAAATATAAGCAAACATACACATTAAATACAAAAAGTCTTTCTTTCAAGAGGTATCTGCCAAAAAAGGAAAAGTTAAAAAAAAAAAAACAAAATCAAAACAAAATAAACCCCAACAAAATCAAAACCTTTTCTTTTAAAGCTTTGACACTATTTTTTTTTAAAGTACCGTGATATATCTGGGGATTGGGGTAATATATGAAGTTACTCATAAGTAATTCACAGAATGGTTTCATTATTTTTTCTCTAGATTTAGTTTGGCTGCAGAAAACAGTTAACATTTAATGTGAGTGACATTAAACAAGATCTGAACAGTCTTTTTAGATACAAGTTAATTTCAATTTGAAATGGTAATGGTCTTAAAATAAATATGGAATAGTTACTGGAGTTTTGACTCTTCTGAACATCTAAATTTTCTGATGAAGTCCAGTTTGTTAATTGTTGTATTCTAGGGTCAAAAAGTGGAAATATATAAGAAATATGACTGCTTAAAAAATTATTACTCTTAGATTGGAATGGTAAACACAGATCTCTCATTACCTGGGAATACTGTCATGAATGTTAATAGAATGTCCAAGGAAAAGTGGTGGAGGCAGTAAAAAAAGGGATGGTAGTGGTTTGCAGTCATTTAAAAAATTAATGTATTTCAGTAACACAATTGAAAAGCTTGAATATGCAGTTTGCTTTTAGATTTTTCATCCTCATATCTCAGTGCTGCTTATTCTTATGATAAAAGGTGAATCTGTGACACTGTTTTGTCTCTAGGATAAATGATCAAACTGTTACCCTAGAGATTATGCTCTTGACATCTTTCCTAACTCTTCCTTGTTTGTTTTTAAATTCTTCTGTTAGCAGTGACAGCTACTGTCAATCATTTTTTTTTCTGCTGGAAGCCATCAGTCAATGTCTAGTGTTTGAAGTAAATTTAAATTACTAAATTTGCTTACTATCATAAAACAGAGAAGCCACAATCTGCTTACAGCTTGGTTTTGGTGGGTTTTTTAAATTTTATTTTTGTGTGTTTGAGGTTTTGGGGGTTTGGGGAGTGGAAGGGCATTTTGTTGCATCTTAGAAATTACAATGCAAGTTTTATAGTTATTCAAAGAATATAAATCCATATTCACTTGAGCATTGTGCACCAAGATATATGCTGGTGCATAATCAGCATTCATAACCATCATAACCATCAGCACTCAGCCAAAAGACTGCACTCTACAGTCCTCCAGCTGTTCTATGAATTGATTTTTCTGTATCTCAAACAAAAAGATGCCTTGACATATTTCATCACGATGTTTGAATTCTCTGCCAGCAAACTCATGACATGAATGTGTAGCATCAATACTGCAGAGTGCTGTGGTTTCAGCTCTGGTGATTAACTGGAGATACAGGAAGTAATTTTCTGTACCTCAGCAAATAGTAGTGAGTTGAGACCCCATTTTCTCTTCCTACTCCCTTCAGGAACAATGAAGTTTTAGTTTTGTCCTGTTTTGGTTTGAATTTGCAATTTTTTTCATAGGAGGGCCATTTATTAAATTGGCTTTTTGTCTTTGTTGTTGTTTTTTATTTGGCCTCTTTATGCTAATCCTCAGGATTGCTTGCAGAGGTACAAAATATAAAGAGCTTTACTAAACCAAAGTAGACAACAAGATGTTTTCCCGTAAATCAGGTGTTGATATCTTGGAAGGTATATCACAATTTTTCATTTCTTCCACATTTTATTGTGCAATTTATCCTCTGGTATGAATAAAGATAAGTGTTTGGATTTTTTTTCCTGTGTAATGATGAATTTCTATTGTAAATTAATATTGAGCTTCTGAAAAATCAAACTTGAAGAATTTATAAGAGAAAATGTTCCTCTAATGAAATTATAGATGTCAAATAAAATACCCAAAACTCAAAACACGCTGTCTCTCTCATCAAAACCCCCACTCAGAATACACTTAAATTTCATTTTTCTCCTAAAGAGAATAAAAGTGCTGGCAGATTTAGTGTGAAAAAATTTAATTTGTTAGAAACTGTAAAAGTTTATTTATGCTAGAAAAAGCTAGGATAGTATACTTCCACTAAGAATAACACGTGTAATGAGTAGATGAAGCTACTGCTGAGAACTCCAATGGCAATATCAACCCTTAGGTGTAATCTGTTGGATTGAGATGGATTAAAGCAATTAGTTCTTCCCAAATCTTTGTCTTGAGGTTTAAAGTGCATTTTGTTTTGGTTTCGTTTTTTTTCCCCAGTGGAAGAAAGAATACAGTACAAATACATTCCTGTGCTTATATTTAGAATCAGTACTAAGTATAAAAGTCAAAGACAAAGACAATTACGTTGCCAAAATCCTAGGAGTTTTGTAAACTTGGAATGAATGGGCCTCCAGTGCAAATGAGAGCTAGGGTCAGTACACCAAAATACAACAATGAAATATTCTGATCAGCGAGATCCTTGACTCTTCTGAAATTATTTGACTTTGCCAATTAGCTATGGCTTTTTGAGACAAGAATTTTCTATTATTTCTCATAATGAAAGTAAGTATTTGGACAATATATTTCCAAGAACCATTGATCCTTGATAATGCCAGTTGGCTGGTCCTCACCTCTTATGTTTCACATTGCAGGTGATTTCCCAGACTGACGCTTCTAAATGCAATCTCTATTTAACTGTATGAAGAATTTGGATTCTTTGTGGATAGGATGCCTCTTATGGTATCACAAACAATTAATGTCTCCAATGAAACTTAAATTTTCATTCTGACAGAAGAAAATATAGATATTTCTGAACTTCAAGGACTGTGAATTCATCTTCATTAATTGCTTTCCAGTTGTATAGCAGCAAACGGCAAAAATGTCTGCCTTAGTTTGTAACATTTCTCCACTAATATATCATTTTCTTTTTAGTAGTTGACAGTTCATCCTCATTTTGAAGGTATTTACTTATGCTCGTGTGATTAATGTTTAGCACTTCTAATTTTTTTTAATTATATAAACTTTCTTTCTGTCAGTTTTAACATTTAGAATGAAAAATAGGTGGTGACTTCATAAATTTCCTCTTTCACTTCAGCAAGGGGAAGAAAACATTCCTAGACAACTGAGGAGGTCTTATAACAGAAATATGTGTATCTTCCAACAGAGGACTCTGCTTTCCTTCTGTTTCCAACATGCCCAAAACCACCAGTATGGATATCTATCTTTAGCATCTGACAAGAAAGTATGCTTCATTCAGAAAATGGTAAAGATGTTTTCACCTGAATTTACTTCATTCTAATTTTTTTCCACCATAGAAATTGCAAAAAAGTAGGTAGGAATTGTAAAGTGCCAGGTACTTCTGTTAATCAACTGATCTTTTGACTCTTTAAAAAAAAATTCTAATCCCAAATAATTATAAACAATAATCAGTTTCCTTTCTCTTTTTCTTATCTTATACCATATATTAGTCTTTTTCCAGAAATATGGTTTTCATTAAGATCAATGCTGCTAGCAACTTGCAGTGTCTCACCAACATCATGTGCCAGGAAATGAAGTGTAGCCACTTCTGAGCAGGGCAGTTTAGAGTCCCTTTGCTTCTCACATGAACCAAGTAGGTAAGCTTGTTCACTTTTTAATTATCACTACATCTAGTCAGACTCGTGCTATTTGAGGAAATCAGCATAAGCATAACACAAATAATACTCCCAAATCATGCTGTAAGCAATGGGACAGAGCATTCTGTGTGTTACAGCTCATTTCTTTGCCATCAATTTGGAACATAACTGTCACAAATTCTTAATTATTTAAGTAATTAGAAAAAGAAATCCGCAATGCTTAAAAAAAGATAGCTACTTGCAATTCCTTCTTTAGGATACTTAATGTAGGATCTGTATATGTCTTAATATCTGGATAGAGTAGAAAAACAAGGCAGATGGATTAGGAAATACTAGTTTATGCACTATGCATGTGGTTCTGCTGATTTTCTCTTTTACTAACTGCATAGGATGAGGGCATTTATCTCCTCTTGCTCTGACTAAACCCAAAGGACCATTCTGATTCTTGTTATAAATAGTTTTTGTTGAAAATGTAAACTTGTTCCACATCTTTAGACTCAATTTTTTCTCTTACTTTTTCCTTATATGGCTCAATGACATTCATCAAAGATAAAAGATAACCATTGAAACTAATTATTGTCATAAAAATAAGTCTCCCTGTAAAATCAAGCTGGAATTTAGCACTCATAAGCATAGCAGAATGTATCATTTTGTTAGAGAAACTGAAATATTTTCATTTAAAGATTATTGGAATTTTGGGGATTTATGGGGTCAGATTTTATCACTCCTTGTCCGCTGTTTACTAATATCTGTCCCGAGTGTTCACTGAGAACATGTGGAGAGGCCTAGTAAGCTTTGTTCTCAAAACCACAGACTACTGGGCAGATTTGAAATTTTATAAAATGGAGCAGAATTTGCCAAACTTTTTGTCTGCTGGCAGAATAACAAAATGCAGTAAGAACTTTTCATTTCTCCTTGTCTCTGTTAGGAACTTTTCCAACAGAGTCTTGGTTGATAAGAACACATTTATAGATTCTTCTGAGCTGGTTCCAGTTAAATGAAATTAAAGGGTAGTGCTGAAGTCAGAGTTCCATACATTAAGCTTTGGCTGATGTATGAATTTGACCTTATTAGATTAAGAGAATATCAGTAGCTGAGAGAAGCTCTCAGTTTTTTCTCTCCATGAATTTTTTCCCCCTTCTCAATGCTATGTATGTTTGTATGTATGGTAGAAAACAGCAGACCATATTTTACTGTGCTACCTGCAGCCTACATATCTATGTTTTTCCATTTTCCAGGATGAAACTAAGATTAAAAAAAAAAAAGGCAAATTAGAAAGATCTTGAAAATAAATAAAATGAGAATATGCCTTCCTTTCTCACGTCATAGCTTGGGGGTGGACTCACTGAGCCTGTATTCTTCAGACTGGAAGCAGACATTTGGAACTAGCTCATGAGGAATCATCAGGGGGAAAAAATAGAATCTCATGCTTTTAAAGCCTTATGAAATCAAACAAGAAAACAAAATCACACTTTTCTCTGATTCCCAGCAAATACACTGTCCACATATGGCAGTATGAAAATTGTACCTGCTACAAAATCTTCCTCCCAAGAAAAAATTCCTTAGATACTTTAGTGTAGATCACTTCTAGATACTAAAAATAAATAAAAGCAGATAAAGCATGTCCCAATGAACAAGAACTTGAATTTTTCTTCAATGTTTCAGAGCTATTTCCTACAAAACCTTTGGTAGTAATGTCCATGTAATAAGTTGGAGTTGCACAGAAACTTATATTATTTTGGGAGTTTGAGTGGGTACAAGTACAGCCATGTAAAGAGAAGGGGAGAATGAGGAAGACCATGCAACTTGCAGTCAGTTGATTTCTAGAAGATTGTATTACATTGTTTAACAAACAGGGATGGGACGAGCTCCACACTGCCGAAGGGGGCAATAAACTACCCAGCATGCATGCCTTCACTGACAGCGGCATCCTCTGCTGCAGTGGCAGCTTGCACTGACTCTGGCACAAATCAAAAGGAAAACATTGCCAAGACTTTTAAGTTTTTGGCAATTAATGAAACATTTTTTCAATTTGTGAAACACTGTCCTAAGTTTATGAGTTTTTTCTAAATATTGCATAGTGAACAATGCTGATTACCTGTTGTATGCTATTTTGGCATTTTAGCTATTCTAATCACTATTAATCCTAAAAATTATACTACCATCTTCCTAAAAGTATGCTATAAATATATTATTTTTTAATATAAAAATAACAAAATTTGCCATGATATTCCTATTTTTAAAAATTATGACCATCAATTTTCTACTATTTTTTAAAATTTATTGTGTGGCCAATTGATCTGTAATGGATATTGGTGCCAAAGTGTTGGCAGCTGAAGGGCTTGACTCTGTGAGGAGAGGCCAGGAGCTGTACATGTTGGACACAGCCAGTTCCTAATAGCTTCCAAAACAGTCAGAGGACAGGGGACAACTGAGCCTACCAGTCACGCTGCTGGTGACTGCAAATGTATGTTTAAGACAGGGTGAAAAATGCTGTACAGGAGCATGGTAAGGAGGAGTAAGAAACACGAGAGAAACAGCTCTGCAGACACCAAAGTTAATGAAGAAGGGGAAATAAAAGTATATTTGGTACAATAGTCTGACACTGGCCATCCACCTTAGTAGAAGTATTATGATGTTACAAAGGCTAAAACATGCTTTAATTAAAGGTTTGAATAATGATGATGTAAAGGTTTCATGGTGGGGATTTTCTAAAGTGTAGCTGAATGCTCAGTGCGTCTTTGGAGAGTGAGCCTCACTTTGACATCAAGGAGAGAAAGTTTTGGTCTCATTAGCAATTCAGAATGTTTAATAATATGTATATGCCAGTACATTTACACCAAATTCCAATGACATGAAATAAAAATAAGGGCAACTATTCCGGAATAATACTCAGCTGACTCTAAAGTTCATTTTAGTTTTTAAGTGTAAGGTTTACTCCATGCTTAAATTTGAGAAAAAGTTAATTTTGCAACACTACCTCCCTATGACTGGATGTTTTAAGGAAAGTAAGTTTAATTCTCTACATATACTTCTCTAATATTATATCCTTACTATCATGTTTTTGTTGCATTAGTAATAGGAGGCAACTTTCACTTCAGTGTGATATCCAGGCATCCACATGAAAATGAGAATGGAGAAAAGCCTCAAAACACAGTAAGATGCTATCTTTGTTAATGTGAGTGCCATGTGAATTAAGTGAGGAATAAATAAATGCCATTTCATAACAGGAAAAGGTAAGAATTAGCTATATAGACAGGACAATTGCAAAAAACAAAGCAAAACAAAAAAAGCAGACCATCTCCAGTGACAGTCTGATCTTTCAATTCCACAACTTTATCAAGGGAACAAGTAAGCAATCACCATTTGCAGAGGTATAAAACTGGACAGCTTTTTATCTTTATGTCACACCCTCACCATTAGAATAGGAACTGTGCATCTGTTACTCACCTGATTATTGTTTAAATATCTGATGCATCATCAATATCAACAGGAAAGAACATGTGCAGAAATCTAATTTGCTAATTTGCGGCATGACTCTATAAAGAGTAGGCTGTACTTGTGCAGCTGGAGATTAAAATATTTTTGGAACTTTGTCTTTGATTAGACAGTAGCATCTGGTCTCCTAAAATATACAGACTTTACTTTCTGGTGGAAACTATGGCCCTTGTATTTGCTAAGACATGATGGACAGCAAGAATGTATAGTGAGAAAATCTAGAAAATAACTGCAAGAAGATATGCCAAATTAAAATCAGTCATTTCTTAAAACTAAACCAAAGAAAAACATATAAAAGTGACAAATATTTAATTTTCATATGATAGTTCAAATCAGAGTGGCAAGTGGGGCTGTCCATGGCACTCCCAGTTCTGCATGCTGCCCCTTGGTCGGTTGCTCTCCAGTACAAAAGTTCAAACACTCTCTGTGGCCAGAAACCCAGACAGTTGCATAAATGTGAGGGAAGCTCCCTGTGGGTCAACACAGTCCTTCTAGCAATGGCTTTCAACAATGTAGAAATCATAGCTGGGTCTTTGCTAGCTGGGTGAGGAAAAACCACCAGGTGAGCTCAGCTCAGGAGCCAGGAAGGTCACTCTGCCCTCCTATGTGTGCACTGTTACGCAAACACCCATGCCATGTACTTCTGATGTGCCATGTCCTGTTTGTCCCCTCTGTTCGTCTATCCAGTTCTCCTCATTTGGGAGGGCTCAGCTACCTGGAGGTGTTTAAATCTCTAATTGTTGCTGCGGCAATGCCCTTTACAGCTCAGGCCTGGTCCTGCTCAGTTTCTCCATGCTCTCTCAGATTTCCCGGGATCCAGAAACCCCTTATTTCACTCCCTCTTGTGTTTGGCCCCCAAAGTAATGCCAAATTATTTCTGGTGTACATGTCAGTATTTTGTTCAGTCTGCTTTAAGGGCATTTATGAGCCATTGACCTGAGCTGGCTGCCTATGAGTATTAAGAGGAGGATTCAGTCACTTTGTATCTAACAAAGGAACTTAACTGCAAACAGTATTCCCTTTGATAAGTCAAGGGTAGCTTGACTGGTAGTTAAGCTAATGTACACACACCACGCACAAATCTTGTGGCCTAGAAATCTACTCTGTGAGTTCTGCTTTCTTTTATTACAATGCCTATGAAGTGCATAGGAAGAAGAGGCAGCATAAGGATGTAGAAATCCCTTTTTACTTTTCTTCATTTATTTAATTTCTTTTTTTTTTTTTTTTGCAGATACCTCTCCATCTCAAATGTTCTGAAGAAACCTCTACTTAGCCAACCTCTACTACAAAATTTAGACAGTTCCTACTTGACTCTTGCTGTAAGAAGCTTTACTATGAATTATATTTCATAATAAGAAACTCTGTTCTTCATCTTCCATTTCCACATCCTTCATTTCATCTTATTACCACATTTATATTCCACATTCAGTGACAAGTGGTTACCCCTGCATTTTTTAGTGTGCTCCAACATCATCTCAATGACTTTGCAAGTATCAATTTTCTTTCTCTTCTTCCATTCATAAAAAAATGCCTGAAGATTTATGAATCTATACTTGAAGATAATAGCACACATTGTATCCTAAATACATAAGCCATGTAGCACATCATATGTCATATGTGTCTGTTCTGACAGTTTTACAAAAAAGTCAATAAAATAGAATAATTAAAATGTCAGAATATACACATATTATTAAAGTCAAAGATCTTCCCTGCAAGCTTTTGTATGTCATACTGGGCCTTGGGACCTGTTGTAGTTTAGCCCAAGTCAGCAGCCAAGCACCATGCAGACACTTGTTCAGGAAGAACATTGAAGGGTAAAAGCTAGAGAAGGCATGGGTTAATATTAAAACAGCTTAAAGCAAAAAATGCATACACAAGTAAAGCAAAACAAGGAATTATTTTGCTGCTTCACATGGGCAAGCAGGAATTAATTCACACTTCCCATCTGTGGTCATTACATGTAATGGTTATTTGAGAAGACAAACACAGTTGTGCCAAATATCTCTTTGGTCAGTTTGAACCACTTTTTGTGGCTGTGGCCCATCCCACCTTTTCATGTACATCCAGCCTTCTCCCCAGTGTGGCAGTAGATAAAGCAGAAAAGGCCTCGGGTCTGTGTAAGGCCTGCTCAGTAATAACAAAAACGTCTTTCATGCCAACACTGAGTTCAGTACAAATCCAGAATACAGCCCAATACCAGCCATTCAAAGAAAACTAACTCCACCCAGCACAGACCTCAAAGATCACCTTGTAACAGCCCCCTTGCCATTGACAGTGATGCCACCCTCTAGATCAGGTTGCTCATGGCACCGTCAACCCAGACTTGAACACCGGCCAGGGACATGGTGCCCAAAACCTAGTTAAAAAGAAACCTAGTTAAAAAGGCCATATAAAAATGTATATATGAAGGTCAGCTTTCTTTTTAGAGGTGAAGTTACTTCCCTGTATTCTGAGTTCTAGTCACATGCGTTATCAGGGACTAAATCAACTGCCATGCTCTTGAAATACCTGAAGCCATAAAGGAAATCCAAAATGTGGAATTCTGCTAGCATTGTGTCCTGTTTTTAAAAACATTGAGTTTGCTACTAAACTCTTTTTTTTTAATAAGTTTCTTTTTTCTAGTTGTAACTGGCTTGTATTCATTTGTTTGTTTTTTAAGAGAAGAAAATATCTTTGTCCATATGCTCAAATATAATGAAAATAATTAGGTAAAATAGATTTCAAGAGGTTTCTTTTGTAAGCAAAAACTGCAGGTCTAAAATAGAAATGCTCTATTATTCCTCAGGAAGGGTACAAGAGCCTGGAAATTTTTTGCTGTGTTTTGCAGCATATCCTGAAGATGACAGATCAAAATATTTTTTTAAATTAACCCAGTATCATTTCACTGACAGCATGGCAGAAATACTCAACAAAATAATGGGTGTGAATTGGGGAAGAATGTATCTAGCCTTAATATATCAAAAATGATACATGGATTTCTGTCTCAAAGCCATCCGGAAGGTCACAAAGTTCTTGAATACCAATGACTCCAACAGAAAGCAATTCCTGTGAGGCTTGTTATGGCAGCCTTGATCTGGATCTTCTAAATGAAGGACTTATTTGCCTTCTGGTACATCACAATTAATTTTAAACAATGTTGATTTGTAAGCTCCAGGGACTAGGTTGAGAAATTCGGATTAAGAAGAAATGCTTTCTCCAAAATGCACGGGACTTGAACAGTACATGAAGAGTAGTGTCATGTGTGTCAGAGTGTAGTGCCTTGGTCCTTCTCTTTTGGCCATGTGTAATTCAAATGAAAATCAGAACAGAGGGAAATTACTAGTTTAAAGAATCATTCTGGAAATTAAGTCACTTGGTGCATAGGTAATGAAGGAAATGCAGATGGAATTTGATTTTATTTTTCCCTGCAAGGTGAAACTTCCAGTCTTGTTTATGTGGGCTTTAATAAAACAGAATTTTGGAGTGATTTCCTGTTGAAATGTGAGATTATAGTTCCAAAATAAATAGATGATAGCACAACAATAATTAACTTTTCAAGTTCACTACAGATCTCTAGTAAGATTCTAATGCAGTAAGACATTCTTCTAGTCAATTTTTGACAGACCCACATGTGGATATTATTGGCCAACCTAGCACACAATATATTAGTAAGAAAAAATAATATTTTCATTCTTTTTTAAACATACATACCTTTACACTGACTGAAAGATTTTATATTGGCACATTAAACTTTCCAAATACTGTTGATATCACTATCACTCAAATATGCCTCTGCAGTCAGTGAGGAATTGTTGAGCCATTTGTATGTTACTTGGTATCATGCTATTCGAAATATATTGATTTTTAATTTTTATGGTTGACACATACTGGAATGGTAACTTGCATATTAAAAGAATTTGTCCATGGAGAGTTTAATCCTAAGGAGGAACAGTGTTCTGTGGTATACCACAACCATTTTCATTTGCATATGTTAAAAATGAGATGTAATTATTCCCATTAAATTCAAAATACTATTTCTGAATTAGCATGTCTAGATTGCCATGGCTTAATTATCTGTTACTCAGAAAGCTTACACACTGCAAATCAAAGCTAAGACTGCACAAGCTCATGGATTAAACTGGGATGCTATTTCAGTTAGAATCCTAGAAAGGTTAGAATTGGAACAGACCTTGAAGATTTTCTGTCTCTACCCCCTCTCCCTGGGCAGGGTATCCTCCACAAGACCAGGTGATTCAGAACCCCATCCAGACTGGCCTTGAACACCTTGAGACAGGGGATTAACAGTCTCTCTGGACAACCAGTTCCAGTGCTTCAGCACTCTTGCTGTAAAGAATATCTTGCTAATATTTAATCTAAGCCCACTCTTCACTTACATGCCACTCTCCCTTCTTCATATCACTACAAGTCTTTGTGTAAAAGCCCCTCTTATACTTTCCTTCTCCTTGTCAACCAGGGAAAATAGAAAGCGGTCACAATTTTAAAAGTCTTGGACTATCATAAAGTATTCTCAATTACTTTGATGACAAAAATGCAACGTTATTTAACAGTCAGTATAGCAGAATCACAGAATTAGCTGATTTGGTAGGGACCCTCAAGGATCATCATCTCCAGCTCCTGGGCCTGCATAGCACAATTCCCAAGAGTCACACCATGTGCCCAAGAGCCTGCAACATGATATGTATTTATTATCTTATGAATAGATAGATAGATAGATAGATAGATAGATAGATAGATAGACAAAGACACACTGATATATTTTAAGATATATTTTATAATCCAGCTCATATTAAGAAAAAAAATGCCGAACTACAATAATTCACCATAATAGTCTAAAAATTCTTGTAAAATCCTTGAGTAATCTTCATTAAGTAGATACATGGAATCACAGTACCAAAGGTCGGAAAGAACCTCTTGAAGGTGTCTCTTACAACCTCCTGTACTGTGAAAGTCCAGTGAGATTGTGTTGCACAGGTTTCATCCAATATCTCTAAGAGATTCCATCATCTCCTGAGAGCCTGTTCTGGTGTTATGTTGCCCTCATAGAAAGAAAGGTAACACTTGCATTCATTCTAGCAACCTGTCCCCATTGCATTTTGCTCTTCTGTGGTATTTCTCCAAGTATGATCTGTGCTCTCTCTACATTTTCCTATCAGATAGCTAAACCTCTCTTTCTCCCTTTTTCTCCAGACTCAAGAAACCGTGCTTTCTCAACTTCCACTTTTACATTCAGTGCTCTAGCCCTGAGCTATCTGAAAACTCTGCTGGTGAGTTGGTTTGTGTCAATGTCTTTCTTGCACTACAGAGGCCAAAACTGAATGTGATCAAATGACAGTTTTTGTACATGAATATAATTTGTATTTATAGCTGGATACATTCATATGACATTGTCAATAGTGGAAAAATTATACTTTGATACATATAAAAATCAGTATTACAATGCATGTTTCTCTGATTTATATTTGAACAAAATATCCTAATTTTCCTCTATATTGAATTTTAAAAATACTCTTCTATCTGAAAAGGGATACTGAATATTTTTAATTTAAAATTCTAGGCATCTTCTGATACCTGAGTAGCTAAAGCTCTAACTTAAAAATCAGAGTGCTAAATTTGTAGAAAAAGCTCTAAAATTAATGCTTCACTTATTAGTTCAAATGAAAAATATATTTAATTAAGGCTAAAAGCATTTTTCTTTGATTTCTTTAAAATTAGAAATGTAAAGCCCTGTGAAAAATGTTAGTAAAATCATGGAAACATGATATTGTTTTTCTTTCTGTGGACAGAGTGCTTACACCTAAATTTCATATTTTGCAGGTACTTTACAAGACTTCACACACTACACTTTGAAGTATGAAATGCAGTCAGTTAAAACAAAGTATTTAGGAGTCATTTATAGTTGTATCTCTGAATTTCCTTGAAAATCTGAAATTCCATAATGAATTTATGGAATTATTATTTAGAAAACCGGAAGCCTTTTAATGACAAGCTCTTTCTTAAAAACCGTGTGTCCTGAGATACTTCTGGTATGGCACCTTAGATAGTCAGATATTACAATATTAAAAGGAGAAAAAATCCAAACATTTTGTACAGTAGAATATCTCAGCTTTTTATGGCAAATCATCCACGCTAGTTTCTGCTAGTGAAATTAAAATCTGCAAGAAGAGTAGCATTTTAATTATTATTTTCCACATCATGAGCCTAATCTAACTGCTTGTGAATGACTAGAACTAATTTATAGCTGATTACTACTCATTCCTGCAGCTAAGGACAGATATTAAAGCTATTTTCTTCCTATGTTGGAAGTTATTAACAAATGGAGTTTGGAATGAAAACCAAATGAAAATAAAAGCGCTAAGACGCAAGCTGAAAAAAATATAATCAACTATGTTGCAATTGCTTTTATTGTTATCCTTGGTGAATGTTACAAGCCCTTTTATTCAACAAAACCAGATGGGGGAACTGGGTAAAAATTAAAATATGTTTCCATAAAGTATAATATTTTGAAATGTAAATAATTGAGTATTTTTGATTAAGAAAATATGCTATCAATAAATAACAGGCATATAAAGAAGAAAACACCTTGTAACAGCACACAGGTGGTAGATAGAAGGCAATAGCAATACACAGACAATAACAGCTTTAAGAGGTTAGTAGCATGAACGAAGAACCTTGGACAACTTGATTTGGAAGGGATCTTTAAAAGTCATTCAGTCCAACTCCCCAGCAAAGAGTAGAGACATCTTCAACTAAATCAGGTTGCACAGAGGCCCACCCACTTGATCTAGAATGTTTCCTGGGATGGGGCATCTGCCACACTTCTGGGCAACCTGCGCTGGGGTTTCACCACCACTGTCATCATAAAAGTTTTCTTCCTAATATCTAGTCTGAATCAATGCTCTTTTAGTTTTAAACCCATACACCTTGTCTTATTGCAATAGGTCCCACTAAAAAGTTTTGACCTTCACCTACTTTGTACTACTTAAAACCATAAAAAAACTTAAAGACCTTTAGTTGTATTGTTCACACTGAAAACTACTGTTTTGAAACATATAATTAGATAGCAATTCAGCATTAGCAATAGTTTCTTACATTATTTTGCTTGATTAATTTTTTTAGCTAGCTCCATGGTTACATTTTAAAGAGTTATATCATAGATGAAGGAAGTTTCCCAGATAGGTCAACATGACATTTAGCAAAAACAGTTCTTCAGAAACATAAAAGAGAACACTTTCCCCACACTCACCATTTTATGTTTTGAGTAAGAACCAGACTCCTCTTCCAAACATTTTTGTATTAGAAGCACAGCAGTTAAGGTACCATGAAAGAAGTATTTAGTTTGTCATCACTGTTTATTAGAAATAGGACATCAGCATGTATATAAACAATGTCTTTTGACACAGCGCTTAAAAAATGTTATTACATCTCATCTGAAACATTTTCTTTTGTGTTTATGTGTTACTCCACACTATCCATTTTATAGAATAGTATCATTTGGATTGGAATGGATCCCAGAGATTATCTAGTTCCAACTCCTCTGCCAAGGACAGAGACATCTTTCACTAGATCAGGTTGTTCAGAGCTCCAGCCTGTCCTCAAACACTTCCAAGCATGGGGCATTTACAACTTCTCTGCAACCTGTTACAGTTTCTCACCACCCTCACACTAAAAAAGCTGCAAGCCTACCCTTTTCCAGGCTGAACAAATGCAATTCATTCAGGCTTTCCTCATAGTAGAGGTTATCATCTGTCCCTCCAATCAGCTTAGTGGTCCTCTTGTGGACTCATTTTAAAAGATTGATGTCCTTGTTTTGTTGGGGAGCCCAGAGCTGGATGTGGTTTTCCAGGTGGGATCTCATGAGAATAGAGGGACAGCATCACCCCCCTTAACGTGCTGGCCATGCTTCAATTTGACTTTCTTCTTACTGTTTTGAAGGTTGCTGATCTTCCTCCATTATATATATGTATATTTGTGTGCATGGTCTTCATATTTGTACTGATGAATAAACCCTTCAAATGCAAGAAGGATTAAAGCAGATGAGCAGCATTGTTGTGCCCATGAATGTGCTCTTTCAATAATGCAGGTTGTGACTCACCACAGCTACTGCAAAGAAGCTGAATTTACTTCAACGTGAAGGAGACTGGAAAGTGACCCATGTTTTAGATACATAGCTATCAACAGCTGAGCAGATCAATTGGTGACCTAAATGTTTCTCAACAAGTCCATTCAAATGTGTCTCCCCGGGTTAACCAGACCAGCATGTAGGAACTGAATTTGTGTCCAAACCCATCAAAGAATATAAGAATTGAAAATCAGCAGGATTTGATAAAGAACAATGGGCTTGACCTGGATTCCACCTGCATATGGTTTCCTGGAAGTTGGGGACAGCCAACCTCATGACAGCGAGCATGCTACAGAGACCAGAAGTGGGAATCTCACAGGTATTGTGATTAAGCTGTGTATTACAATAATTGGGTTTTTTTGCAAAGCACAGCTTAATTTTTTAGTGTGTTTTACTGTTTGCAAAACAAGAGTAGGTCAGAAATTCTGTGTAACATCAAATACCTAACCAAACAACTAAATACTCTATTAAGTATTATATCTCTGTGTGTGATGTGTGAAATTTTTAAATTAACTTCACCAGAGAACACTCTATTCTGACTCATTTTATATTTTTACTGAAATCCAATAAGTCGTTTTCTAAGACTTGGGCATGCTAAAGAATGGTTTTTTTCTTGGGTGTCTTTCATGCAGACAGTAGAAACTTTTTCAAACTTAGTTCCCATTACCAAAAATAACTCTCCAACATTGTCACAGTGAGCCTTTCAGATATTTTATATATTTTTTAAATCACAGTCATGAGAAAATAAGACTATCTAGTCTCCCAAGCCACTCCCATGCCTGAGAAATAGCTATGTAACCTGCAATCAATATAAATTAGAGTTCTGGCCCATTTATAGCACACAGCAGGAAGAACGGGGATGAACCTTGGGGTTAGGAAGCAATTGCAGCAATGCTGTGTGTACTAAAAGGGCAAGACTGGTCATTTCCTACTTGGTATTTTCTCCCTAAGATATAGGGAAAGATGGGAAGAGTGAAAAATACTAGATTAACAGATTACCTTTGGTCTATTCCCTTTCCAATACAGACACAGTTACATGAAATTACGGTCTGGGGGCCTAGGGCTCATTCTTTGACTCACATAATTGAGACAAAACATTGCACTGTTGTAAATTTAATAGAAATATGCAGTAAATCACAAATAAAAGAATATTTTCTAATATAATAATACAAGTTTAAATTCTAAAACAGAATCCTGTTTATGTTTCCTGGACATATAGATTGTGCTTCAAATGATGTTCATTTGCTGTTGGCGTTTTTTTTTTCCTGAAAGATTGTTCTGAAAATCACTTTCACGTGTAACCAGCTTACTTTACTCTTCAGATTTACCTAAATAGATATAAAAGATATAAAGATAAATAAAGAATATGTAAAGATATATTCAGAAAGAGTTAAACTAATCAAAATTTTTCTTCCCTAGAAATAACTAACTTATTAGTCTTCAAAATCACTTAAAACACTATCAAAGGCCCAAGTGCATCTCCATCAGCTCTGTTGATCTCCAGTTTTAATGCTGAGTTTTCATTTAGTTTCCAATCTCCCTGTTCTTTCTTGTATCTCACTTTATGACACATTGTGCAGAGCAAAAGTATCCATTGAGTTTATGTACATGTTGGTGATGCTGTACATGCAAGAATAAATTAAAACACCACAGGCGGCTCTTAAAGTATCTGAGGTTTTTTACTAAGATTTTGTCCATGTCTGCAGTGTTCTACAAAAAAATGAAAAATTATATCAAAAGGCTGAAATGGCAAAGGCAACAATCTGTAAAACCTGACAGTGGAACTTGTAAAAATTTATATACATACATACATACATACATACATATATATATATACACACATATATACATACTTTTTTTTTCTTGACAAATATTTTTTGTGTGCTCAAACATCTTTTTTGGTTACACAGTAGTTAGCATTTTCAGTTTAATCTAGATTTTGATGTAGTTACTTTTCCATCCCATCGTGGTAAAAAAAAAAACTTTTGCATTTTTTTTCATATTTGTAGGTTTACATGCACAACATATTGTATCTTGACATTTTCCAGCCACCTCAAATCATCATGGCAACTCAGTCACGAACTGCTTTATGATGCAGAATCCAAGAGTAGTTACTAAAATAAAGCAAAAAAGAAATCTTTAGAGAGTGATGCTTTATGATAGACAGTGATCACAGTTAGGTTATACAGAATAAATACAGAGATATGAAGAAGCAAATGAAGAAAAGAAGAAACAAAGAAACGAGAAGTTTCAAGTGGTGCTTAATATTCTGAATAAAGGTGAAAACCAGAATGTTGATTTTCAGTACAAGATAATTTATCTTACACAGTCTTGATGATGGGTGAAATCCCACTTTAGAAGTTACTTGTAAATCTAGTTCTTATATTCTACACTAATTTTTCAGGATGTCTATAAATGTCCTTGTGAAAACTTCTACCCTGCATTCATTATGCAACTAGGGATTGAATTGAACATGATTAGTAATCATCCTACACTTCATATAATTTTGCGTGTGACTTTTGTGGTATGTATCAGAAGTCTTTACTTTTTTGATAGTTCTTTATGCTGACATTGTAAAGTCCTAGCAAGACAACTGGTAATAGAATCCAGAATTCTTTGGGTGCAGTAAAAAATGTAGCAGGAGTGTTCAATTTTTGCTCAAGTCAATTTAATTCTCACGAATTATTATTTAAGTAGCTTGTAAGGCCTTCCCTTAATTTCTCTTTCCTCATTTGTGAAAATAGACATTAGTCATTTCTCTTTGTAGTTCATCTTGTGCTTTCCAGCTTGTAAGCCCTTTGCAGCATGACTTATTCTTTACTCTATATAGTCAGTCCGGCTGTGGCAATAAAAAAAATTGTTTAAAAATTACAAAGGAAGTATGTGCGGTGGTTTGACTTTGGCTGAGCAAATGTCCACCAAACCTGTTCTATTACTCTCTTCCTTAGCTGGACAGGGAAGAAATAATATAACAAATTTGTGGGCCAAGGTAAGGACAGGAAAGGATCACTCACCAGTTACTATCATGAACAAAACACCGCTCAGGGAAATTAGTCTATTAACAATCAAATCAGTAGGGTGATAAGAAAGAGAATTGACAGTAATACTCCTTTTCCTTGCTCCTTCCTTCTTCCTGGACACAACTCCACAAAGAAATTTTCTACCTTTTTCCTCTCAGTGCTGCTGGGGAGTGGGGAGTGGGAGTTACAGTCAGTTCATCCCACATGGCCTTTGCTGCTCCATCCTCTCCAGAGGGAACACTACTCACATTCTTTCCATGCTCTAGTGTGGGGTCTCTCCCCTGGGAGACAGTCCTGCTTTAACTTCTCCAACACTCTTGGATGTTATCCTACAGGTGCTACCACTGTGCCTGATGGGCTCCACCGTGGACTGTGGTGGATCTGTCTGGGAGTTATCTGGCACTGGTTCACTGGACATAGCAGAAGCTTCTAGCATCTCCTCACAGAAGCCACCTCTGTAACCACCCCTGGCCCCCCTACCAAATTCTTGCCATGCAAACCCAATTCAGCATAGACCAACACTTGATATGGAAAATGAAACCCTTAAAGACATGTACAATCTCCATCCTAAAATACAACCTTCTGTCTTCTCTCTTTCATCCCAGTGAAAAGGAAGATTGAGTTCTTTCCACACTGAATCAGTTTAGGTTCCATTAGCTTACACTTTTCATCTGTCACAGGCATATTCTACCATGTAGTTTTTTGTACCTTTCTAAAATGCATTTAGGCTCATTACCAGAGCCATTACTAAATCATACTTTTCTCTAGTTATCAGACTAGAAAACTTTTAAGGGAACATAGTACTCTTACCTTACTGCCGCAGGAAACCCCTTTGGCAGAAGGTAGTTTGAGCCTAAAGGCTTTTAATATATAGTTATATAACCCTTTGCATTGCCCTATGTCAGTCTTGGTTCCAGAGTGGGTAATTTTCATAAATCACATAATAAAGGATGCTCTGATTTCAGAGAAAATTCAAAAATCATTTAGTAAGTGGATATCACACTCTAGAGGTGGTGTTTTCTTATTTTCAGTACTAATTCATTATGAGATCTCATTTTCATTTTATTTCTCAAAATTCCTTTGATCTTATTTCAAGCACATACCTCATTAAAAAGGACTTCTCTATAACAGCCCAAAGCATTCCTAAAGCACAAAAATTTTAGCAGCTACTGAACAAAAAAAAACCCAAAACCAAAGCAAAAAACCACAAGACCTTCATGTGATTGGAAATTTCTGAGGCCCTAAAATTGGCCCTTATTTCAAAAGGAGGGAGAAAGTCTCAGAATCACATTTAAAAGGTATGCATAGCTTCATTGCCAGTTGGAAATTCTTGGATAATAATGGAATTAATTATGAGGTAGCAATTTAAATGTTCCAGGGAAGTACATTAAAACTCTCTGATTTCTGTCCTAAATAAAAGACTGTGCATTTATTAGTTTTTTATTGTGTGACAACAGTCTGTTGGGACTTTTTTTTGTGCTAGCATAATCCTTTTCTTAGATCCATTCTCTTTTTATAGAATGCAAATGCAGGGAAAAAGAGAGATATGTTTAAAGGAAAAAGCATCTTGAAATCACTGCTCTAATCAAAACAGAAAATAGTGGAGGAGGCTTTGTCATTCTTCTCAGACTGAGGAAAATTCAGAGTACTAGTCTCATTTTGCCCTCAAAGGGTGATGCTTTTGAATTCTCCCTGTCCTTGATTGATCACAGCAATATTGCAGTAAGCATTGGATCTGATGGGAAGGTCTAAATGAAAGAATGATGTGACATTTAGGGCATGAGTCTGGATATAAAAATAGATAAAATTTATTTTCTTCTGTCATAGGCCACTAAGTTGCTTTCTCAGTTCCCATCAGCAGCATAATGTTATGTGTCTTTGTGTGGTGGATTCGGTATGCATGAAATATGTATCTCCCATAACAGTAGAAACTACAGTCTGTTTTTAAATAAACCATAACCAAGTCTTTGCTAAATTTGAAGTTCCCTAATCAAGACCTACAGAAATTCGAGTAACATTTACTGTGACATTAATACCACAAAAATCTTTCAACTTTATCATAAAATATTACATCTTTCTTAAAATAATAAGATATAATTATATATAAAATAATTGGCAGAAAACAAAATAAGATTATCAGAAGACTGTAAAACAACTACCTCTTGATAGATATCTATATGTTTGTACACTACATCAAAAAGAGATCCTTCTTCCCCTTATCTCTGGTAAAACCATCTAACACTAGCTAAACACATTTTGCTTATACTCAAAGTGAAGAAATCAGCTTACTGAGAAGACAGACCTTCTTGTCAAGAAACTATAGTGTCTCTTCAACATTCTGAAAATTGCCCAACGTCTGACAAACGTTTATGATCAACATGTGTGTAATATAAGGGATGATTCATCATTCTGTAATAACTGTTTTGCACATTACCAGAAGTGTGACATTTCCTGGCAGCTTGTTGGCAATAGAATTTATTTAGTGTTGACATTTATTCTATTCAACTCTTTTAAAGCCAGCACTCTGTATAGTGCTTGTGCTACATATCAATGAGAACAGCAGACAGAGCTTGGACTGAAGCTGTATAACATTCAGTAATTCCTCCAGTCACAATTTTCTGTAGGTTTTAAGTAGTTTTCTTATAGAGTGGAGAAGGAAATCGCTGTACCTTAAGCTTTCAGAAGTTGCATTCAGCCATTGAATTAGTTCCTTCTTGCTCCCAATCTGTTCCTTTAAAAGAAAGAATTTTTTGCCCACCACAGTGATTTAGTCATAGAACTGCCACTAATGCCAGTGGGAGCTGTACAACAAAATCCCTTGACAAAATTTTTTTTTTTTACTGTTTTTGTAATTTGATGTTAGATTTTAGACTGGATGAAGCACAGCTTTGCATAACCCTGAATCTCCTGGCATCTTCTCACAGCTCCAGAACTCCCAGATTCAACAAGCAGCTAAAGGAGCCAAGAAAAAAGTGGTACGTCTTCAGAAACCTTTTCTCGCTTGGGTGAATGAGAGGTTCAAATCTCTCTAGGCCCTGTTGTTACTTGTGTCAGTAACAAAACAGTGTCTTCCCGGTAGCCAATTCATAGATCATCCCTTCCATCAGAAGAGACTTACAAGTTCTTGCCTAAAGAATGACTTAACTCCTTCAATCTCTGTTTTCCAATCTTCATGGAGTAACAAGATTTATTCCTTGACCAATGTAATAAATAAAATTTTAGGACAAGTGCCTGATAAAACGAACCCTGATGAAATGCTTGCCTGTACTAGCTTTGACTTCAGCAGAATTTAAGTAAGAGCACTCTCCTCACCTGAAATATCATTACCAGGTGAATATGTTTTAAAAATGGAAGAGTATGTTTTGGATTATCTTCAGAGACAGTGAAACCTGCATATCCCCCTTCCTTTTGGAGAATATTTCATCCTGGCTATTCTACAGATGAGAGTAAGTGGTATAACATCCTCCTCAAATCTCTCAAAAGCCAGTTAGGAAAAAGTAAAAAGTTATTTTGCAGATAGACTGCAAGCCCTTACTTTCTGTTTGGCTTGAAATGCCTTTGGTTGGAAGTATCAAGCTCACAGAGGGCTGCCCATATGCACCGAAGGGGTTCTCTCTCTACAGTCTTGTCTGGTTACTGTAAACTAACCCAGGAAATTCTTAACCTGCCTTGTACGCATACAAACAGCCTAAGAAGAATTTTGTACTGCATTTCTGAATGCAGAGCAGGTGCCTACGTGTTACTAAGCATTTACATTGCACAGGTCCTAATGTGAATAACTTTTTTGTTTGCAGTTTAGCAGAATTTAATGTTCTCTAGTGTTGCAAATCTAAGGTTCTCTCAACACATAATCTGTACCCCCCAACAGCCAAGGATCCAGGACTATTCCACAGGCTCCCCAGGGAAGCACCAAGCCTGGAAGAGAAAAACAATAATTTGGACAATATTCTCAGGCACATGGTCTGACTGTGGGGATAGTCCTGTGCTGGCTAAGAGTTGGTCTTGATGATCATTCTGAGTCCCTTCCAACACAGCATATTCTGTAATTCTGTTATAATAAAACCAAATCATGGAATTACCTGTAGTGCACATGTAGGATTGTCTTGATGGTCTATAGAAATGGATTGTTTGTTAATTTTGGTATGTGATGGGCATGTATTAGTTACATGCAATTAGTAGAATTGCATTCTTCTACCTTTGGATATCAGACACACAGATATACAAAATAAATAATATGAGATGAATGTTAAAGTTCAATGAAGCCAGAGAACCCATTTGTATTTCTAGCACATAGCCTTAAATGCTCACTACATAATTAACATGCAAATACTGCATAACCCACTTATTTCTGCAATTTAACCATGAATAAACTCTGTCTGTTTTCTGCTTTAATTTGCTGTACTAATCAAATTAATGGTAATTAGTGAACACTTAAACAAACAGCAATAAGGTAGGTTATTCTGACTTTATGTCTTTTAATAATGATATAAACATAGATGAGATAAGAACATTCAACCTTTACTCAAATATCGACAAAGTACAATTTATGTAAATCTGCAATGTTGAATGTTGCCTGCAAAACTCATTAGCTAAAATAGGGCATCCTGAAGCCTCACATGAAGTATTAAAATACAAAGTAAAACGAGTCTGAAGATGCAAAACCACATGCATCTTCTAATTTCAGAGAGCTTGCTGAGGGGGAGGAATAGGTTTTAATTTGGATTATACCTTCTTGTACCAGCTATAACATCAGTAACAAGAAACACTAAAAGCCTCATAATCTCTAAACAAAGCATAAAGATGGGGAAAGAAAGCAGCAGCTAAAATTGGTAGTAGACTTCTCACTGAAGTATGGAAACTCAAAAAACACACTAATGACAGTGGAATTATCAAGCCTGAATAATTGCTGAGTGATGACTGTATCAGACAACCCTAATAAGTATAGTAGCACTGTTTCTTACAATTTTTTCAAGCTTATGGGCAGTGAATTTCAAGAGTACAGGAGAGAGAAGAGGTAACAAGGAAAAGTCAGTTTCTTTCTTTTTTCTTATTTTTTTCCTTTGAAAATTCAAAAGCTATGTCCTTTCTTTTTAAACATTTTTTGATGTTCAAATCTGAAGTAAGGACTCCTTAACTCTCCCAGAGCTGCAGAAATTTTAACCTGCAGCTGCCTTCCTTCTTCAGCACCCACTGCAGCAAGACATGCAGCTAGGTGCAGGAGAGGAAATATTATTGGTCTCTTGTCTATTGGCAGTGCTGCTTTCCACAGTCATGAAACCACTTTCAGGACTACCCTGACTATGGCAAAAGCCTGGAGGCACCAGTCAGGCTTTAAAGTGAAAAATAACACATAAGACATTACATACAAAAAAAAAAAATCTTAATAAACATTAAATTCGTCTCCACTAACTCACAAGGCAAAGTTTGCAGATCTCAGGACAAAAACCTGCCTGAGAGGATATATGGTCAATGGTGCACAAGAATAAATAAAATTTCAAGCTTGAGACAGAGTTTCTATCCTCTTGATGTTAGGAACAACAAAGCTGATTGGGATTTTTCCCTTTTTTTTTCTTTACTACTACAACATGAAGTTCTTCAGAGGTTTCTTTTGACTGTATAACACGTACTTATTTGCTTTGATTACAGGACAGTAGAACAGCCAGCTCTTGAAATTGCTACTCAATAAATTTGGAATTTTATAGGGACAGATATCATGAGCTATTATGAAAACAACAAGAAATATCAGATCCTGATTTCTTGCTAAATTATACCTACTGATTTTATTTGTTAAGGGTCAGGGTGAATGTAAAGTGCTGCAGGCTTATAAAGAGTACTGACATAATTAATAGGTTATATGAACTTTTTATACTCATGTTTTCAGCCCAAACAAATTCCACTAACTGAAGAAATTAAATCTTGTCCTTCCAGCATGCTCTATTTGATGATGCAAGGGTCACAGATGCAATGTAATCAGTGTTTGCAAATATGGATCAGCAGAGAACCAGATAATTCTAGGAATTTTTGGGAAAGATTAGATTTCTCTTCCAATTTTGATAAAATGGAAAAATTGCAAAATAAACTAAGAAACTTACACTAAATAGCACATGGTATAAACTTCAGTACTATAAAATGATGCAGGTAAAAAAAATTCTATTCAGTCATGCTAGACTACATAACAGTAAAATCAGATCCTACCTTAATCATCTCTGTGACAAGATGAAAAAAAGCCCAACATAATGAAGAAAAATCCATAATTAAATGGTCTGCATGGACAGAAATTTGTTATTTCCTGGAAGTACTAAATGTTGTGGAAGGCAGAATATTGCATATCCCTTCCTTCATCAACACATTTAAAATGCACCTAAGTGGGATTGGTAGAGACGTGTTGTCCTGAAGACAATAATTGTCTCATTTTTAATTAGAGACAACCAGCTTTGTTTTGTTGGATTCTTTGAGGCTTTTTTTCCCCTTGCTTAAAAGGATGCTGGTTTTCTTCCCTGACTCTGATGTGGCTTTTATACTGTCATCTAGAATTAGGTAACCTGCTTTTGAACTAGAACTCAGGAATTACAAATACAAGAGGAAAAACTAAGATCACCCTGATCTTTCTTTCCTTCTCTTTCAAAAAATATCAGCAAGAAGCCAAGTGGAAGTAGGGTTCAGACAGTGGCATGCTTCAAATTTGACTCAATAAAAGCATATCCAGGCTCTTCCAGACAGAGATTGCACCACAAGTTTGCCATTTGTCCATCAGTTATTGATCTCTTACACAATATGGGTATCTCTTGATGACTTGCCAGATGAGATAATATTTTTTTTTCTTTTATAAACTTTATTTATCTGTCTTCCGAGATCTTACAAGTCTACTATAATTTCTACATTATGCATCTAACAGATAATAACATTTTAGAGGTTATAGGTCTATATCCTCAGCTGTAGTAAATTACTGATGTTCCTTTTAAACATCTTATAGCTTGTATTTTATCCTTTTTTCAAAGGATCAAAGGCCATCTAATAATATCCCAGCAAGTTATTCTCCATATTTCTTCTGTAGAAAAAAAAAATTATATTAATGGCATTTAACACAATGTGTCCACATGTCAGGTTTAAGAGAGATTACTGTTCATTTCAGTTTATGAAAACCTTAGGAAAATTTTCAGATCCTGGTACATCATCCCTCTCAATCATTAGCATAGCCTGATAATCTTATATCCCAAAGAATACTAATTTAAAAAACTAATAACAAAAATAAATTGACTAGCCCTTTACACTTTCAGTATTACTTCTCCAACAGAGCTACCTGGGCTATACTCCTAAACAATTGTCCACTGCTGTGGCCAATTATTTATCCTCTGATTATGAACGAAGTAGTTGATCAAAACCAGTGCTACTTCAAAGTGATTGCTGGAGAAATCAGTGACAGTTGCAGCACTCACAAATGCCTTGGGATTAGCATAATACTGGCAGTAATATGAGGAAGATTAAGAAATAAAAGGAACAGAAATATTTTATTTCTATTTTTTTTGCCTTCTTTCTTTATTAACAATACCTAATTAAAGGTCTGAATTTCACACAGACAGAGTAAAATACATACTGAGCTGTGTAATGGATTCCTCCCTAGGAAGTACGAAAGCAATCACGTGTGCATGTATATATGGACCACAGCAAACCATTCAGGCTTTGCAATAGTAGGTAGGAAATTTTAATTTTCCTAGAAAATAATTAAAGTTTTGAGAACAAGACTTAATGTCTATTCCCAATCATCAGTCTCCATAACTTGTCATGACCAAAAAAGGATTTAGTTCTACTATTTGAGTGCATTGCTTCATCCTAGCCTTGAAATGGATGAGCTGCATTTTTTAGCTTCTAGGTGATATGGACAATCAGCTTTGTGTTTTAATAATGTATGGGAAGTGCAGACTGAACTTATTAAATAAAAATAAGATCAATCTGACACGCCCTTGCCAGCTTTTAGTTTGAGATTGTGATGAAGAATTAATATATTTTGATTTTTCTGTAACCCATTTTTGTAACTACCACTTGTATAATCTGTTACTATTAATTTGTTTCATCAGTGTTTTAACACTTGAATATACTACTTGGGTAAATGCACCAGTTTAATAATTTTTGTTATGATAAAGATGTAAAAGGTGTTTTAATCAAAGTCAGGTATCACTTACTTTTACCAAGAGAACTTACTTTTACTATTTAAACAGTACTGTTGGTAGAATAGTTTAAAAAAACATAATGCAGAGGTAATACCAATCGCTTTCTCTAAAAGTCTTACATCCTTTCAGAAAGAAAGCTACATCCTCATAGTCCAAGTTGCAGGTAAAGTAGAACAAAGAACGGTTAAAGAACTAATAATTTTTCCTCTGGGAAACAAACCCCCACAATAAAAAAGCAATGCCACACCAAAAAACACCCTAAACAAACAAACAAATAAAACAAAACCAAAACCAAAACTAAAACCAAAACCAAAACCAAAACCAAAACAAAGCAAAGCAAAACAAAACTAAACAACAAAGCAAAACATAACCAAAACAATACAATAACAACAATAATAGCAATAACAAAAAGCCACAAAAACAAAAACACGCCCAAATGCTTAAATGTAATTTCTTCTGATCATTCGGTAAATTAGAAATCACCCAAAAATACAGATACAGTACACAGAGGCTTTAATAGGTAAGGATCTTTTCACTTTTCCTAATTTTCAAGTGGTAGTGAAATCACTTTTGCTTTTTAGAAACACATTTATATTTATTCTGTAGAGGGAAAGAAAAAGAAAAATTCCCTACAAAGATGAAAAGGCACAAAACTCAACTAAAGCACAAATTATCAGTTTTATATAAAGATATAAAAAATATCTTTTTTATTTAGCCACAGGAAATAGCTACCTCATTATTTTGGCCCAATGAGATATTAAAGCTCTGAAGGGCTGGATTCTAGTCCAATATCTGCGTAATAGAATAATATACTAATGAAATGAGAGCAGGATCTGTAAGATAAAGATACTTGTCTTATTTGTCTTTGCACACTAATGTGGAAAGCTGCAAAAAGTGCAGTCTTTGCTGCGAGAGTCTGTCCGAAATATTCTTGATTTTTGCCTAACAATTGTCATGAAGAAAAGATCACTGAAAAGTTAAAACTGTTGAGCCAGTGGGGAGGGGGAAGTCATGTGTTTCTTAGCTCACTGTTTCTACAGATGTTGTTTGCAGAACACACCATGCTGAACTTGAGGGGAGCATTCTGATCTGGATTCCCTCCCTGCCTCCTGGCCTGGCTGGTCTGAGCTCTGGGGCGGTCCCTCCTCCAAGAAGAAGACCCCCCCCCTCGCCTGCCTTCCACCATCATGACGGACAAGTAGAGATGTAAGCCTCTTCATCACAGAACCAAGACAAGAGACCCCCGTGCAAGAAAACCCCCCTGACATCGTTTGCCAAAGACTGGGACTGAACCCCCCCCCACCCAACCTGGGGGCAGGTGTGCAGTGCAGGGGGGAAAGCTGCCCAGAACAAACATACCTGCGAGAACTGGGCCATGAAAACAATGGGTTTTGCCTGTTACTTGACTTGGACACTGTGTACCCCATTTTCTGTTCTCTCTCCCTCCCTGGAGACCTTTGTTTCGGTTCCCCTTCCACCAACGAAAAATCGTATAACTGGAGCCCTGGTTCACCGTGCTTTTTGAGATCTCCCCAGACGTGACCTGGTGAGCTTCAACGGCTGGACCTCGAAAGCAGCATCAGGTTTCGGTAGCTATAACCCATCCCCCTCCTTTCCTCCCTCTTTCCTTACCTGCTCCCTTTCTTCCCTGGTCCCCTCACCAAAGCAGTACTGCTGTGGTTATTTTCAATAAAACTACCTTTGTGGATTTACTACTGCAAATCCCAAATCCCCTGTGCCTTTGTCGGTTATTTTGCACCAAAATAATCATCGTGTCACCCGTCCACTGGGATGGATTGCAACATTTGCTGAAAGGAAATAAGTGGGCTGTAATCACTGCTAACCACAAAGTTTTGGTGAGTATTTCTGAGAAAACATATGCCACAGCAGTGCACTACTGGTGCTGTTACAGGAGTGTTATTTCTTTCTCAGATAAATTTCTGGGCCAGTAGGTTTTCTCCTCTGACATGGTTACATCCAGATGTCTTGCTTCATTCAGAATTCACAGGCTATGTGTACTTGTTTGTTTTCATATCAGGATGACAGAGATGGAAGCTAATATCACTTCTCTTTGTAGAGATCAAGATAGGATAAATCTGCAGATGAAGGAAGACAGAGTTTGAATATGCTTTTTATCACTTACTGTGAAAATTCAAAATCTGGGTTATTTGATTAAATAGTTCCCTGTGTTTGCTGGGTTATAAAATTGCTGTCTCATTCTGTATGAGCAGTACCTCTGATCAGATTAAAACTTTTGTTTCACTCATACTGCATAGATAAAGTCAGAAACCATTTGTGCATTGAAAAGATATTTTGTGTTGCAGCTTCTGAAGTTTAAAAAGAAGAAAGACTTCTCTCTGAATTTAATCTCTTTTTTTTTCCTTGGTTATACAATCCTACACAATTCTCAATAATTAGACAAGAAATAATGTGCATCAGCAGGGATTAATTTTCTGTCAAAACCACAAAAGATATCAAAGTCCCCATGGGAAAAATTACAAAAATAATATTTTTTCCAAGTATGCACAGTTAAGCCTGAACCACATGTGAAACATTTCCTACCTAATCACTACCAATATCTGTGTACCACACAACTGTGAACTTCCCCTCGATCCAATTGCATACTGAAATATTATTGCTATTTTATGGAAAGGGAAATTAGGTAGATTATTTCCATGAAAGAATAGAAACAAGCAGGGAAATAAATCGCACTCAGAATACCTAAATATTAATCCACTGCATTACAAATAAAGTCATCTATCCTTCACTAGTGCAGTACTATCTGAATGTAGATGACAGACTGCCCACCACGATCTGTTTCCAGTTAGATGTTTCAAAGGCCTCTGATTTTGGAAATGGATAAAGAAAAAAGCCTAAATGTCAGTCATCTCAATTAGGGTTTTTTTTGCACTTGTAGTTCAAACTCTCACAAATCAAAGACTTAATGTGTGTTTCTGACAAGCACAATGTACAACTGGGACAGGACAAGCAGACACCTCTACCTAGTTCACTCAGAAGAGTCCTAAAGAAGAGGTTTAATGTTACAAACCCTATTGCAAATGATGTAACCTGTAACCTAAATTTAGTTTGAGCCTTGGAATTTTTGAGAAACCTATGCTGCTGTCAAGTTTTAATTAAATATTTTGAATGTTAAATAGCTTAAAAAACGGTCAGAGTTGTGGAGTTTTTTGATGGTCTTGTTTAGTTTGTTTCATTTTGGTTTAGGTTGGCTTGGTTTTAGGAAAACGTAATTGATAAATTCTCCTGGACGCTTTATATGTTGTTAACTGAATTATAGGGTAGTTTTCTGGAGAAAAGAGGAAGGATACTATTGCATTAGTTTTTCAGAGTACAGGTAATTCACTTACATGCAGAAATTTTCACCGTTTGTATATTTGGATTGAATGCTCTGAGAAAATTACAAGTAAATCATGGCAGATTTTTTGAAAGAACAAAGCAAATTTGACTTAAGTTAATGTATTGTCTCACTAATAAAATGAGAGAAGTGAAAGTGTTTTCCTCAAAACATTGTAGTAGACACATATAGAAAAATGCAATTTATTGTTGAGATGAGTGAAATATAACCTATATTAACTATTAATTATTATGTCACACCCTGTCACTTCAATAATTATGGTATCAAAAAAAACTGTATGGAGTTTTGTTGTAAAATGTCATTGTATGTATCACTTAAAAAGAATGGCCTGAATGTTGCATTCTTTTGCAGCCAGAATAGTTGCTAATTAAGTCCAGGGTAAGGAAGCAAAAGTACTTTTCAGGGTACCCACAGATGTTTAATTCAGCTGCATGGTGAGATGTTCAAGGTCCAAGGCACATCCGGGGACACTCCAGGTTTTTTCTCTCTCCAGAGAGGCAGGGGGTGACCCTGGCCTCGGGGCAGTACAAAGGTGAGCGCCAATCAGGGAACAGGGAGGGAGCCTGTCCTTCCTCAGGGGAAGGAGCCAATGGGGTCTTCACAGCTTCTTGGGGGAAGCTTCTTGTGGGAGTCTCCCTAACCAAGAAGATGCCTCCCAGGGTCTCCGCAGCATTTTTGTAGAGGGTCTTTGTGGAATTGATTTCAGAATAATAAAGCAAATGCTCAATAAGACTTTAATAAGACTTTTTATACATACTTATGCCAAATACAGACGTCAAATATTCTTTATTAGAATCACTTTGGCTAACATATCAGGATTTTAGGCTTAATGGCAAAGTAATTTAGAGACATGCAAATGACATCTATGGGCTAAACTGGAGATTTCTTTATAGTTTTCCTCTGATTAAAAAAAAAGGGAAAATCCAGAGACATACATCATACTTTAATTTAGAGCAAAATATTAGAGGGACATTAGAAAGAATCTGAACATAAGAATACTAAGTTTGCAAAGATAATTCTATGTACCACATAGATTAAGAACAGAATACTGCTTCAAATGTCTTTGAGATATAAGTACTCAAGACAGCAGTAAAATCACTAAATCACTTGATTTTACTCTTAAAAACTAATCCTAAAATACATAGAAGGATATAGATTCATTTGTAAATAAAAGATGGGTTTTTTGGTTGTGGGAGTTTTTTTTAGCTTTAAGCAGAGATCTGCCTCATCCAACCCAAGACAAGAAAGGAATGCAACCAATGTCATAAGAGTAGCTGAGATACATTGATAGTGTTATGTTTCAAAAATAACCCATCTGGAAATTGCATGGGTGAGATTTCAGATACCAAGATATTTTTGTGACTTAATTAGTTAAAATTTTGTTCATTACAAAATGGCTAAGAGTAGCGGATGAATTCTGTGAAACAAAAAATAAAAAGAGGATGCACTACAGAGAGGTTTTATGTTTTGAAATAATCTGCAAGTAACTGAAAAATCCCTAGTCTACCCACAGTGCAGGAAATATAATTATCTAGATAAACACTGCTTTTTGTAAGAAAAACCACTTGCAAGGAGTTTGTAACACACTGTGCTTCCCATGCTGTGGTCTAACAAAGATGTACTAACAATTTTGCTGACAAACCAAGCAAGTTTAAGATAAATAGGATATTTCAAAAATTACTTGATTCAAGAAAATGTATGAAATTGTCAGGAGCCTTGAGGCTGACAAGACCTGTTACTAAATTTTTTGTTAACAATAGTTGGGAAGTGAGATGGACTGTGGACACGCAATAAGCCCACAAAGCCTGAGTGATTAACAGTGGATTGTTTAGCTGGCAATAGGCTCATTTTGTGGCAGCTTTCCTTGTTTTGTGAAAAAAGGTTAAAAAAAAAAGATCAAAGTTAGCAGATTCTAAGTGGACAATATATTACAGAAGTGGGTACGTTTGTTTGCACTTCATCTGTTGTACGTACAGAGATTTCAAGGAGAATGTTGACAAGTTAGAATTTTTTTTTTTTTTAACAACACATGCAGAAGGGAACCATTTGGTTAAGTTTTGTTGCCACCACACCAGTGAGGAACTCATGCATCTTTTGATGGGATGGAAGGAGCAGGCAAAATCTGTAGAAAATGTCCAGATCTCCACATCATAAAACAGTACAATAAATACCCCACTGATGACCATTTTGGATGTCTCTTGAGCAGATAAGTGACAGTTTCTCAGGCAAGCCCTGCTTGATTTTTAAGAATAAACCTTGGGAGAGAGCTGCACTTTGCACTTTTGCCAGATGAAACCCCACACACAAAATAGTCAGGCAACATGTGGACATGAGCATGTGTGAATCTGTTCCGCACAGATGAGGTTATGCAGTTCTGTGTGTCTCCTGCAGCATGTTGAGGCAGAAGAAGGGATGTTACAGATGAATGCTCTATTTTGTGGACTGACATTTGTGTAGCATTTACTGGGTTCTTATGAGAATCTAAATGTTATATTTACGCATGTCACTCTTTCAACTGCATTATGAATTCAGCCTTTGAAACTCCTGCCAATCTTTCAAACCTAAGTTTCCTCACCTAGTTTAGTAGACTAATTCAGTAAGCTACACAAGTTTGGCATGTTAGAGATCAAGAAGGAATTTTAAAAAAAATCAGGCTGTCTTCTTCCCTCATTAAAAGCTTATTATTCCTACTAAATTATTTTACATTGAGAGAAAGAAGAAATGTTCCTTTGAGGATTGTTCAGGCAATGAAACATTTAAAGACAAGGCAGATCAGTAGTACATAACTCAATTAGGAAGACAGTGAATCCTAGAACTTTAATCAGCTTAATGATGTTTTTAATAAATCTATTTTTCCTGCCCAAAATAGTGCTAATTCAAAAACCTCCGACAAAATAATTTATTTCACTTAGGAAGAAAGAAAACATATTCAACACTCACATGAAAGTAAGAATGTCTCTACACACAAGAATCATATATTAAAACAGCAACTGACTTTTTGTTATTCTTGAAATTCAGCTTTGTGATAATATGCATATTTCATGGGAGCAAGTCTGCTCTTAAACTTCCTGTCCTATGTTGCAACAGCCATTTGCTCCACTCATTGGCAGATTTTCTTCTATTCCACAAAAGGAAACCACACTGCAGCATGAAAATATGCAAGCTCCTACTTTTTGATATTTATTTAGTATGAATTCAGTTTTCTTTTTTTTGTAAAATTGGGTAGAAAAAGGTTACGAGGACTTGATCTAAAAACAAAAAATTTAAACAGAGAAATCAGCAACAACTATTCTTTTTTTTATCTTCTTCATTTTTCTTTCTCATTTCCTTTCTCTCTTTTCTTTCTCCTCTTCTGTTTATTTTATTCTTATTCTATTCATTTTTCTTCCTAACTCTTTTTCATTTTTATGTCCATTCTCTTCTTCTTTTACCATTTTCTTTTCCATTTAATTTTCTTTTCTTTAAGTTTTATTTTATTTGGTTTCTTTTTTTTCCCCACTTCCTTAATTTTCATTTTATGCTTACTTTTATTTCACAGTTCTCTTGATTTTGTTTTTTTCCTTGTTTTTGTCTTTCCTTATGCTTTTAGTTTTGCTCCACCATCATGAACAGATGCTTTCCTTCCAAAAAAAAAATCAAAACTATTGCATAAGACTACATACAGATAGCTCTGTGTCAGTATATTAACTTTTTTATTTAATTATTAGAAGTGTGGCAAGTATGCAGTTATCATGTCCCTTCAGACTTTAAAATTTTATAGCCATCTATTAAGAAGCAGATTTCTTAGTTTTCTTTTTCTGGAAGAAAAATATTCTTCAAAAAATAAATTCTTCTCAATAAATATATTAGGAATCAAAATAATTGAGAAGAAATCTTTTACCTCTTTCTCACTCATTACCATCTATTCTGTTATTTTTTGGGGTTTTTTTTACTTCTAGTATAATGAGCTAATACTTGAAAAAATTACAATATTAACATTTTAGTTTATTTTGAGAAGAAAAGTGATTTTGTATAGAAACTCTAAGAAGAAAAATAACTTAATGGGAAGGTTGGATAGAAAAACCTAATGTTTTTATTTCTTCTGAAGTAATAAATGTATTTTAAAGTTATTTTTTCTTCATAGCTGTCTGACAGGAATTATGACACGTGCGTTTTTAAGCGGCAAAGGAAAGTTAGCATTTTTCATAATGAAAAACGTTTTTATCTCCTAGACAGTCATTAATTTATGTGAGGAAATGCATTGATAGAAATTTTGCTGACAGTAGCCACAGATGTCTTTGAGGTTTCAGCTTTCTACCTTTGTTAATGCTTTTAATCTGTTTAATTTTCTTAATGCTCTTTAATTTCTGTACACAGTGAAAATGAAATGGGAAACATAATACCACCCCCTCCAAAAAAAGACCACCACCATCATCCCCCCACTGCCCCCAAAATATACAAAACAACAAAGTGATGTTCCAGTAAGTATTTAAACCAAAGTTTTGGGTTTTTTTTAATCTAAGGAAATCACACGTATTTTTATGTTTACATTAATATTCATGTTCGTGTTTATGTACGCTGTGTATTCTTAATGTTAATAAAATTGGTTGGATTTAACAATACACAGAATTTTTTATTTTCAAGTAATTCAGTACTTTACAGTATAAGCTTCACATTTTAAGTTCTGATTTTGAAAATACTCTAATTTTGCAAGATTTCCTTTTTTTCAGGATTAAAAGTAATATTACGCCCATAACGAGA
This sequence comes from Cardinalis cardinalis, assembly GCA_014549065.1. NCBI lineage: Eukaryota > Metazoa > Chordata > Aves > Passeriformes > Cardinalidae > Cardinalis > Cardinalis cardinalis. The sequence goes on from JACDOX010000629.1 coordinate 64,882, forward strand.
TCCTGAGTCTGGATAAAACCATTTCATCTCAGCAGAACTGCAAAGCATGAGATTTAAATATTTTAATTCTGCTGAAAGTTTTAGTAAAAAATTTAAACCAGCAGTATACACAAACTCCTTATTTACTTCACTCTTCAGGCAAAAATAATTTACTTCACTCTTCAGGCAAAAATAATTTAATTTACACTAGCTCACTATGAAGCAATGATACAGTATATTGTTGCTAATTTTATATCCAGCAAAGCTACCTGTTTCAAAATCTGAAGTTTGCCATTTGAACGGATGATTTTGGATCCTCACTCTCCAACCAGCTTTGCTTAAAGATAATGTGTATTGAAAAGACTGGATTGCAGCTACTTCTCTTTTATATGCAAATAATTTCTCAATAGATTACTTTTATTGGACTGATAGCATTTAGTACCAGCAATTGTGCAACCTGGACTGGATGCTTTGTTGCTTCAATAATTTGTGAAGAAATTGTTGATAATTAGATTGTCTTTGTCATCCAAATGAACATAGCAACGCTTAGTACATGTAATGAAGCATTCAGTGTATCCTTATATTATTCTAAAAAAAACCTCCAAAGTCCACTGCATCTTTAAGAGTGGATATTTAGGAAAATCGATGCCATTTATTACTTTAGGGGAGTAGAAAGAGTAAACAAAAAGCTATCATTAGGTGTGCCATGAGGAGATCACCAAGCTTTTGCATAACCCAGGTCATTCTTGACTTCCATAAATTCTATTACTTATTTTGGAACAGTAGGGATTGCGTTTCAAATACCTACTGAGTTAAATGTGGAAAAATCTCACCACTTTGAAGACATGTATTAGCAAAGAATAGTTTAAATCTTCTTTCATGGCAGTTGTTTTGTTTCATTTAACATTAAACAGAGATTAAATTAAATAATTTCAGTAATACAGTAATAGAAAATTCTGGCAGAGAGAATTCTTGGTTCATATGGCAACTATTTCCAGCACTAATTCTCAGTCTAATGAATACAATAATATGAGTAGAATAATTTATTCCTAGCAAATTTTTAATTATAATTTTACATAAACTTTAAATATTCAGAATGAATAAATCATAAAGCACAGTTTCCTCCTAGGCTATTAAGAATTCAGAGCCTTGCCAGATGTCATTTGAAAAACAATATTCAATAAGATTTAAGAATATGCAATGGATTTAACCTACAATAATGTAGAAATATCTTAATTTTATTTTCTGCATACAGGCAAAATGAAAGGAAGTGGATATCAGAAGGTGCGAGCAGAAAATTTCCCCTTAATTACATCAATAAAGGTGTAAGAATTTCTGCCTAAGCCACTGTAAGTAAGATAACACTGGTAAGCAGTGTTTAAACAGTTTTTCTACTCTATGATTATTTCACAGATCCACTGATTCCAGCATCAGAAGTAAATGAAAAATTTCATTACAGTAGAAATTGTCAGTAGATTTTACAAATTGGTGAACTGATGCAACTAAAAGGAAAAAAAGTCCTTTTTATTATTTCTTTGTAAATTCCTTATAATTGAATTTATAAACTGGTCATAAATATATTTATAAAAAATGCTGCTCTGCTTTAAATATAGAACTAAACAACATTTTTTTCAAATTCTTATGTGTTATTCTGTCTCTGAAGTTCCTAATTCTGGTTTGTAGCAAGGAAGAAGTAAGCTTGAGAGCCTTCAATACATAGCATAATTTGGTATCCAAGTCAGTTTGTGTCAGATCATCAGTCACACACACAAAAAGGCACGCGGGCTATTCACAAGTCATCCTAACACCACGTCACCCCTGGTGTCAAACACTCCACCTGGAATCTGAGAGGATTGTGTTTGTGCTGAGTACTGGTCCTTTCAGGTCCTTGCAGTGGTAGAAGTTCAGTGCTACTACTGCTCTCTGATTACAAAGAAGAACATTATGACACAGGTCTAAAGTCTATGTTTTGTACTCTGTGGAGTACGTTTTTCAGCAAAAATTTTTTTTTCCTGAAAATCTCCATAGTTTTCTATGAATTCCGTGTAATATTAGAGAAAGGAGAGCCTCAAAGAGCCTAATTTTCAGGCTTATTTTTGAATTTCCTAAGATTGTTGATTTTGCCATGTAAACCAATACACAAGTTTAGCAAATTCTTGGAGAGTCATTCCCTGTACACAATCAGAATTACACGTCTGTCTCAGCCTTTGACCTCTGTATCTCATAACAGTTTTGCCCGCAATATGATATCTGCAAAACTTAGCCACTTTTTCAGATCATAAAAATTAGTGATAGGACAAAAAACAGGAAAGACATGAACCTCACCTAAAAGCATTGCAGTGCTGTGTATAATGTAAATCTTGGAGTAAATCTTGACTACAAATAACATAATAGCTTTATAAGTGAGTAGCAGGAAAGCAGAAGCCATACTGAAATCACTGATATGGCTTTGGTTGATACTTTTGACAAAAATTTTTGCATAACATGAAGATGGTTGAGGTTGGAGCCTTGGAGCTCTGGTCCTGAGAAAGGAGGAAAAAGGGAGAATTCACCTGAGTCTGGACTTCTATTCCTTCTGCTTTCTACTCTGTTTCCTGCTGCAGTGTCATATCACTGAACCAAAAAATATAAATAGTGGTTTTTTGTTTTCTGAGAATGCATAGGAATTAGTGTATGCTGGGGACACAAAAGGGGTCTCATCAGAAGAAATTCCAAGGTCCAAATTTAGAAATAAATTGCAACAAGAGAGTCTGTAGAAAGGATATTTGGAAACTGTTGCTCATTTTAATTTGAGAATGCAGATTTTCACACACACTCTGTAATCTCTTATGTAGCTGTTTTATTTCAGAAGGCCTAATAGGTACCTATAACTATATGGTGCAGGTTGTAATTAATCCCTTAAGATATAAGTCCTAGAGTTATTTCTTAAAATAAAAAAAAATTAAAAGAAAAAAATTTAAAAGAGCACCTCAGCAAACAGAAGGTTTGGAAGTGGAGAAGAAGGAAAACTTAATATGAGATTGGATGAGATACAAGTTTTAATGACTACTTTCAACAGGGGAAGCAATTCATTATATGACTTAATGATATGAGTGAGCATTTCTGTGATGAATATTTAACATTCATGAGAACAGCCAAGTGCAAAGCAAATTTTTTTTTTTTTGGTTACAACCAGGCCACAAGCACTTTCTGATTTTCCTATTCATGGCAGAATTTTGTCTCTTTCCAAAGCAGATTTGATCATATGGCAGTCAACTTCAGTGGAAAAACTGAGTTTACTGGTTATTATTAAATTTCTTATTAGGGCAATATATGCAAAAAAACATTAATTTTTAGCCTCTTAACTGAAGACAGATCTTTAAAACTAGCTGCAAACACCTGAATGTTTCAATTGCTTTAGTATATTAAACTTATCTAGAAAGACAGACAACATTTTTCTGTACATGCTGAAGGAGTATTGTACTCTAAAGCTAAGTATTTCCTCTTTCTTTTCTCTAAGACAAAGAAGAAGATACTCAAGTTAGGAAGTGTTACCCTACCTTACTAATATTGGCAGTATAATAGCTATTTGCGGATCCTACTTTTAAATTTTACAAAATTGACCTTCTTAAGCAAAAATTAATACTTCCATTTTGTAACGGCTGGAAATTTTGATCTAACCAAAGATAAAGACATTACAGAAAATTAAACATTTAAGTGGGGGAAACTCAGTGATTTATTAATGCTGAAAATTATCCCAGCCTTTTGTTGAGGAGAACATTTAGTGCAGGTAGCTCAGCATGAAGCTGCAGTGAGAGATGCAAAATCCAAAGGTGTGGATCACAGGAGCCCAAGGCAAGAGGCCAGGAGCTGGCACCAGCATTTTGCATGACAAAAGGCACAGGGCCTGTGTCCCAGCCGGGTGAGCACACACTGAAACAGGGCAAGAGAAAATGACTCCGCTGGAAAATCCTAGATTTTCACAGGCTTAGACTGTGAGGGTATAAAAGGCCAGGTTTTACTTTGCTCAGGGTCCCTCTTGGAGGCACCAGCTTGAGCTGTTATTTCGTTGTTGCACCATGATTAAATTATTTGAAGGATCCAGACCACTGAGACTCTGATATGAGAAACCTGGGGTTGAGGTGGTAAGGAATCTTGGTCTGACTGTGGGAGAGTCAGGGGTGCAGCTGAGAAGGGACTTCAGTTCCAGCTCAGGTCATGCAAGTTTGACTTGTAGATTTACTCCTGGTTGGTCCAACAGGCAACTTCCTTTAACACTTTTAAGTCATTGCAGAGCAGATGTAGACATGCATAATAGACATGCATAAGTATGATGTATTGGGAAATGGTTAACATGGTTTTTATAGAAAGAAGTCATGGCACATAACTATGCCGGTGTACCTCATAGGACTTAAAAAGGTAAGAGACTATAGGAATCTGTTTGACAAAAATATACCTGAATTTTTTAGAAAGCTTTCCCAACAAGAGACCTTAGGAACACTAAGAAGAAAAAGGAATCAATCTTGCCACAAAAAGGTAGGTTAGTATCATTCCTGTTATTATTACTATTCTGTAGTAATATATGGCCATGTATCACAACCAGGAAGAAGGATTGTTTTTATCTCCCTTGTAGTACAATGTCAAATTATTCTTAAAGTCCTGAGAAGGAGGCCAATTTTACCATGACAAAGCTTCTAAGTGAAATAACATCTACAAGAAAGGCAAAATGAAAATTGATACGAAGTCTTGCTGAAGATTCCTACTGTGCCAAAGGTTTGGCCAGAAAATGACACATGGACTTAATGTCCTTAGGTTTAAAGTAAAGCAAAAAGAAGAGGAAAAAGTCAAGCTATCCGCAAATATATGCTGCTGAATTATTGTCACTCTGTGAAAAGATACTGGTGTCATTATGGATAGATCACTGGAAATACCATCTCGTCACAGAACAGCAGCAGAAAAGAAAATCAAATGCAAAGAATTATTAGAAAGGAATAAAAATTAAAAATTTTGCTATGATTCTTTTAAAAGCCATTCGGCACTGTAAATTAGAAGAGAATGTATAGTCCTCGCACCCTTTCCTAGGGACTGCTTTTTTTTTGAAAACAAATGACAAGGAAGAAAAAGAAAATATTACATTTCTTTTATAGGAAACTGTACTGTAAAACACTATAGACACAGACTACCTGTTCCAACTTCATATACGAAAAAGTATATGAACCAGGGCCAAATACTCAGAGTGCTTCAAACTACCTGTGGGGCAGACAGAAGATGATCAATAATGTGACTATGTACATATTAATGGATATTATGGATACCTAATAACCTATTAATACATTACCAGCAAGAAGGAGTTTGGTTTGGTTTGATCTTTTAAAAACACATAAAGAAGTTACCTTCCAAATAAGATATCTTTTCATGAGGTTACATTTTTAGTGATAGGACATAGCATATTGGACAAGAGACTTTAAGGTAAATTAAAGCTAAAATTCATAAACTTCTAGTTCAAAATAAGGTAAAGTTCAAATTCATAAACCTAAATTTCAAGTTCATAAAGTTCAAGTTCAAACTAAAAAAATTAGAGGGCTGGGCAATCACCACCCATATAAAGTTTAACAATGGAGAGTGCTAGATTCTGCTCATGGGGCAGGGCAACCCTGGACATAGAGACAGCCTTGTGAATGAGGCTGGAGAGCAGTGCTTTGGAAAGGGATGTGGAGGTCTGTTATGAACAAGTGTTTGAGGTCACTCATGCATGTCTTTGATACACGCAGCTTTCGTTATAGACAGGAAGAGCTCATTCTCAGATTTAATAGGTGTTACTAGAGGCTGTTTTCTCTCATACAAATCCATTTCACCAGCCCAGTATGCCACTCTTCAGCTCAAAGTGCGCCAGTATGCCCAGTTTTACATGACTGACACAGTAAGACAGATCAGCTCTATGTCTGCACTTTTCTTAGAGCTTTGTAACTGAGCACTCACAGAAATAGAATCGTGAAAGAGAGAACCTCCTGTCTTTGTTTAAATGATTGTTCATACATTGAAAAAAATCTTTTTCAGAAGTTTTATTTTTCTTTTGCAGTAAATAACAAAAATCCAATAAAATACTTATTTTTTAAGAGTATAAAAATTATTCTTATTAAAGTAAAAATCCAACATTTTGTGATAATTACAGGGCAGAGACAGCAAGAATATTTACTGAAAATGTATGTTCCAAAGAATGCTATCTACCAGGACTAGGAATAAAAAATTCATCTCTCTTTGTCTGTTAATGACTTTCATTCACAATTGAAATCTATGCACCTGAGAGAAGAGCAAACTGCAGGGGAAAAAAGGAAGAAATATAATAGAAATGTATGGGAAAGTTGATGAAGCTTAAAGGTCACTCACAAATCACTTATGAGGAAGCCCATCTGTTCAGCCCTGGTTCTTACATGAATACTAGAAACAGCAAAGGAAGCCCCAAAACAGAAATGGTGATTAGAATTCTGCTTCACTGACAGAGTACTTCTTACTCATTATACAGCCTATAAGTGACATCTCAAAACTGCTGTTGAAAGGCATAAACTGGTTTCAGCGTCTCTGTTTTGTACGCAGAACCACTGTATCATCCAGGTTGGAGGGGGCATCGGAAGGTCTCAGCTGTGACCCCCTGCTTCAAGCAGGGCCAACAGGGAACTCAGATGGGGAGGCGCAGGGTTTGTCCCAAGGGTGTGCAGAAGTCTCCAAGGATGGAGAGTCTGAAGCCATTCTGGTCAATCTGTTCCACCACTTAGTTATCCTCAAGGTGACATGTTGATCTCAACATGTGCGGTCTGAACCTTACCTGTCCAGGCAGCAGTCTCACACTACTCTTTATCCCTTTCCTCTCGCTTCCGTCCTTGTAGATACCTTGGAGGCTGGTGTTAAGTGTCCCAAAGCTGCCCCTTCTCCTGGTAAATACCACTCTGAAAACCTGGTGTCAACTGAGAAATTCATGGAATACATTTGGTCACATTTTCAGTTCATTGATAAAGACAGGACAGGACCCAGGGCAGACAGAACCCTAGGGTCTGAGCAGCAAAAATTATTGTATTTGTACTTGAAGAATACCACTGTACAAGGACTAAGATAAAAGTATTTAAATATCTGTAAATGTAGCCTACAGAAATGCAATTACAGCTAAAACTGGTGACCTGATCCTAGAATAGAAGGCTGATCTCCACGCGAGTGGCTGAAAGGCATCCTACAATTTTATATTTCAAATTTCTTTAAAATTGTGCAGACTGGAACCTTAGTTCAAATCTTGACATTTTTGAAATTCTTCTTTTCTGTCCCTACCTTTTCACACACACAATACCACCAAAAAGCCAGGGTAAAAATCTAATCAGTTTCTCATAATTTCAGTCAGTTATTCTGCACAAATTAAAATTTTTATAAAATATAGATAGAGAAAAACATGGGAAACTTGGGAAAAACATGCTGCTTTCTTCAGCAGAGGAGGTAATCAAAACTTTTGTTTGATGAAACATGGCTTTTCTGAATCTTTCCATTTTGGGAAGGAAAAAGAAGAATAAAATAAAAAGGAAATGGAATCACTTCGGCACTGGGAGTTAGTTTTCTCTATGAAGCACATGCATAAAAATTCAATCACATATTTAGGATCTTACATATGTAAGTGTACATTGTCTCAGTCCTTGAACAGTTCATCAATAGTATTTAGAAGAACAAGTTAGACAAGAAGCAGCATTAGGCTATTTGCCCATAATTAAGTGGCTTTTGCGTTCATATCCGTGGCAATATAGAAACTTATTCTGAACAGTAGTGAGCTACATGAAGTCACTGAGAACTGATAGAAATGTTCTAGACTGAACTCTTGTATTCTGCTCAGGGTTGCAGCAGATAGATTTCTCTTACAAAGTAATAATTAAGCTTTTTGTTAGAAGCTCAGATAAATTAAATTTTGACATTTAATACTGTCTATAAATTGTTATGGCAGTTTAATTGATTTTGTTTTGTTCAGTCTTTTCTACTGAGGGTTATGAATTATTATTTTCTAAATTAACTAATTTCACTCTAGTCAAAGTAGTTAAAAAAAATGATCCTTACTAAAGTTAAAGTCAACAAAAACTGTGTTCCTCAATTCTGAAAGTAGAGTTTGAGCAGATGTGTTCCTCCTAATGATTAAACTCCCAAGTTAAATGCCAAGGAGGCATTTCTAAAAGCAAACAGAAAAACAAACAAAACCACCAGGATCAACATTTTTGAGATTACAGATGCGTGAGTTATTACAGCATTATATTTCCGTAAAGTAAAAAAAATCTCATGGCTCATTATAAAATATATAATTTGAAGTAGGTTTATTTTTGTCATGTGTATATACAGTGAAAGAAAATGTGATATTATCCAGAGAGTCAGATGTGTTCTCTTGTAAATGTGCATTCCACTCCCTGATGATGGCCTAAATTATTGGACTGAATACTCACTAAATTGACATTTAGCTAATATACAAATTATTTGAACAATTTTTTCCCATTAATTTCTTCTGCTGCTCTATTCACTTTTTTTCTACATTTGTCATCCCTTCTCTTCAATATTCTAGAAAAAAACCCCAGTTAATTATTCAATTTTTGCATTATGCTTGGCCCATAAACAAAATGCAGAGCACCTGAACAGATTTGCCATATCAGAAAGACAGAGCGGTTCAACCACTTTTCAGAGAATAAGTTATTTTTTATATCATGTGAGTCCATATTCCTTTAAGATGAATCCATATTACTCTAAAAAATGAAGTCATGTCTCACTTTGACTTCTGTGATTACCACCACCCTGAAACATCAATCATTAACCTCCCATTGTTTCTTTCTCTCTAAGGCTAAATTTGGGCTTAAAATATGACTTCCCCAATAAAGCATTTTGCATCAGAAAGCAACACAATAGAAATATATCTCCTTCAGCAGACAAGAGAAAAAATACTTTGTTGAATTCTATTAGAGAAAAAGGACAGTGAAAATGTCCAGAGAATAGGAAAAAAACAGATCTTGGAGATGCACTGCACAGTATGAATATATCACACAGCCTTAAATAGCTGCCTTTTCCTGGTTTACATACCTAAATTTTGAGAATGATACCTGACACATTCTATTCTTCCCAGCTGTGATTATATCAAAGAATTCTGTAGTGGACCTATGGGTTTCTCAGTTCAGCATTACTTCTTGCTTTGTCATATTAAATAGAAATTCTGTGGCAGGTGGCAATGACTACTGATATATATTAGTGTCCCCAACTTCCTTAGCAGCTTGGCAGTATAAAAAGCAGAAAAGACTTGCCTCTTAGTAAACCCTGCTCATCAATAACTAAAATAATTCTATATTATCAACCCTGTGTACAGTACAAATCCAAAATACAGCCTCATACTCAACACTGAAGGAAGTTAACTCTTCCCTAGCCAAAACCAGTACACCATGAAGAAATCAAACCATCAGTCAACTGTAGATGTTGTGCATGAATTAGCAAGAAAATTATTTAGAAAACAGCTATTTTTGGCAGGGCTTTATGTAACGGACCAGACATGCTTACAGAGGAATACTAGGTTCCTCTGTCCTGATAAATCGGGATTTATTTATATGTCATGATATTATTAATGCACTATGTGGATTCTTTTCGTTTATCAACTCATGCAATACCAAATGCATGAGTGCAACATTAAAAAATATGTTTCAAAACACTGGAGAAAGTATTTTCTTTTTTTCTTCTCAATAGAAAGGTAAAAAAAACCCCAACTGATACACAAAGATCAACCTTGTACTTTTGACTCCAAAGTTAAGTGATATTCGTTTGGGAATACAGGATTAAACTGGGATTTATATTCCTTTTGGGATATTTTTGTTTACACATTTACTTAAGGGTCAAACTGAGGTAACCATATCTTTTGTTTCCAGTCTTTTGCCATGCATGCATCTTAGGGAGTACAGAAAGTGCTTCTGGGAATAATTATCACGTTAAGAAAATTAAATTTTCTTAAGACACAAAGTATACTCAATACAGAAAAGGATTGGGGATCATGTAGCCCAATTTCCTGCTAAATCAGGTTCACCTGGAACAGGTTGTGCAAGATTGCCTTCTAGGTAAGTTCTCAGTATGTCCGAGGAAGGAGATTCCATAGCCTCTCTGGGCAGTCTGCTCCAGTGCTCTCTCATCCTTACAGCATAGTTTTTCCTCATATTTTACGTGGAACTTCCTATATATCATTTCTGCCTCTTTCTTCTCATCCCATTGCTCAGCACCACCATGAAGAGCCTGGTTCTCTTCTTTCAGATATCTTAATGGGAACATTACCACGCCAGGTATATTTCACACCTTGTCTGGTTTATGGACCATAGCCCATGTTTGTTGAAGTAATCTCCCACTTTATTTTCTTATGTATGTCCCTAGTGCATATCCCAAGACTTCCAGGCAGATCCAAAAGGATGTATATATGTGTGTATAGGAAATTAAGTGCATTCCAGGAGGAGTAACTAGGGGTATAAATGGGTTTACATTGACGGTGCTTATGTAATACATACACAAATCCTTCCTGATTGCATTGAGAAACATTGTCCTTTGTAGAGTCATGGTAGTGTACAAATCAATTGGGAGGAAGAAAATTATTGAATAATAAAGTTTAAAAAATTTCCCAGAGATTTCATAGTATAGAGTGAGAATGAAATTAAGAGTGCTATTGTGAAAAGTCAATTCACCAAAATCTTGATTTTCCAAAGCTGTTCAGCCCTGAAGACCACTGGCTGTATTTAAGATTATTGTTTGTGCATGAGCAAGCATAGCCACTTCGCTTTTAAAATACTCACCTGTGAGCAGAGATTACTGGATTAGCTCACCCCTCAGTACCAGTCAGCTACTGCTGGAAGAGAACAGATAGGTCTTTATATCACAGTCTGGGAACTACATACACACACTTGAAGGAAACTAAATTCATGTAGGTAAATTTGGTTTTTGGAGACTGAGAGACTCTTTTCCAAAAAGACTGTATACTTCAGAGCTCATGGCAGGTAAGAAATTTCTGCCATTTCTTTGTTCTGCTTAGTAGGACTATGCACTACAGGTTATTCACTTCCTTCATATAGTGCTGAAACATACGTAGTTCACAAATATATAGAGATTCAATCACACAGTCTATAAGAGAAGGATAATATGACAAATATTGCAGTTGCTGGATTAAGACTCAGACAGAAACTAGCTTATTTGTCTAAAATTCCATACAGAACCTGTGACAAGCATTGGTTACAAAATGTTTTCCATTCACAGCTTCAAATTCCTTCAAGATATTTCTACATTCTAAATGTTCTCTTTGGCTATTAACATTTAAAATCTTTATAACCCCTTTCTTAAACGAAAATGCACAAAGAAATCAGCACAATTTGGTCTAAGGAACAGTACTACTATGCCTACTGGGAACTTTTCATAAGAGTTATTTTTTGTCCTCATCATATTATGTCTTTTTTGCCAAGACTTCTCCTCTTTTCTATTAAACTCAGTATGAAAATGTTTTCTGGCTGTTAAGGAGACTAGAAGAACCTTTGTTCTAGTGCCTAGAACACAGATTTTTGCTGCCTGGGTTGAGCAACAAACTCAAATCAAGAGGCAGAACTGGGGGCAAAGTGCATTTCTAACTCTTATTTTTCCATGAGAAATTAAAAACATGTAATAGTTCTATTCTCATATGTGGCATTCACATTCCCTGAACATGATTCTTTCTCCCAGGTTTTTTCTCCTGGGAAGCTGAAAGGCAGAGAGAGACCTCAGAGAAAAGAAATCCAATTCTTATCTCATTTGCTTCTCCTGTGATGTGCTCATGTGGAATGTGTTTGGACATTGTTTACCCAAAGGTGATTGCCTGACTGGACTCCGGTGTGAGTTGTTTTGATTCATTGGCCAATCAGTGCCAAGCTGTCTCGGGACTCTGGAAAGAGTCAGAAGTTTTCAATTGCTATCTTTTTAGCATTCAGTAAGTATCTTTTCTGTATTTTTTAGTATATTATAGCAGTCTTTAATATAATATAGTATCATAAAAAAATAAGTTAGCCTTCTGGGAACATGGAGTCAGATGCATCATTCTCCCTCCTCATTGGGTTTGCCTGCATTTACAATACTCATGTGCCACCAAAAAACAAACTCAAAAAACCCCATGCCCCGCAAAAAAACCTCAAATCAAAAAAACAAACAAATATAAAACCCCAACAAAAATAGCCCCAGATTATTAAGGTCTCAAAAATTTTAAAAATCCTAATGAAAAAGTTAATAAAAACAGATTTTATGCATATTCATTTTATGCTTTAGCTTTTGAGATAATATTAAAAACTAAAAACATTATTTTTTCTTTTAGTTTACCTGTCAGGAGGCATTCAAATCCCAAATGTGAGCTTGTCGTCAAGTGTATCTACCACAGCATGATTAAAACTGAGCATAGATAAATAAGTTTTCTATATAATCTGTTTAGAAGACCAGATTTCAAAACCAAGAATCAGTTATATGTTATTATGCACACATTGTAAAAATGCACCAAAAATTCTATGAAAATACTTTTGGCCCAATAACTGTCAAGTTTTTTGCAAAAACAACATATCTTTTTTAAAGACTTAGAAAAAAGGTTGATTTATAGGGAAATGTATTTGTTGTACAATAAGGCATGGGACCCAAAGCTCAAAAACAGCAGTAGCTCTCTAAATCTATAGACTGCACCTGGGAACCAAATTGACTTTAATAAAGAAATCTTGATTCACCAAGTTTGAATGCCAGGATGTCAACACTGCAAAATCTTACACAGCAAATCTTAAGAGAAAATTGACAAATCAGTCAAAACCTTACAGGGGTTTCTTCTGTCATTAACACCTATTGCAAGGCCAGTGGACTGCAGACAGAACTGCATTTTTGAGCTATATGATATATCCTCTTTATCTGAAAATGGTAAGTTCTACAAAATACAGTTTCACTCAAAAAAAAAGTGATAAATGGACAAACTCACAAGCCTTATAATGAAATGTGTGCTTTTACAAAGAAGGAAATCTTATTATGTTAGTAGGCACACTGCTAAAGTAGAAGACAAAAGCTGCTATGTGTCTGTTTAAAAAACATACAGCATTAATTTCCTATGAAAGATTGAGTCAAATGATATTTTATCTGACTGTGGAAAAGAAAGTGTGTGGTAGATTTTGCTTTCAAGGTACTTACCTGGTACATTTAGGGACAAAGTACTCAAGAAAGCATGTTCTGTAGTGATCATGGTGTAGACTGAAATCTGTCAGTGTAACTTCTATAATATTTTGAACTTCTGAGCACAGACTGCTGTGTTAAATTCTCACAAGAGGAAAGTTTGCATGCAGCAAGATGCTTTTTGGAAAAAAACTCTGGCACTTTTATTTGGTATAAATTTGTTAGCACATTTGCATACAGAAAGAAGAACATGCACCAAAAGAAAAGATCATGAAGTCTGTATCATTAAATACCTAAATATAGGAATTAAGAGTACTAGTACAAACACTTCAGTCTATAAAAGTAAAGGGAACATGACAAAAAGTTGGGTATAAAGACCAAAGATATCATAGATATGTTGTAAAAATGTAAACCCAGATATAAGCCAAGTTTTAAACCACACAAACTTCAATGTGGCAGTTAATTCCCCCCTGAATTAAAAAACACAAACAACCACATCATTGCCTATGTAGCCAGAAGCTTTTGAGTAGCTAGAAGAAAAAACTTCTAATGAATTGTTTAATGAAATGCATGGAATATACCACAGTCTTTAGGGATTGAATTTGGGGGTTTTTGAGGGGGTTGTCATCAGGCTGAAGAGGATTGTCGCAGACATCTTTTTATGAAAAATCCTTTTTTAGGATTTTTCCTTCTGAGAAGCTGAGGCCTCAGAAACAAGATGTAAACAGTGGTTATCTGCTGCTGTGGAATGCAACAGGTGGATCGGTGATTGGTCTCCTGTGAATGTTTGGATTTGGTGACCAGTCACAGCAGAGCTGGCTCTCGCTGTCTGTCCGAGCCAGCTGCCTTTGTTATAATTCTTTTCTTTTCTATTCTTAGCCTAGCCTTCTGAGAGGAAATCTTTTCCTTCTATTTCTTTTTAGTATAGTTATAATGCAACATGTATATATATCATAAAATAATAAATCAAGCCTTCTGAACATGGAGTCAACATTCTTGTCTCTCCCCTCATCCAAGAACCCTTGTGAACGCTGTCACAGAGGATAACAGAAAATATATTAAAACATAAATGCAACAAAAAGATGCATTTATTCTGCAAGCAAAAATCAAGTTGCTTCTCAATTAAGTTGCTCCCAGTAATGCCAGGACATCTGTTCATACATATATAGCAATCCAGACTATTAACATTTGTTCTATGTGTGCATTTTACTTCAATTTACTTTAAATATTTTTTAAATGTAGACCTCAGTTAGTATATATCTCAGTTTTCAGCATTCCTTATTTGTTGGTGAACCACAAACTAAATTATATTGAGCACTGGAAATGCCCTGATTTCCACCTAACACGCCTGTTCTGAAGAAATAACAGGGAGATTAAAAAGAGGGCAAATCTTAATCCCTTACCTAGAAATAAGTAATACTTGTTGTGCTATAATCTCTCATACAGATACTTGCCAAACTGGCTTGCCTGTTCTCTCTGCCAATACCTCTAAATGTCACCAATGCCAGATTACTTAACATGTGAACATATTTCAAAAATGCAAAAGAAGGTACAATATACAGAAAGATATAGATTGATAGATGTAAATAGATACATATAGATTATATATAGATAATATATACAGATATATAGGTATAAAAATAGATGCTATAAAAATAGATCTGTGTGTGTATATAAACAAATATATCAGCATATATAGATGAGATGGAGATAGAGATGGATGTAGAGACAGACATGATAGAGATAAGGATGATGGAGATAAAAATATAAAAAAGATGGCATAGATTAGGTATAGATTATAAAGAGAGAGATACAGATAGAGATAATGACAGAGTTTGAGATAGAGTTGATATAGTTGTACATCAACATATGCATGCATGCAGTATTATTTATATTTGTACATGTACCTGTATACCTGTATACCTAGAACTTCGTAAAACCTTTGACACCATATTCCACTGATTCTCTCAGAAAAGCAGGAAGCTCATGGCTTGGAACGATGCATCCCTTGCTGAGTTACAATCTGGCTGGATGGTCAGGCCCAAAGAGTGGTGGTGAATAGGGGCACACCTAGGTGGTGGCTGAATTTCCAAGGCTCAGTATTGGGGCCAGCAGGTGGAGGGAGGTGAACCTGCTCCTCTTCCCCACCCTAAGGATGCCACACCTGGAGTGTTGTATGCAGCATTGCCTCCCCAGTTCTAGATAGACGAGGTACTACTGGAGAGGGTCCATTGCAGGTCTGCAAGGATGAATATTAGACTGGAGAATCTCCCTCATGAGAAAAGGCTGGGGGATCTCTTAGGAAGACATGACTGAGAGGGGAAGTCATTAATATCTATAAGTATGTGAAGGGAGCATGTCAAAAGGATAGATTCAGACTTTTTTGGTGGTGCCAAACAATAGAACAAGAAACAATGAGCAGAAGCTGGAACACAGGAAGTAAACAAAAGGAAAAAAATTCACTGTGAGGATGACTGAGGACAGGAACAGTTAACCAGAGAGGCTGTGGATTCTCCATTACTCCTAGGATATTTAATATGTGTCAGGACAGAATCGTGAGCATTAGAACGAGCTGCCCAGGGAAGGGGTGGGATCAACACAACACAACAACTAACCCTGCAGAGTTCAAAAAACATTTTGATATGGCACTTAAGGACATTGTTTTATGGTAAACTTGGCAGTGTTAAGTTAATGATTGGATTAAGTGATTTAGAGGCCTTTCCCAAACTTACTGAATCTATTATTATATATATAGATGAGACGGAGATTGTATAGATTTAGATACAGATTAGATGGAGGTGAGATTACATGAAGGGAGAGAGAGATAGAGAGGAATGGAGGTAATACAGGGAGCATGCAAATACAGGTACGGATGCAGACAGAAATCCTGTGCCTCCCTTAGAGCAAAGATAATTAAAATATTCTAAGTAAACCTTGTAGGGAATTGTGAGGTTGATTGGTATTTCAGAGTTTGCCTGAGGTTGAGGAAGGTTGATAACAACACTGTGAAGAAGCTGCAGTAATCACAACCTATAATCTTTTATCATGTAATGCAGCCATAGAGGTGTCACTGCAGATATTTTCCTGTGATGGATTTACTTGATGCCGAGTCCCTCAAGGCAAAGTGTCTTAAAAAAATGGACATGAAAGGAATATAGTATGAATTTTCACAATTCTAAGAGGATATTGAGTGTATTTAAGTCAAATACAGTAAACTTTCTCATTCTTCCGTACTGGGTGAGAAAATACACTGGCAATATAATATCTGTTTTAGAGGCACCACTGTTGATTTTTAAAAGAGCATTCTTAATTTGAATTTATTCCTTTCCCAGTTTGCTTCAACTCAGGTAGCAATAATATTTTGCCCCAAGAAAATTTGTTTCTTTTCCAGCTAAATGTGTGCTTTCCTGCTCCACCAGCAAAAAAGTAATGTTACATGCAGGGTCATGAAGAAAAGCAGTGTAAAGAAACAAAGCAGTGCATTAGAGCCACACAATTGCAAAGGAAAACTCTTCCTTCAGGCGAGATATCTAGCTATGTAGTAATACATACTTGTCTTGTGAGCAAAAAGAAGGAAATAAACATTTCATCACATATTATCTGCTTCATTTAATCCACAGTGGCTTTAATAGATAATATTCTGTACACAGTGTGCTTGAATAAGCATGGCATTTGTTGTCTTATAACACTTACTTGGACAGACTGGAAGCTATATGAAGGCAATTAACATTTATCATAAATCAAATAAGGCTTTCATGGCAACCAAAAGAACACTGCTGGAAATGCCATTTATCAGACCGCCAGAAGGAGATGAAGAAATCGAGAAATCTTTTAATTTTCTTTTTAATTTTTCCTCTTTTTTTTTGCTTAGTAAATCTTTCAGCCACATAAGTGAAAATCAATTGATTACTTCCAAAAACTTTGACAATTCAACACAACATGACGTCACATACATGTAGAATAATAACTACCACAAAAGTATTACCAATGCCAGATTTGTTGTGTTCTATTCACAATACTGCAGGGAAAGTGCTGCCTATGTCCTTATTGGCAACTGTCCTTTAAGGGACATGCTGCACAGAAAAAGTAACTTACACAACCTCTAGCAGACGGAGAAACCTGTCGAAATCACAGATTTGAAGTGCGTGACATGTGTATTTCTATTTTGGGCAGTAAACCCCTTGAAAAAATGGATGATAAATGTGTCAAACACACCAGCATAACTTAGACAACTGTGAGAAGAGTCTGGGTTCACAGAAATGTGGAAAATCAGCTGAATGTCAAAATTTTACAGGTAAGAACTTAAAAATTTGATTCCAGTGCTTGTCACAGCACTGACAATTCAATTTCTTCTCTATTTCTTGACCCCTTGTCGTGTAAAGATCTGCTGTCTTTACTAAACTTTCAGAAAAATTATTTTTTTTCTCCTGTGTAAAATTTTCTCATTAATAGTTCCCTTCTGAGACAGCATTGTCAGCCTAATGACTTACACACAGCATATGTTATTTCCCCTCTCCAAATATTTCTTTCAGGTGTCTCTTGTATTCCTGTAGCTGCAGTGAACAGAAAAACCTTATCTCAATGTCAGCATACTTAGGAATGGAAAATATTCTTACTTCAAAAGAAGCTTTGTGATCTGTTTATATTAAAATTATACTGACCTGTAAAGACATGAACTGTTTCAAAAACCCCATCAAAACTACTGAACAGGTTTCTGTTAACCTTATCAACAGTCTGATTCTGAAATTAGAAATGAAAAGTGAAGGAATGTGAAGAAAATAACCAATACAGTTAATAAAAATTAATTAATATGCTATAGATACCTTAAAACCCTTTAAATAAATTCAAATACGAATACTAACTACTTGCATTACAATATAGACCTGTAAAACCCTGCTGACAAGATATAACATGTAAATGAATTACAGGAGGTTCTGTGGAGAATCAGTGGTATCATAACATCTATCCTGGGTTTTGTTGACTGCAATGGGACTTTGGCATTGGAAAAGAAAGGTGATTTTGGTGAAATAAAAGAAACAAGAACTGTCCAGAGGTGTTCATAATGTATCTGGTATTTTCTTTAGTATTTGAAGGTTTTATTCAAGCTGACATTTGAAGATGACACTGTAGAACATGACAGTAGCTTTATTTGCACTTCTCCTACAAGACTATGCCTTTTTAGAGTAAGACTTCACAGTATTTACTCATGCAAAATTAAGCAGATCCTGTGCATTCTGTGTGGATCTGCACTGGCTTCAAAGAATTTACATTTCAGCATTAACTCCATATAGCACCTTTCTGTATGTAAATCAAATCCAGAAAGCTACCAAAGAAATGGTGAAAGCTAGGAAACTTAAGAGTGGCTGAAATCGATCTTATTCATTCAGGGAATTCAAAAACTTACTTAAAATCCCGTCTTAAAAATGCTATATTGAGCATTATCTAGAAAAAGGGATTAATTCACAAAAAAAGGCAAAAAACCCCAAAACAAACAAACAAACAAACAAAAAAATCCCAAAATCCCAAATCAACCAATCAAACAAACAAACAAAATAAAGAAACAAAAACCAAAAAAACACCATACCAGAAAGCACAAAAAACAATCAACCAAACAAAAAAAACAAACAACACCCCAAATATTGATTATTTGTAAATAAAAAACAATGACAGAAACTTGATAGTAATTATCAGACAGACTCACAAGGTTAGATCCTCAGAAGTACTTTTCTGCCAAGAATGTGTTAGAATATGCTAAGATCACAGTGACAGATAGGAAATGTTTATTTAATGTCATAAGAAAAATATTTCTAGGTCTTCCATGCTGGCGATGAAATCCTAACCTGTCACAAGCTACGTTACTATGCAGATGAGTACAGTCATTGCTTTTTCTAAGATAGAATTACAACATATTGCTGGCACCTGCAGGATTTCAAAAAATAGAAGCACATTTTATTGAGGAGGTAGCAGTTACTCCCTTTCCCAGAAAAACCTGCTCATAAAAGGTCCTGCTGGTTCATGTGGTGTTCCCAGGAAGCATGTAATATGGATCCCAAACACTGAACAATTTCAGTTGCACACCATCATCTGTTTATTGTTGGCGCCAGCTGCCCTCTTGCTTATACCCCACTCACACCAAAATTACACATCTATATTAATATTTGTGGACTTAATAGTCTTCCACTCCTTCTGCATCCAAACCATTTTTTGATTGTGAACACAGTATTTGAAAAACATACAGAAAGTTATTATTCATAAATACTGGCATCATCAGCTGAACTGTGGGAAAGGTGTTATTGTGCATCGGAATTTTCCTTTTTTTTTCCTTAATTGTAACCCAAATATTCTATTTATTCCATTTATACTCATCACTAGAGCATCTGGGTTTCTCACCATCCTTAACATTACTCTCACAGAATTTCATCACATTGAGAAATTTCAGCGTGTGTAAAGAAGCTCAGCCTCCACACAGTTCTGGACCCAGCAAGGACTGCTCCTGTCCAAGCCATGGGCTGCCAGCTTTTCCAGGAGTATGCTGTGGGAGACAGCGTCAAAGGCCTTGCTGAAGTCCAAATAGACAACATTCACAGCCTTTCCCTCATCCACCTGATGAGTGACCCGGCTATAAAAGGAGATTATGTTGGTCAGGTGGGACCTGTCCCTCCTAAACCCATGCTGGCTGGGTCTGGTACCCTGGTCATCCTGTAAGTGCTGTGTGATGACACTCAGTATAAACTGCTCCATAACCTCACTGGGTACTGAGGTCAGGCTACCTGTAATTACCAGGATCCTCCTTCCCACACCTTTTGTGAATGGGAGTCACACTGGCCAGCTTCCAGTCATATGAAACCTCACCAGTGAGCCAAGACTGTTGGTAAATGATGGAGAGCAGCTTCAAAAGCTCATCTGCCAGCTCTCTTATCACCCTGGGATGGATCCCATCTGGGCCCATAAATTTATGAACATCAGTGGCTCAACAGTTCTCTGACGGTCTCCTCCTGGATAACAGGGGGACCTGTTATCCTGCCACTAGACACCACCTACCAGCTAGAAGGACAGCTGTCCTGGAGACAAGCCGTCTTCCCACTAAAGACTGAGGCAAAGAAGGTGTTAAGTACTTCTGCCTTCTCCTGACCTGCAGTCAGTAAGTAGTAGAGGACAAACCAGTAGAGGACAAAAGTTGGTCTTATCCTTCCTTTTACCATTAATATATCTGTAAAAACATTTTTTATTATCCTTTACAAAAGTTGCCAATTTAAGTTTGAACTGAGCTTTAGTCTCCATGATATTTTTTTTACATGCCGCAGCAACCCCCTTAAATATTTTCTGAGACCTGACCCTCCTTCCAAAGATGATACCTCCTCTTTTTATTCCTAAGTTCCTTCAAAATCTTGTTGCCCATCCAGGCTGGGCCTTTGCCTCGCTGATTCATCTTTTAGCACTCAGGGACAGTCTGTTCCTGTGCCCTCAAGATCTCTGTTTTGAGGCACACCCACCTTTCCTAAACTCCTTTGTTTTTAAGGGCTGCTTCTCAGGGAACTCTCTGGACAAGTCTCCTAAACAGGCCAAAGTCGGCCCTCCACAAGTCCAATGTAACAGTCTTATTGATGTTTTTCATTATTTCACAAAATATTGAGAACTCTATAATTTCATGATCACTGTGCTCCAAGCAGCCTCCAGCCACCACATCTCCCACCAGCCCATCTCTATTTGCAAACAGCAGGTCTAACATAGCCCCTCCCCTGATGGGCTCACTCACCAGCTGTGACAAAAAGTTCTCCTCCACACACTCTAAGAACTTACTGGACTACCTCTTTTCCGCTGCATTAAGTTCCCAGTAGATGTCTGGGAACACCTACAAGAACAAGGGCTGCTAATCCTGGAAACATTTTGTTACACTACCTGCTTAAGAGAAATAAAACTCCATCTTCGATATCAAAAATTCATATTTTTGGAGTGGAGCCTCTCTTGACAGGATTTCCCCTTTTGAGAATCAACAAAAGGGCCATTGATAAGGAACCTTTTTCCCCAGCTTTTAGAGGTGCTGCAAGAATAAACGTTGCTATGCTTTGTCTTGGTCCTGCAAATATGGCTACTTGTGACAGTGTCGCTGTTTCAGGATCCAGATTTATCCTAACACTGAGAGCAGCTGTTTTATGATAGGATAGTGAGTTGGTCAGAGATTGATGGGGTCACTGGTTACACTTCCTCTATATAGCATGATCTCCAAAGAATAACAATATCCTCTTACATATTTAAAATAAATTTTATTTTATTTGGAATTAAACTAATGAACTTTTGAATTATAGTAAACAGAAATCTTCATATTTAGTTTTCCCCTTCACCTATGGCATCCTTACCTTAAGATGTAGATTTAGTCATGTAAGTTGTTTTCGTTGTGGAATCAAGTAGATATAGCACATGCCTCCTTAGTCCATCTTTCTACTATCACTTTTAACACACATATTGCAATGAAATTGTATTTCCAGCTGCCAGGATTGGGAGATATATTAGAACGGTGAAAGAGGAACTGCTGCCAGGATGGTACAGACTCAAGTTGTACCATACTGACACCAAAATATTTTAGGCTTCCTTGATTTTCCCCTGACTCACATTTTCCTGAGAAACATTGATGTTTCTGATATGAATCAGCACAGTATCAGAAGGATACGGAGAAAAACATGTTTTAAAGTATGTGCCTACAGTGTGCAAAGAGTGAAAATGACAGAATAAATATGAAAAAACAAATACTTAAACCTGTATAAACTGTTCATATAGCATATGAGTTTAGAGTAAATTATGAAGGGACTTTGAAGAAAAATAATTCCTTTTTATGATAGACACTTGTCTTCCATAGGGAACAGATTTTAGAGAGACATTTGTAGAAAAACAGCTTCCATAGCAGTCATACTTCTAGGATTTTATGTTTAATATGTTTAATAGCTAGATTATTAGTCCTAATCACACAGATTCAGTGAAAATCTATAGTGTACTAATGAACATTTCCTTCCAAACAATATTTCAGGATTTTTGAAGTGCTATGGCAAAACAACTTAACTACAGCTTATGTCATAATCTTTTATGTTTCAAATGGAAAAGAGAGAAACTAATTTAACTGTACTATCAATCTACCTGCGCTTTTATTAAAGAGAGAGTTGTGATTTTAATTATGACATTTAAATACACCTTTTAATTTGTGTGTGTTTGTGTGCAGGTAAATACTCATATATTGCTCATATATTGTCTTTAGTCAGTGGGCAGATGATAGCGATCTTCTACCTGAAATTTGAAATCTTGGAACTGCACAGTCACTACAAGCATTAGATCTGGCTGATATATTGTTTAAAACAGGAATTTTTTCTTACTTCCAAGTTAGTTAAGACAGGATATACTGATTTAGAGACTTTTAAATCTTAGCGAGTGAAGATTTTACAGAGTAGCAAGACATACACATATTCATTTATTCTAACAGACATTTGTCAGGAGGCAGGACACAGGAAATTGTGTAAATCTTGTCATTTTCTGGTGTGTCATATCCTTTCTTTCGTGGTCCACTACTCCCCTTAGCTCCACAGAGCCAGAGGCAAAAAAAGGCTAAAACTGCTCAAGTGTGGTGTTGCCTGATCTCTTTTGCTGTAGGTGGAAACTACATGCACTCTTGCTGTCATTCACTAATTGCACTAAAAATGAAACTGACTCCCTCTCTGTAAGATAATAACTGATCCAATAGACCTAGGTGCAGCCTCACAAAATTACAAGACATCTTCTAAAAAACAATGTCAAGAAAACCAGTAAATGGAGGAGCTGCCACTTAAAAGGATTCATTTGTGGGACTAGACACATTGTCTTTGGAAAAGTAAAATACTCATTTTATTAAATCACTTCAAAAGTAAAGTTAGTAGTTACTTAGCTGCTCTCTGTATTGGCCCCTTAAAGCCAGAAATTACTGCTTCATTCAAAAAATCTGATGTTTTTAACATCTACAAAAAGCCCCCAATCTACAGTAGATTCACCCTGTGTAGTTCTATGGTTAATTTGGCGCTCTAGGCTCCCAGTCAAGGAATACTGAAGATAATATCATTGTTATATTAACTTGGGTAGAATTTGGGGCAAGCATTAAATGAGCATTGATTTATTTCTGCAACAAAATAAATAGCAGATATATACATTCCAGAATATAATGACTCCAGACATTCCTGTATACTTGCTGCCTTTCAAATGAGTGCTCAATCCAATATTCATGGTAGTGGACACTTTTCTGGCTATTTCCTGAAGTGCTAGCCTACATCCTTAAAAAATACTTTGGGTCAATATTAAATATACAGTAAAACACACACAATTTTTTTAAAATATTTTGTAGTTAATTACTTCTCATCACTATACCATACAGATGTAAGGTTATCAATGCCAGAAAAAAATTGACATTTCCAGTATTTAAAACAAAACAGAGAACCTAACTTTTGCCATACAATTTTGAATGCATCCAAGAAAATTGACAAATCAAACTTGTAAGACAAAATTATTTTGATCGGATTTTATAGACACAAACTTACAAAATTTGTGAAAATTGCGGGTAAAACAGATGGGCAAAAGTGTACACTAGGTCAAAAGCTATTTTTTATACTTCTTCAGCAGAGAACATTTTAAATAGATGCTAACATCTAGTTTTAGCATGAAGGAAATCCAGGAAAACTGTCCCTTTCTCCGCAATGCTTTCCAAGCATTTGCATCAGACCTCAAGAGAGAGTTATATAAGCTGCCCCTCCTCTTTTTTCTTAACCTGAGCAAGCATGCATTTTCTGCAGTGAGTGAATTGCACAACAAAAACTGAGCTTTTAAAAGCTCCTTTTAAAAAAAATAGTCAGAATTGTCAGTTTCAAGGACATAATAATTTCAATCAAATGACCCTGTACAATATATCTGTTTTAAAATTATCAGTATATTGAAGATCCATGTTGCTTTTCTGTCTTTCAAATTTACCTTCCCACCAGAACATCTCAGTTAAGGCTTCCCAGTATATCTGCTCTTTATTAACAACCTATAAGGCTAAATTGTTTTGTTTTGTTTTGTTTTGTTGGTTTTGTTTTGTTTAATATATAATCCAAAGTAATTTCCTCCCATAACTTTAGATCTGTCTTTATTAGAAAAAATGAGAAAAAAGACCTGAAGTAAAACTCCATGTGGAAGCATTACTGATCACCATAATGACAGAAATACATTTGCAGATTCAGAGTTTAAATAAAAAGCATCTCTCTTGTTCTCAATTTTTCCGCTGTAATGTATGTGAGAACACTCTCATGTACAATGTGTAATTCAATTTCAGAGCCAATAAGCTCTAAAAGATTCTAAGCTGAACACTGTTCTTCTGAACTGACAAGGTCGTATTGCTCTGTTGAGAAATAAGTGCTTCAGCAGGAGAAAATTAGTATGGGCAAATCAGTCTCAATCCAGTAAATACTTGAGAGAAAAATAATTGTACCTCTAAATTTGAGAATACAAAGACTTGTCTATCCATGGTACAATAGACTAAATAACACCACAGAAAAATTATCACTTTATTCTTTCAAGAAGAAAACAGTAATAGTTCCATGAAATGCATGGTAATGAGGAGAATTTTCATTTCCATCCAAATAGATTAACAGTGCATTCCCAAATATACAAGGGACTTAAGAACATTAGACAATGTTAAATTATATACAGATCTCCCATAACATGCCTTTCAATGTAAGGGTCATATTTCAAGCTCTATTGTAAGAACTATTAAAGGTTTATCATATAAGTTAATACAATACAACAGGCTTAGGAAACGGCAGTGATTTCTGGAGAATACTCAGTGTCTGTTGGTTGCAGTAGAAGTATATCATACATTCTGCAAAATAGACAAATGTCAAGACTGAGACACAGGGCTTGAAAAATTGTTCATTACATAGAGGAGCCCTAGTTAAGAAACACAAACCCTCAGAATGCCAGAAAAAAGGGCTTCTAAAAACTGATTTATATATTTTATATATATTAATATTTTAATAGCTATTCTGGTTTCTAAACTCTTGAAAAAACAGATATCAGTTGGAAAGAGTTTTAAAGTTGATCCATAGCTGAGAAAAATTTACTCCTACAATTCTCCTTTATTTTAGCTTTCTTACAAGTCTAGGACTTGTATGGGATAGATAACAGAGGTGCCTTCTAAACTAGTTGCAACTGTTGGGCTCTGAGGGTAATGATCAAAACCACAAAATGCTGCTGAGGTTAGTCACTAGTGTATCCCAGAGGAGGATACTGAGGCCAGTACTGTCTAATCTCTGCATGAATCTCAGGTCAGTCAGAGCCTACCCTCAGCAAAGTGAGAGGAGTTGCTGGCGGAGTTGATGAGAGTATTGATAGAGTTTTGTCATCCAAAGGGACTGCAACAGGCTGGAGAAATAGGCTGGCAGTTACCTTTTGACTTTCAACAAAGGGAAATGAGAAATCTTGCTCTTGGAAAAAACCAATTCCAGGCATCAGATCAGACTGGGCCAGACCAGCTGACTCAGTCAGCTTCTATCTGACCCAGAAAACCAGGGAAAAGGTCTGGAGAAAGGAAGACTTTCCGCTGATGAGGCAGATTGAGCTAGAGACTGTTTAGTTAAACTTCCATCAACAAGACTATGGGCCTTGGGGGGAGCGCTGAGTGAACGGGCAAATACAGAATCATAGAATATCCTGACATGGAAAAGACCAAAAGGATCACAGAATTCCAGCTTGTGGCCCTGCACAGGACTAAACATCCAAACATCACACCATGTGCCTGAGAGCATTGTCTAAATGCTTACTAAAATTTGCCATGCTTGGTACTGCAACCACTTCCCTGAGAACCCTGATCCAGCACTATGACACCATTTCTAGGCTATTAATAATTTTGGAAGGTCATGACCATCAAGAGAGCTGCCTGAGATGGGAAAAAAATGTAAATGTCACCCCAGTCTTCAAAAAGAGACAGAAGGATGACACAGGGAGTTAGAGGCTATCAGTCCCACATATGTTCTTGGAAAGGTGATGCAAGGCACATCCTGGAAGTCATCTCTAAGCATGTGGTAGACAAGATAATCAGGAATATTCAGCAAGGATTCACCAAAAGGAAATCACAGAATTACTAAGGTTGGAAAAGACCTCCAAGGTCATCAAGCCCAAAGTTTGATTACCACCTTATTACATAGACCATAGCACTGAGTGCCACATCCAGTTGCTTTTTGAACACCTCCAGGGATGTTGACTCCACCACCTACCTGAGCAGCTTGTTCCAAGGGTTATCACCCTCCACAAGAATCACAGAAATCATGCTTAAACAACCTGCTTGTGTTCTAGGAAGGGACAGGTGACTAAATTGATAAGAGGAGAGCAGCTGATGTTGTCTTCCTGGATTTCCAAGGAAGACAAGCCTTCCAAGCCTTTCAACCCTGTCTCCCATGATATCCTTACATGCAAGGTCAGGAAACGCAGGCTGGATGAGTGAAGAGTGAGGTGGATTGAGAAATTACTGAATTGTGGATCATTAGAGGATGATGATCAGTGGCACAAGTCAGAAGTGGCACAAGAATATAGTTGGAGACCTACCACTAGTGATACCTCCTTAGGTTAAATACTGGGCCCAGCACTGTTTAACTTACCCATCAATGACTTGGGTGAAGAGCAGATGCCTCCTTACCAAGTTCACTATGACACAAAGCTGGGAGGAGTGGCAAAAGCTGTCTGAGGACAATCCTGGACAGCATGATCACAGTGACCCTGCTTCAGAAGGGGTTGGACAGTGCAATGACCAGTACTGCCTACAATCTCAGACATTCTGTGAACAGTTCTAATTCTCTGAACATTCACAGACAGAATTTGTATTTCAGGTCCTTACAAGGTATTTTATGAAGGTCAAGCACAAAATGCTATTAACTAGGCATGTTTTTATTAGCCTCAATGTACAGTCATGTAAAATCTTTGAAGAAGTCTATGACAAATTCTGGGATTTAGTGTTCCTCTACTTATTCTAGAGTTGCAAAGATACATCTCAGATTTAGACTTCATAAAGATTTACCTGTGTAGGCATCCTTTTTGATAGAAATAGATTTATAGATGAAGTAAACTCATACAGGGGCTTCTGAGAGCCATACCTTCATATAGGGGTATGGCTCTGGGAGGACAGCCCTAACATACCAATGATTTTGAAACAGCAGTGCTTTTCTGAAGTAAGCAGAAGTCTAAGCCTCATTCCTTCTTTTCTTATTTTTATGCGTGATGTCATCTCTGTGAATGGTGGCAGCCCTGGATATTTTTATCCCTCTGCAAGTCAGACAGCTAAATTTTGTGCAAAGTTAAGTGGGACAAGTGCATACTGAAATCTTGCATGGAGGGTACTGAGGATGTCTGTTTAAGAAATCATTGTGGGATAAATGGGAATGGCAAAGTGTTTAAATATCCTTATAAAAAAGTTTAGTGCAGATATTATATATTAAGCATATTAAGCACAAAGCTCCTTTGGTGTTCAGCATCTTTATGTCTAGTTAGTGCTTGACTTTGCCTGTATTCTACATTACCTGCAGGTGTTTTAATTTCACTTCACTGTCAGCAGCTGCTCTTTTTAGAAAAATACATCCAAAAACCTTCAAAAATTCAGTAAGAATTATACACTTATTTGCTCTTGG
Organism: Cardinalis cardinalis; assembly: GCA_014549065.1. Taxonomy (NCBI): domain Eukaryota; kingdom Metazoa; phylum Chordata; class Aves; order Passeriformes; family Cardinalidae; genus Cardinalis; species Cardinalis cardinalis. Next base: position 92,688 of record JACDOX010000629.1, read on the forward strand.
GACTTATGGAGAGACTTCTAGCCTTCATTAGCAAAATCAGTTCTCTAAGGCAGATGTCAAAAAAAAATAAACCTGTTTCTGCAATTTCTGTCAGTAAGTTAAATGCACAATATTGTATGCTAAGAGCAAATTCCTACCTCAGTTCATGAATTTAGCAGTTTTGCTAATATTTCTGCTTTGACATCTGACATTTTTTACATATTCTTTTGTACTCTAATTAATACTGTCCTGCTTTAGTAAAAGACTTTACAAGATTCCATTTAGTGGTGAATTGCAAAAAGAACAACCTTTGCAGAGTGAAGGTATTGTTCATTTTTCAGAGATACATTTGGTTGCTGTAGTTTGAGAGCATCCCTCCTGCCTTTTGAAGCACCTACAAAATTTTTCAGCAGAGTAGGAAATCTCTTCTTTTTAATGAGTCAGAGTGATGAGTACCTCAGTATCTCATAAATATCAGAAATCTCAATAAAATATCTTTTATTTTTTTATTTCAGTATCTCTGCTTTTATTTTATTTTTAACTGAGCTTTAGAGCCTTTCAAGATCACAGAATCACATAATCACAGAAACATACAGGTTGGAAAAGGCCTCTGAGATCATGAGGTCCAATCTCTGAGAGGTCATCACCTTGTCAATTAGATCACAGCATCAAGTGCCATATCCTGTCATTTCTTGAACACCTCTCGGGATAGTTCTCCACCATCTTCCTGAGCATTCAAATGTTTAACAACCCTTTCTGTAAAGAAGTTCCTTCAGATGACCAAACTGAATGCCACCCCAGCCACAGTTTGAGGCTATGTCCTCTCATCCTTTCTACAACTTTCTTTCAGGTAATTATGGAGAGCGAGTTTTATGTGGGCCTTAAAAAAGCAGCAATGTAAGTAAACATGCTGCACATGCTACATATATTGTACTATGCGAATTCATTTTCGGGATGTAAAGTTCAGCAAGTACTAAAAGCAAGCAGGAGAAAAGAATTATAGAATGGAATCACAGAACTATTACAATTTAGAAGACTTCTGGGAGGAAGAAACTCCATAAATTCTTTTAAGCGATCAAACAAACAAAAACACCAGACAAACCAAATAAAAAATAAAAAATAAAAAAACCACACACACACAAAAAAAATTCCCTACTCAGGCAATCCTTAAAATTAGGATTTTTTTTGCAGGAAGAAGTATGTGTGTGTGTCCAGGTAGCATTCCCTGTGTGGGGGGAACTTATCTTCAACAAGTGCTATTTGTTATATAGTTCATAACTGAACATGGTAGTTAAATACATTAAAAGCAATGGATCTGAGAGATACAAGTAAGAGCTGAAAAACATAGAAGAAGAAAGACAAGAAACAAAGTTTGGTTTGCATATGGGCACAGTTTTCCATATTGAGAGAATTTCTCTATTAAGTAAAATATTTTGTCTCCTGGAAGAAGATGTTTGCAATGTTCTCTCTGACATTTGAAAACTGAAAACTTGGCACTGTGCTTCCAGACCAAAACCACATGTTCTCAAAAGGCAGAAAATCAGATACTACTCAGTTTGAGCAAAATAAAATCAATGTTTTCTTTTACTCTTAATATTTTTATGTCTGTTTGAATCCCTGTTCCTTTGGATGTTAATGTTCAAAAAATAAGATGCTGATTCAACACTATAACACAGTAAGGCAGAGGGCAATGAAGTCCAGTGCCTCCATCAGTGGAAGCAAATGGAGCTGAGATGATCTGACTTAATCAGCCATCAGGACAAGGCTGATGTAATTTTAGCTGACAAGTTGCTAAAATTTTGTAGCTAAGCAATAAATATCTGGTAAGGCAACAAGAGACCACAAGATATCTTTCTAGTGGTCTGCTTTACAAATTGTCTTGTAAGCTGTAATGATTTTCTGTTAGTAAAAACAATTTTGCAAACTTTAAGTCATGTTTAAGTTATATTTCTATTTTTATGGTCATAACTTTAGATTATGGTCCTAACTCCAGGCTAGGAGCAAAGGCAGGAATTAATTGCAACCAAGATCTATAAGAATGGAATATTTAAATAGATTGAATATCTTTTCAGATGAAAAGCACGAGGAGATATAAAGGCCTGATATAACAGGAGAGAACAGGTGTTAAAAAAGGAAGGAACACTTAGTTTGAGACCAGAGCTTGTTGTGCCAAGTAAAGCAGTAAGTTCTTAGAAATAATCCCAGAAACATTCTCTATTACAGTCTATATACCAAGGCCTTTGGAAAGAGAAAAGCCACGCTGTTTAGTTGCAGGACATGCAGGCTGAAAACAAAAAATTTTAGTGACAATTGGTGTTCTAGTCAGGAATAAAGAAATGGACAGGAACAAAAACTATCGTGGTAACATTCCAACTTCCATGAAGAAATCATTAAAACAACAGCCAATATCCATGTTTCTCAGCAGCACTAAGAGACAAAATTGGATGGTAAAAAAAAAGCCAAAAGTTTTCAGTTTGTTTTATAGTGCTTGGCATTCACAAGCTGGGTGGCGAGTAAGTTATCCCAAAGTCACTCTGTGGCTGCTGTATTTCCATGGTTTCCTATGCCCTGTACCAGAGAAGCCAAGCATCATAATCCTGATACACACTGCAAACCAAATGCTAAAAAGGACTGAGATGTTAAATATTGGTCTACTCTTGGTTAGCATTTTTGTGCAAGTGGTGAAAAGTTTTATAGCCAACACCTGTGTGACCTCTATGACCTGTGTCTCCTGTGCACCTTTCTCAGGTGTATTCTACTTAATGGACAAGCTGAATGATGGTTAATGATCTGCCCTCTCTTCACCCTCTACATATATAGAATAGGAGGTGTTAAGAACAGATACTGATAAAATATACTCAGACACTGATAAAAGGTACTCAGAGGAACACAAACTATTAGTGCCAGAACTTTATTTAAAAACTATATGTGAAACAAACTGTGTAAAAGACAGTATCTCCAAGAAACACTAAAATCAATAGAGACAAAGAGTAGGAGAGAGAAATTACTATCTCTGGATGTCAAAAAGGTAACAATAGGATAAAGAGATTTCAAAACCATATAAGCAAAAATTAACTGGTCTATTTTTGCTTTGTTCACTAAATTTTCAGAGTCCCATATGAATGTTCAAAACCAAACTCATGTCTAATACCTACTATGGAGCTGTGTTTTGTATTTTTGCTGAGAGCAATCACTTTTGGCACCCAGTGTGAGGCTTACAGCTTCAAGATAATGACAGGTTTGGTTGGGGTGTGCTGTTATTGCTATTTAGCAGTAAATCAGCACACTCCTGTGCTTGCCATGGGGCTTACTTGTCTGACTGTAGACTGGACTCTCGAGCTTGCTAGCAGCTGCTTTTCGACTTCTCCACTCACTGCAGTGCTGTGCTGCTGATCATCTCCCTCTGCTGTGCCCGGGAACGTTCTGATAGCAGCCACAGCAATGTGCCTGGGCTGGCAGGTGGCCAGGGCATCGCTGCTGTGCCCGAGCTGCTGTCCCTGTGCTGCTGTACTGAACAGGCTGCAATTCCAGTGTCAATTTCAGCTGAAGGGACTGTGACCAGTGAGTGAGTCCACAGCAGAGCAGGATGCCCTGAAACATCAGCGGCTGTGGACAAGTACATACCAGAGCAGCGATGCCTCAAAGTATTTGTGGTGATGATTGTGTCTGTGTGGCAGCAGATATAACTTTGAAATGGTTCTGGCTCTATGGTAAGTCCATGGTGAAGAGGGCACTCCTCAAAATATCTGTAGCTTGGAATGCTCATGCTGCATCAGATACACAAAAATCATCAGTGTTCAATATAGTAGTGGATGTACCTTTAAATTATTGTGATCCATGGTTTGACTTATATATTATACAAATTACTGTAATAGAAACAAACTGAATCAGTGGAGGAGAAATGTTGCAAGAACCAGTGCAAATGCAGCAGTGACCTCACCTGAGCTAGCTTTGGTGCCCAGTAACTCGACACTACCTCTCCTGTCCTGAGTGACCATCATCAGAGATGGGGCCTGAACTCATGGACTGAATTGACTTAATGGATGTTTTGTGGACACTTATGGACATTTGTGGACATTTTAGTGATATTTCACAGGACTGGTTCACAGATTAAGGGAATGATATCTGTGTATTCTACCAAAGAGTGGCAAGGGGAATGATGGTTATTGGATAGTTTAGGATTTGAGAATGATGTCAGTGGTATGGAATCGGGGTGGAGAATATATTGGTTTTGACTGAGATAAAGCTAATTTTCTCCATAGTAGCTAGCGTGGATCTAGGAGTTTGGTTTGTGCTGGAAACAGTGTTGATAACACAGGATGGTTTCATTATTGCTGAGCAGGGATTACCCAGAACCAAGGCCTTTTCTGCTTCTCACTCGCCCCTCCAGTGAGGAGACTGAGGGTGCACAAGTTGTTGGGAGGAGACACACAAGGGGTGGCTGACCTCAGCTGACTCAAGGGATATCACAGAATCATAGAATCATTAAGGTTTGAAATCCTTTAAGACTGAATCCAAATATTAACCTAGTATGTCCATATTCTCCACTGAAGCACATCTCAGATCCCACATCCTTGCATTTCTTTTTAACACTTGAAGGGAAGTGATTCCATCATTTCCCTGGGCAGTCTATTCCAATGCCTGGTCAATGTTTCAATGAAGAATAAGTAGTCCCAAAGGAGATAATCCCTCATATTGTAATCATCTTTAGTACCACTCTAGAACTCAAATACTCCAGTAATATACTACTGTGGCCATGAATACTGTAGGCTTTAAAGGTGTGCAAATACTCAAAGCTCTCTAATATTCTTTCCTGTTTCACTTCTTTCTTATATCACTTATCCATCTACTTGTTGTCAGTAATATAAGACTTGTGAAGAAAATTTATTTCCTCTTACAGAATAAGACATTTTATTTTACAGAGGAGCTAAAATTTCTGATATTCACATGTTTATCTTATTTTATCTCAGCAACATACATTTGTTTAATACAAGCTTTAGCCATACATGCATCCAGTTCATCAAAAGAACCTTTGGTTCTCACTAGTATTCAATATTAATATGTTTCAAAACAAGGCACGTATATGACTTAGTAGGTTAGAGAAAACCACTGCAATGCAATTAGAAGGAAGCAACTACAACTCTGGTTGAACAGAAAGAGTAAGGAAAATTGAAGATAGAAATAGATGTTCTGAAGACCAAGTAGTCATTTATTAAAAAAAGATAATTGTATGTGTTCCCTGTCTGTTCAATGCACTTAAAGATTAAGACAAGGTAAATGTTTTAAGTACTGGTTTTTGGTGAATAATAAGGAACCACATCTAAAGTCATTGTGGCTGTGTCCCAGGGAGGAAGCAATATTTTATCAAATCTAGTTTGATATCTTACAGCAATTTTCAACTTTTGTGCATTTGTTTGCATACCTACATGAATCCTTTTTTTCACAACAATTGAAATAAACCTACCTTTGTTTTCTCCTCTGGTAGCAGTTATTCATGAGTAAGATTATCTGAGACACAGTTCTGAAGGTATATAACACATATTTTTATTTCAAAGCAAAATGGGCTTTGAGGTTTTAGCAGTGTAAATGAGCCAGCAAAAAAACTTCTCCTTCTTAGAGTAAAGTTTGTTTACTCCAAGCTTTAGGATAGCAGTGCTGTGTTTTTGCAGGTAAAAGGTATCTATCTCTGAGTATTTGAATTGTTATCTTGTCCCAAACGGAAGACCAAATGGAAAATCTGGAAAAAAGATTAAGATAATCTACAAAATTTTTAGTAAAAAAATTCATCCACTTTGCCCTTTTCTTCACAAATAAGGATGAAAAACACATGCAAAATCCTAACTGCACAGCTTTCATAATTAAACGTAAAAATAGACAAAATTCAATTTAATGCAAATTATTAATCTCACAGCAGTAAAGGAAGAGGGTGAGTGTATAGGATTTGTTTTTCTTGTGGATTTTGGATAGTTTTAAAAATATTTTTCTTTTAACATTCTCATTTTGAAAGGAAATATTTTGGAATTTCACTGAATTATGTATTCTATTTCTCTTAAATGGAATTGGGAAAAAAGAAGTGCTTTGAGAGGCAAAGAGTGGAAAATATTCCTTTCAATCAGAAAATATGTGCATAACACGTGGGCAAAAAGGGAAATAATTACAGAAAATCTAATTCCTCCATGTAACTAATATGCCTGAACACATAAGGACTATTCTCTGAAATTAGAATTGCACTCCACAGAGCAAGAAGAAACAAAATCAGCCAAGGAATCAGTAAGGTGTTTTTGTATCTATGAGGCCAAGAAGCTGTGTACTAAGCAAGCGCTAAGCCTTGAAGCCAAAGTTAGCCCATGGCATCAGGAAAGAAGACGTAGAAAACATAACAAAACTTAATGAGAGGAAAAGGTAATCATTTTATAGAAAAGTACTGGCAAAAATCATTTGTGAAATGGGCTTTTCATAGGGGAAGAGTCTAGCTTTTCAATGGTCTCAGAACATGTCCCATTTCTAGTGAGTCTCTGAGGCTTACAATTTGCTTCTTCTCCAAGAAGAAACTCCTTCTTCTAGGTGACAAAATGATGGGAAAATATTGAAAAAGCAATATGGGAGCCATTGAAAAAAATATACCAATATTCCTAGTCATTTCTGTGTTTCTTCAGATCCTTGAGGGAAATTTGAGCCAGATCCTTCTATTCCTACAGCTCAATTTACTTTTTCAGTCAACATATTGTCTTAGATAAGAAGGATTTGAAACAGCTGCTCTTTAAAATTCTTGATTCTGCAGCCCAAGCATTTGTCTCCCAAGCTGAGAAAACTGACCTGAATAGATCTGTATATATTGGATTATAAAATCTATTTGGCATTTCTAAAGTCTGTCTATAAATGTTTACTCAAATAATTTTGCCTACTGTGAACCTGAACATCAGCTCCATCAGCCTATGCTGGCATGCTTGTAATGTCCAACTGAATTTCACACTCATGAAGCTTTTATATCATCCACATTGTTGGCAATGATAATTTAGCATTAGTAAAGATCATGACATTGAGTCTTCCTAAAAACATTATTATAAATGGCATTTCCTACAAAAAAATTAACCTAACCCAATAGTTTTCCTAAAAACATTACCTATTTATCATTCTGCCACCTAGTAGCATGCTTCCTGGTGGCAAGTAGTTATCTTTTAAATCTGGGTGGATTTCTAATACGTACAGCAATAATGAAGATGCTAGAGCAAAAAAAATCTGGATAACATAGATGAGTAATGCAGAACAGTATAATATCATCCACAGATGCTGCATTTCTGAAATATTTCAAGACTCTTAAGGATCTACAATTCTCAAATTTCAGAAAAGGATTAAAAAATTATGCAAATATTGTACACCTACAGCTTAATAGCCAGTTTTCAGAAGTTGAAAGGAACACTTACTAACAGCCCTTTCTACAGTGGGAAATAGACAAAATATTTCATTTGGACAGTCTGTCTCTTTTTCTACTTTAATTTGATTTTTACCTTCCTGTAAAAATGTTTTTCTATGAAGCTATTAAAATGGGTCCATTACTTCTGTCAGTAGGACTCCAATCATATGTAGAATATAAGAAATTATTTATTTTTTCTTAGTTCTGTTTGATTGTTGTTGTGAAAAGTTGTGTTTGAACAACAAGTCACACATTTTCATAAATGTCAGTTTTGTGTTTAAGTCAAAGCTGCCCCATATTATTTCTCCTACATAGTATTTCAATTATTAAGAATTGCTGTTGTGGGTAAACACCAGTGAACACCTAAACACCCCAAAGCCATTCATTCATGTCTCCCTCCATACTCAGTAAGTTAAGGTAAATGAAAGAAGATGAAGAAGATAACTCCTATGTTATAAACAAATTCTGTTATGAAGAAAAACAATTCTTTGCTAGCCAGGTCCAGTACAGTGTTGTAGTCAGGTATGAAGTTATTAATCCCTGACCTTTTATGATGGAGAATAAAATTTTCTGGTGCAGAATAAAAGTCAAATTTTACAGGCTTAAAGAAAATAAAACAGTCTCAATAAAAAATGTATTGTACAAAAAAGCTATTGAATAAAATATATACTCTTCTTCTTACTTACTAGTTTAACATATATTTTATGACATCATAAGACAGGGAGCATTCCTGTTGTGAGCTAGGGTCAGCTGCCTCTGTTGTGTTCCCTACCAACCTTCAATGTTTTTCCAGCCTTTTTGCTGTTGGTGCAGAGAGTGAACAAACAAAGTCCCTATGCTGTGCATGCACAATTCACTAATAACAGATACATCATTCTGCTGTGAACAATGTTTCAGTCACAAACCCAAACCACAGCACCATACAGGTTGCTACGAAGAAAATTAGCTCCATCTCAGCCACATATGATAGAGATTTGAAGGAAAAACAAAGAAAGGAAATCCACACGATTTTGTAATATTCTTATGTACTTTATACATCCATATCAAAGTGCCCTTGACATTTAAAGACATTACTCTGAAATAGGGATTAATTTTGCAAGGTCTGCTATAAACGTTACAGCAATGAGTTGCCCCTAGCAACCGTGTGTCTTCTAGGTCTTCCTCTTAATACTGCAGAACAAAGAAAGAAAAAAAATCAGTGCTAGAAAGCCACATCTTCATGAAGAGGGAAGACCATCCCTGAATTGAAGTTTTAAGCTTGCAGCACCTTTCTTTTTACCATACTGCTTGTGTTCTGCCATGCCTTTCAGCTTTGAAGGAATAAAAAAACTGGCACCACTTTGCTCTTTTCTTCACATGTAAGGCTGAAATCCTTAGCAATTTTATTATTAAAAATGGGGGGAAACATATTAATTGAAAATTGATAATGCAGTTATTATAATTTAAACTACTTCATCACCAGATATTTTACATGTCTTGTATTGTGAAAATTTTTTCTAGTGAGAAACAACATCCTCAGTACTTTCAGGAGATATTATTAAAATTAGGGTAAATATTTTTTGGCATTATGTCTTATATGGAATTATAGGTGCTATGATAATAAGTAATTTTCTTTTCCCCTTTTTTTCCCCTCCAGTTAATGAGAAGGTCACTACCATAAAGACCTTCAGTATCTTTGAAAAACTAAGATGCTTAAAAAAAACAACCACAAAAATCTCTGTAGAAAAAAATTAAATAAAAATTGAAGTATTGAGCATAGTTCTCTTCCAGGTGCTCTATTTCAGCTATCACCTATTTTGTCAGTCTTAGAGTGTTTTTTATGGCTTGGAGCTGGGTGAACTTAAATTGCCTCAATTAATAATTTTAACATGTGAAGATATAGTTACATTATTGAACTCATATAGAGAAATAAGTATATGCAGAAAAGTCCATTCAGAAACAAATCCTGGATATCTCCAAATAAAGGTCTACCTCTTAGTTCTCATTTCTAAGTTATTTGTATAGTTGTATTCAAAAGAGTAATTTTAGAATATTAAGCAGGTTTTTTATAAAAGTTTGGATAAGGGGGTCACAATCTTGATCCAAATAAATCCAGTAGTGCTTTCATGGGCAAAAAGCTGTAATCTCCATAAGTTTTTAACAGCAGCAAAACCCTCAACAGAACTTTGTTAAGGAGCTGACATAAGAAAAGCTTGTTTTGAACAACGCAATGCCTTTGCAAGCCTGCATAATATTAAAATCAAAAGTATCTTTATTACTTCAAATTCACACTATGATTAAATAATATCCAGACCTGAGTATTAATAATACATGAGAAATCGTAGAGCTGTATGGGATTCTCTCCTTTGAAGTATATTTATATGCACTACCTCCACAGTAGCTATGAAATACTTTAGTTTCTCAGTGGGTAACATGTCCTTTTAACATTGGAAAAAGAGACGTTTCAGATGTTGGAATTTTGATGTGTTTTCCCCTCTTTATATTGCCATTTGTGCTCATGAAAAGTAGCTCTTTCTTTCCAGATACAGGGGAAGTCTAATGTCAATTCTCCAGAACAGCTGTTGCTTGACATATGCTTGTCAGCAAAGTTCACAACATGGGGCATCCAGAAACAACTTCTCAAACACTCTGATTACAAACCTGACTCAACAAAACAAAGCAAAATCAACCTGCGTACAACAGGTTGCACTAATGCAACAAATCTCAGCACACACACGCATAAACTTTCAATATGATGCCATCACACACATTGGGGCAATATATTAATTCAAACACAGAATACTGTTCATTGTTGTATGATTGATGTGAACAAAATAAAGATACCTTGGAAAACTTTAACATAATGGATTTTTTTCCTTTTAATCACTGTAGAGGTGAAAAAGTTAGCTCTCTTACAACTGACAAGATCTTGGAGTGAGGCACCCATACTGAAATAACACTATTATGTCACTATTCATTATAATAGCACAGTATCTTTGATCATTTTAACTCTGCCTTTGAGTGCATTCTCTTTTTACGAAATGTTATTTGATCACCTAGAAAGAAAATATTTTTAGAAGTATATCCTGGATAAAAAAACCCACAGAAATACCATAATTTTGCAAAACTGTCATGCAGTTCCTGCTTTTATTACCATTACATTCCCATTATTTCTGTAGATTTTTCCTAAAAATTTTGAGCTGTTTACTTCCAAGGGAAGACCAGTGCTTTCAAAGTATACCTTATTTGTTCAGGAAATGAGTCTAATAAAAAGGCAATACAAATTATAAAAATAACAAAGCAAGTTCTGGCTGTCAGCATAAGAGAGCTTGTGTCAAACATTTCTCCACTACGGGAAGATCTATTTATTAACTACCTCTCAAGCAAACTGTACTTTCTCTTTGAGCCTTTTATGACCTTCTGCCTCCAAACAGAGATAGAATGCACAAGCACCTCAGTAAGACCAAATGCAGTGACAGTCAAACAAGTTCAAATCCAAATAATGTTTTTATCTTTCATTTAATACAGTAGCTATGATTTTAATTTTATGTTTTGACAATTGATTTGTACACTTGAAAGGCTATAGGTTTAGTATCTTTTACGTATGTATACAAATATATTCATTTTATCATCTCCAATTACATTGATCGCAGTCACAATTAATGAATTTCAAGAAGACTTATAGCCTAAGGATCCAGCTTTTTCCAAAAGAAAAAAAAAAGTAAAATCTCAGCTGATTGTTGACAGATTTCACATTTTTTTTCAGATATCAATTTGAGCAGTAATTTAAGAAATAATATTTTCAAGAAAAAAACCTGACTCATCACTATAAAGAAGGAAATCCGTTTGGAAATTTGGAGGCAAGCCACTGAGTAATTTAAAATAAACACTGTACTTTTTTTTTTTTAAAGAGGATTTTAGGACTATGATTTTTTTTTAATTATCTTTCTCTACTTTCTTTCCCTTTCTTTTCCCACCTTCTGCCATCATTTGTCCTAAATCAGAGTAAATCAGACTCCAGAGCAGAATTTCATTAAGGATTTATCCTGTATTACTCATCTACCAGAGTACCCTTTATGTTTTCTATTTGCATTTCTAATTATTTCCTGGCTGATGTCTTTTTGTATCAAAATTGTAGGGAACTGCAGGTGTTGATGATAATACTTAACTTTAGTGTAATTCATGTTTTACAGCTCTGTAGAGGTTAGGGAACAGATGTTGAGAGTTGTTATGTTAACCTAGGTACTTCATTAATTATTGTGCTTAATAAAAAATGAACTGCACTAACTAAAATAATCTCCTGTTACTTTAGGGAGTAGTCGCTGCACTAGTATATCTTCTGCTAGTGAGACACACACAGATGCTCACTGGAGACATGCACCTCTATTTTCTTTCAGTAAGTAGCATGATGTGTTTTACAGCACAAAAATCCACCACAAAATTGATGGATACTAGCACTTCTGTTATTGCACAATTTACTGAGATTTGATTAATTTCCTCCTGGGCAGACCTGTTAAACTATTTCTACTCCTAGCTTCCTTTAAACAAATACTTATAATCCTATTGCTGTAGCAATGTGGACATGCACTGAATACTCTGTGATTATAAAAGATATCTCGTCTGAAATCATAATACTTTGGAAACTAATTCAAGAATATCAGCTAGTTTGTCTTCCCTTTGCCTGAATCCAACGAGGGTTTTTATGCCATTGGAAAGATGGAAGTGGACACACATTAATAGGAATGTGCAAGAAGCCCTAGTATCTGAGTCAGGATCAAAGCTTAGGAGCATCTGAAATTTGTGACTGTTATAAAATGTAACTCATATGAAGTATTTCTCTTCTCTGGAGCAGCTTCACATGTCACAGAGGTTTCTCCTCTCCACATGGCACTGACTGCACCCTGCAGAAATCTTCCAAACTACTGCGCATGATAACCTGTGTATATACATCCGAGCAGTTCATCTGCCTCCAGGCTTTGCATCCTGGAGCACTCAAAAAATCCCAGTAACAGATGCTAAGGAAACCTAATAGCTCTTAAACTGTACAAAAATATTATCATGTTATCCCCATGAGACAACTAAATATTCTGGTTATTGTGTTTTGCTGCTGCTCAAAATCTCAGGATCCATCCATTTAATTCCTGCATGCAATTTTTCCTGTCTTTCACATCCCAGAGACTGGGAGAAGGATTATATGGTGGGCAGGAGGGTTTAAATGCAGAAGATAGTCGTATGCTGCCAGTGTCTGGTGGTTTCAACCAGCATAGTCTGATGCAGTCCCTTGGGAAGTTGTGCACAGCAGTGCTACATGACCATAAATGGCCTTTCCACAAATATAAAAAAACTTCACAAAGCATACTACAACAAGAACTTCAAACCTCATTGAACAGAAATCTCATGCTGTATAAAATACCACTTTTCAAAAGACCATGGTATTGTCCTCAGGGCATAACATAAAAAAGAGAAATACTGACATGTTTGTGGGTCTTAAACACTTCTTTTGTCTATTTATTACTGAGTTCATCAAATGACAAACTTTGTTGTACATAAAACAAGGCTTCTTAGCCTAAAGTCTCAGACACCAAGTGAAATGCGTCCTAAAAGCACCGAAGAACTTGAATCTCTTTTTAGGACTAATTTAGATAATAGATTTCTTTCTAGTTCCCATAACCTTGAGAAATTATTTCTTCAGTAAATAACAATATTAATTAATATTTTATAGACCCTATATCTCTTGAAAATAAATTGGTTTTAATCGGTTGTCAGCCACACCCCAAGCCATTTTCATTTGTGGGAACTGTTGACCCATACATTCTTCATATCCAACTCCATGCCCTTGTGTCCACCCCGTTGTAAATTCCTATGAAAAGGAACAAACACAAGGATTTCTTTTTTCCAGGGCTGTAGTACACCATCATTCATCCCATAGCGGACACACCAATTACATTGCTTAGCACTGTAAGTGCTACTTGAAAAGTAAAGTCCTCCTAGGTATCATGGTTAAAATGTGTCTTCTCCTTTTGTAGTATGTATTTTGCAGGTACCTCCTTCATGTTGTATTCCTTTTAACAATAAATTCTCTCCCTACACACACACACTTGTGTGCACAAACACACACACATACACACAGTATTGTGCCACACAGCACACATCTCCCTCAACTTCTGAAGTACAGTCAGAATAGAAATACTAGCAAGATTTTTTTTTAATGCAACTACCAAGGAAAATATGTTTAGTCTTAAGTTTGTCTACAAACCATTATATAATTCTATGTCTGAGAAGATGACCTTTTTCCATTGGTGTTGTACATAATATAATTTCCTCAATCGGAGACAGAAGAGAAATAAGGCATCTGGTACCAATTTAAAATAAGGAATATTTTAAATTGGTACCAGATGAGACACAGATAACTAAGAAACCTGACAACATGAAGAATCTTTTCATCATCACCCTATAAAGGTCAAGATGAGTAGAAGCCATTGCTGACCAGTCCTGTCTACCTGGTCCTTCTGGAGGGAACAGACTGAAAATAGATGCAAATGTGACTAACAGGAGCATCTTTCCCTCCAGAAATGAGGAGGGATGCCTGTGTGAGCTACAGCCTGCCCCTCTATAAAGACAAGCAGAAAGACTGAGAGAGCTGGTGCATACCATATTAATGGCCATTCACAAACCTTTGAAGTGTCATTTTTGACCAGGAGAAATGCCTGAGGACTGGAAGAAAACAAATGTCACTCCAGCTTTCAAAAACAGGAAGAAGAAGGACCTAAGGCATTACTGGTCTGTCACCTCAGTCGCTGTAAAGGTGATGGAGCACCTCATTCTGGAAGCCATTTTTATCCACCCACATGGCAAGAAGGTGGTGAGTAGTCAACATGGATTCTTGACTGACCTGATTTCTTCCTATGACAAGAAAACAGCCAGGATAGATGAAGGGAGAGCAGTGGGTATCGTCTACCCAGATTTCAGCAAGGCTTTTGACACTGTTTCTCACAGCATCCTCATAGGCAAACTCAGGAGATGTGGACTGGATGAGAGGACAGTGAGAACTGGCTGAATGATGGTCACAAGTTGGAAGTCTGTCAATGGTATTGTTTCCCAAGGTTCCATACTGGGCTCAGCCTTGTTTGCCCTATCCATCAATGATTTGGGTGGAGGGCAGATGCCTCCTCAGCCAGTTCACTGATGACCGAAACCTGGGAGGAGTGGCTGGTGGCCCAGAGGGCTCTGCAGCTCTTCTGAAGGACCTCAACAGGTTGCAGAGATGGGCGGAGAAAAGCTGTCTGAAATTTAGCAAAGGCACATACAGGATCCTGCACCTGGGGAGGAACAACCGCAGGCACCAGCACAGGCTGGGGTGACCTGCTGGGAAGCAGCTCCTCAGAGAAGGACCTGGGGGTCCTGGAGGACTACAAGCTGTCCATGAGAGAACAGTGTGCCCTGGGAGCCATAAGCACCAGTGCAATCCTGGGTACCTTAGGAAAAGCATTGCCAGTAGGTCAAGGGAGGTGATCCTGCTCCCTTTCTCAGCTCTGGTGAGGCTGCATTTGGAGTTTTGTGTTCTGGACTCCTCAGTACAGGAGAGACATTAAACTCTTGGTATGGGGCCTCTGGAGGGCCATGAAGATGATTAGGTGACTGGAGCATCTCTCTTATGAGAAGAGGCTGAGGGAGCTGGAGCTTTTCAGTCTTGAGAAAAGACGACCAAGAGGAGACCTGATGAATCATGCCTGTAGGTATTTGAAAGGAGGGCACCAAGAGGATAGACCCAAGCTCTTCTCAGTGAGGCCAAGCAATAGAAAAAGAGGTAATGGGCAGAAACTAATGCACAGGAATTTCCACCTGAACAGGCTGGAGAGTTTGTGGACTCTCCCTCACTGGAGGTATTTAGGAACCATCTGGACACAATCCTTATGTAATGTGCTCTAGGATGGCCCTGCTTGGGCAGAGCAGGGAGGTTGGACCAGATGACTCCCTGTGGTCTACCTGGTTCATCACTTCCAATCACATTCTGTGAAAGGCACAATTATCAACTGGTGTTAGCTAAGCAAGGTCCAATTTGCCATGCATAGTCTTGGATTGATTTGTCCCTAAGTAGCCATAATTTGGAGGAACATGTATCTGGAAGAACATGACCCAGACAAACAGATTTACAGATTTAGTAATAACTATTATCCTTCTAAATTAAATATTGCTTACTAGTTCTTTAGAAAAAAAAATAAACTGGAGCATCTCTGTAATTTAATTTATGCTTCTTTTATTTTCTTTTTTTTTTTTTTTTAATAATTCAGTATTTCTATGCCAACTTGTCTTCTTTGTACCATATATTTCTGACATAAAATCAGTCTTTGGAAAAATTCTGAAAACTGAAACAAGTCCAGAATTTCAAATCAAAACCCCATAGAAACACAGTATTCTTCTCATGAGTGAAAAAAACCTATTGTTTCCATATGAAAAAAAAAAGAGTTATGCTTTGTGCTCTAGCTTCACAGCGTCAGACTTAAATTTGTACTTATTTGCTCAAAACTTAGACATCATTTCAGGTTCCCTGGTTCCCTTCTGCTCTTAAGATACCCTTGAATATAGTAACTTTGAGGAACTAAACTGTTGTGCAATAGAAGATAAAATTATTTTTGACTCAAATCTGTCAAGTCGCTGAGAAGCTGAAAAAAATTAGTTTTTAAAGTTTTCTAGTTTTATTTTTGAAATAAACTGGAGGGTCCTGAGTCACTTGCAGTACCATTGAAAAACCTTGAATTTATCCTTCCCTAAAGGGGAGCCATCATCCAGCCTTTGTCCTTCACACTGTCTATAACTAATAGGAAAGAAGATTGGTTATTGCCACGTAGAAAATAGATTGTTTTAAAGTAAGAAAAGGGTTGTTTAAATGAAAGGATGTCATTTTCCTGGAAGAATTATTAAACCGGTAGCTGGTAGTAGAACAGGATGGAAGCATCCAGTCACAAATTTGCTAGTGAAAGGAAAAGACGAATTGCTTTTTTCTGAGATTTGCACAATTTGTTGAGAGAGATGACCCATTCTCTGTTTTATTGATCTTCTTTATTCATCTTCCAGGGTCTTTTCTTGACTGGCGAATAATATACTCTCTCTTCATCCCTGAGAAGAAATTATTTACTGCACTGCTTGGTCACCAAAA
Source organism: Cardinalis cardinalis (assembly GCA_014549065.1). Classification (NCBI taxonomy): domain Eukaryota; kingdom Metazoa; phylum Chordata; class Aves; order Passeriformes; family Cardinalidae; genus Cardinalis; species Cardinalis cardinalis. The sequence continues at coordinate 109,217 of JACDOX010000629.1, forward strand.
ATAAAAAGAAAAAAGATAAAAAATTCCTCCGATTGAAGCAGTGTACAGCAAAGAATATTAGTTTGAATAGGGAAAAAAGACCAACATGAGTATGACTCTGATACCTTGGGTTTTAGCTTTCTATTTTTTTCTTTTTTTTTATTTTGTGCTGCTTTGGTGTGTGGGTCTAGATTTCATATAAGGGGACAGTAAGGTTTGGGTTTTCATATGGGGGATAGTAAGCTCTCTTCACAGAGTAGTAGACACAACAATTCCTTTTCTAACTGGGGACCCAAGGACAGATCCAGATCTCAGGCCCAAGATTATAAAGAATGTCGACTGAAGAGAGAAAAAACAAGAAAGACAGGACTTCATGGGCTGAGGCTGTAATTGGACAACTAAGTCCAATATGCTAATGGCCCAATACTTATAAAAATGTGAGGTCTTGTGACAAAGTCCTCTTTTTGCTTCCATCTTGGAGTAATCCAGGCAGAGCCAAAGCCATGGCTCTGGTACTGCCAGGGTGTGGCATTTGAAGGCCTTTCAATAAGTATCCTTTTATTCCCTTTTACCTAGCCTCTGTTCCATCTATTTAAGGCATCAGCTCAGTGATTTGGAAAGAAAGAATCCTATGTTCTGGTGCTTACTGACCCAGTTGTTCATATTTCTTTTACGAAACAATCATCACATGAGAGAAAACAATGGGAAAAAGAGTTTCGCCACCTGAATCTAGCAGTTTAACGAGAGTATTTTCAGAACAGCCTATAAAAATTAAATTTATGAGAAGTATTATATTTTCTGTTATTAATGAATCCCACAGTAATATCTAAAATATTGACCTATAATTTTGGGGGAAAATTATTATTATATAATTTTTATTAGTATTATATTATATTATTTTTGGAAAAAGAGAACACTGCAATAGTCTTCTTAAAACAATCATTCTGATAATTGGCATGTATCTCAAAAGAAAACAATACCAGATGATTCTTAAAAGATTTCTTCTGTCATTTTATAAAGTGAAAGCAGTAAAATTACCAACCTGAAACTAAAGGAAGAGATAGAAAAAAACATAAGGACCAAGCCTAATCCTTTTCCTCTTTCACCAGGTAACTAGTCTCAGAACAAATTACTTTTAAATCTTTTTGTTAGTTGGGCTAGCAATGTTCAGCTATCAACACCAACAATAGGTTGTTAGAGGCTGAAGTTAAATTTAAATTTCTTTAATACAACAGTGTCAGAGCCCAGGACATTCCTCTGACTACCTGGAGGACTTGAGATCCTGGCACGGGGCTCAGAGACCTTGGCACGGGGTCAAAGACACCTGTGCCTTTGATTTTAGCCCATGGAAACAATTACCAACTTTGTGAGAAGAGTTACAAGCCACAAGGGTTTGAATAGAATGATAGTGAATTTATCACAGGTTGAAAAAGTAGAATTTTGGGGTTTTAGAACGGGGGTTCAAGAGGCAAGATGGAGGAATCTGGACATATCTTGTCTTTCTCCTTCTTCTTCTTCTTGTCCTCCGTCTTCTGCTGTGATGGTGGCAATTTTGGATTGGTTTAGAGTAGAGACAAACTGTCTAACATAGGTGATAGTAATTGGAAAATTATTGTAAATAAAGTATACTTAGTTTTTAGCAGAGAAAGATAACACCGCCCTGATGGCAGTCAGTGTGCCTGAACCCGACCTGCCAGACAGACCTCAGTGGGTCAAAGAAGGAATGTTATAGACAAAAAAAAAAAAAAAAAAAAAAAAAAAAAAAAAAAAAAAAAAAAAAAAAAAAAAAAAAAAAAACCACATTCAAAACCAGAGCCGAGGAATTCTGACTCCTTCTTCGAGTGCAGGACTGACAAAAAAGACTCTTTAATACCTCAGGAGCCATTTCAACAGCAAACACAACACAACACTCAATAAACACTCAGAAAAGATTCAATAAAAGATAATAAGTGGGTGCTTTCTGCTGTAGTAAACAGTCATAATATATTTCATAGTTCTCTGCTTCACAAGATAGGAAATTTAATATTTAATTAACTAAGGGTAGTAATGTGTTATTTATTAAAATGATATAATATCACTACAGAGAAGTCTCAGTAGTTTCCTTCAACATTGTCTCTTAGTCTCAAAGTGACCCGTAGTAACTTGCTATCTTCCAAAAGGCAGGATGAGAAAACAGATTTGACAGAGAAATTGCTTACCATAATGTAGTTAGTTTAGACATATTTGTACACCCTTTCTTTGGGATTTCTTATGTTGTATTGGAAATCTGGGCTGCACTAAGAGTATAAATACTTAGAAAAGGCAGCTTAAAAATACCAGTCTGTTAGTTACTGGGGAGCTTAAGAATGAGAACTTTATTGCAAAATGAGACTCTTGTTACAATTCCCTTAAGTGGTTTTTGTAATGTAGTTAGCCTGGCTTTATAAGGTGTTAGGACAGCATGCAACCATAGAGAAAGTCAAATGTTATTCATCCACATTCATGAAATGGATTCAAAATTCCTTGCTACAGAGGCTAAATTCAAATGCATAGTTTTTCTAAAGGATACTTTCAAAACACAGAGAGTAGAGGGAAGAAAGATTGTGACGCGTTTGTAAAGAATTGTATGTGGTATTTCTTTTATCTTAAAATATGCTTAAAAAATTATCATGATCTACTTTTTAAACAAGAATGATAGATATATGTGAGATACAACTTTGATCTCCATATAAAACTCAAGAAAAATGTGATATTTGAGATATAATCCATAAGTCCATAATGTGTATATGTGTAAAAAAACACACACAAGCACATATATACACACACACATATATATATACACACATGTTCTATAAAATCACAGTAAACTAATTGTTTCTGGAACAGTCAGAGACTTTTAAAAAAATAATTTCCTGTTATTCATTCATGCCAGACATTCTGGATTCTCTGACTTATTTCTAATCCTACTGGGAGAAAAAACCTAGATTCATTAGATTCAGTGCAAACATTAAACATGAGCAGAATGCTCTTAGTCCCCTTTCCTGATTCTGTTCCCTGTAGCTGAGGTCACACCGTGAGCCTTCAACTTGCAGAGTTCTGCCTGCTGGCTTTTCTGCAAGAGGAAGTTCTGTTGCGCTATGTCCCACCACTGCCAGGTCCCTTTGTATAGCGGGTCTCAAACCACTGACACTTCCACAGCATACTGGTAATACTCAGCTGAGACATGGTGAGGCTATCCAAGAGAATGATTCCTGATTTTTCGAAGAGCCCCTTAACTTTGTGATTGCTCTGCTCAACTTATCAGCTATTTTGGAAACTAGAAGACTATATTATTAAAGTACAGAAGTGTGTTTTGGTATCTTCCACTTCACTGTCAGGCATGAGATAACCAGGAGAAGTACAAACCATATGCCCCATTTGCTTCTCTCTCTCTGTGAGGATCACCTGATGAGACACACATTTACTTTTCAGGACTGGAATATGGTCCCCAGTCTGCAAGTCCCTGAAATATGCTGCGGGTTTAATGATTCAAACTGTAAAAGTCAGAGACATCGTGTCAAAAATCATTAACTTAGTGATGAAGGCTTCTACTGGTGCAGGGTTTTTTGTGTCTTAAAGTCCTATTTCCAGTATAGATACCATGGCAACACTTTGGTTGCGCAGCTGGATGAGATCGTTGTATATATACCCCACTCTCCATGCAAGAAAACCTAAGTACACAAACAGTCAGTCAAAATGCCCACTCTTCTGGATAGTGCAAAGGTCAGGATTGAAAGATGCAAAACGATTTGTCAGATTTCTACAGAAAATATTATCTGATTGACCAGATCTTCTTCACAAACACTGTTAAGACAATGGGATTTAGTCACTCACTGAAGACCCAAATATCTAGGCTGGTTTGAATGAAAGATTAATAAACTTTAGCACATATTCTTTCCAGTAGACTAATGCATCAACAATCCATGAAAATTCAATATTTAAATTCATGCCCATATACAAATTTCATGACTGGAGAAGAACCCTCTAAAACAGTAATACTCAGTCTTTTGGTAGTCATAAAAAGAGTCTCATGAATCAACAGTTCTCCTTCCCAAAAGCTCATGTATGAACTGAAAATAAATGCAAAAAGAAGAAAAAATACATGCATATGGAAAGTTGAAAATATACAACAGATTCTGAAGATGGATACAGAGTTACTTTGCTCTTTTTGTTTTTAAACCATCCAGACATTTAACTGTGTCAATCATAACACACTACATTTTTGTTCAAATTCTAATACCTAAATAATAAATAGGCATTTAATTACATTCCCTTCCAGCTGACAAAAATACTTGGAGAGATCTATGGATCTATGGATGTTTTTAGAAATAAAGTGGTGTTTCTGGAATGAAAGGTTAAGAAAAACAACTCTACAAAAGGAATTATTAACTGTGAAAGATTCTGGGAGGACAAAAATGCTGAGTTATATTATTCCCCAGTCCCTTCTATTCTAAGCATATCATTTGGTAAAAGACTTAACGCTTTTCATGAAACTGAAGGGCATAGTGAATTACCATATTAATTTCCATTTAATCAACATAATTAATGTATTTATTAAATTAGTTAGAATTTAAATACTGTGGTGCAATACATTAATTAAATTTAATTAGAATAATCTTATCTGGTATGATAGTTCTTGCTCTTTTTCCCTTTATGTTTGCTTCTTGAAAACCTCTATTGTAGGATAATAAGGAGTTTATAATTGCTCGACTACATAGCCCCACTTCCATTGACACACTTTCCTGTAAGCAGCCCTGTTGATTAAAATGCGAAAAAGGTGTCTGTCTGTGTTGGGAGGAAAATGTAATTCTAGAACTGTGGAAGCTGTGAATCAAAAGTTAGACCACTTCAGGAGGTCCCACCTGACCCTGAGCACAGGGCCTGGCTGACGTAGGGAGCAGTGCTGGTTTGGTGACATTGCCTTAGTCAGATTCCCTGGTGGCAGTACATATACTTCTGGACACCCACACGAGTGATCGACATCACGTCTTTGGACAAATCATCCCACATGTTTTTTCAAAAAATATCCAGTGCAACTCTTTCTCAAAATAAGAAAGGTAGCCAAAATCAAATCCAGGGTGTGGCTAAGGGTTGGGGTTTTTTGGTCTGATACCCATTTTATATGCTTCCTTTAACAAAGCTGTCAGTGGTACCCACAGCACACATTTGATCTCTCTTGTATAAAATATTAATCTTTCCTCTGGAATCAGTTAAGCCTTTCAGGTTTTGGAAAAAAAATAAAGGAAACAAAAATATTGTTAGAAGAGAAAAAGTTTACCTCTCGCAGCTGGAAGTTCTGAAATGACTGTGATACCATCTTTCCTCTCTAGAAGCCAGAGTAGTAAGGAGTTAATGCTTTGCTCTTCCTTAAACACCAATGATGAAGTCATGGAATCTTTTGGGTTAGAAAAGACCTCTGAGATCACTGAGTCCAACCTTAGACTGATCACCACCTTTTCAACTTGACCATGGCACTAGTGCCACATCCACTAATTTCTTAAATGGCTCCAAGGATGGTTACTCCATCATCTCCCCATGCAGTCAATTCCAAAGTTTAACAAATCTTTCCATGAAAAAATTTCTTCTGATGACCACTCAAGCAGGCTGGTTAGAACAGAATGTGCCTATAAAGGGAGCTGTACAAAGGTATGGCAGCACCTTTCTGGAACCAGTTTTCATTTTCAGGTCATGGTGACTGTGCAACGTATGGTGCGAGAGCAAAATGTGATCAAGGAGCAGACAAGGGGAATCAGGACCACGAAAACTCCCTCAAAGCTGAACTATTTCCAGAAGGATGCAGAAGACTGGGCTGTGCCTGCTAACTCCTTCATGTGAAGAGCAAGAAACCAAAGCCCAGGAGGCGAAACTGATCGATGGGAAGTTACTCCCACAAAGCCCATGTGGCACGTCCCAGGATTCTGGACACTTTGTTGGCTGAATCAGTGCTAAACCCAGAACTGCTGATCCCCTTTTCTCTCCTGCATCATTCTTCTCTTTTTTTTTCCTCTCTATTTTTCCTCTTTCCTGTTTCTTTTTATTCTATAGTTTTTTACTATTATTATGTATAAAATATATTTCCATGTGTAGTTTGCTAATAAAACTTTGTGAACGTTTTTTTTTTACTCTTCTCCCTTTCTTTTTCAACCAGAGGAATCTACGAACCCTGGATGCTCCTTTCCACACAGGAGTGGGAGGCAAGAAATTCCCTTCCAAGGAAACTGTGACTATAAATAGACGTGCATCACTGAGGCACTCAGGTTTGAAGAGGAGAGGAACAAATTTGTTGTCAGGAATTTGTCTGAACAATGTACAGGAGACAAAACTTGGACCACACACTGACTGATGGGGCCAAGAACAAAATGCAGCATAGCAATCCAGGGCTTTTTACTATGGTTTGATCTGAAGCAGTGAACATGTAGCTGGGGACAAGAAAATGCACCAGTTTGCATTGCATGCATGTGTGAAGGAAATCACAATAAAATTCTTCAGGCAGACTTAGAATTTCCATAGTTTTTGGAGGGTTTATTTGGTTCCAGGTTTTCATTCTAGTGCTTGTATATGCTGAGGTTATAATTTCTTTCTGAAGTGTACTGATACAAAAGGCTACTTCCTCTCAATTTTCAAATTCTGAAACACAGTTTACTTCCATAAAAGTGATTATTGTTTCAGATTCTAAGGCAATACACAATAAGCTTATCCCTATCAGGGCCATGGCTACATTTGCACCAATCTGCATCTGCGAAGGATATTACCCTAAAAATTGAGATCTGATTGAACTTCAATGATAATATATTAGTTTACAGGTGGAAAAAAATCTGTCAAAAGTGTTGTAGAACATTCTGACTTGGGAAAACCTAAAAGGATTGAAAGCTAGCTCTTGGCCTGCAGAGGACACCCCCAAGAATCATTCTTTGTGCCGGAGAGTTTTGTCCTAATGATTTTTGACCTCTGTCAGACTTGGTGCTGTGACCACTTCCCTGAGTCACATTCCCCTACAGACTGTGAGACACTGAAAAAATGTCAGTTTCATATGAAAGATGCATTGAAAAATTGCACAAATTGAATACTGACTAAACTAAAGGACTGATTCTACTTTTGGTTTTTTTTTTCTTTTTCTGAAATTTTACCAGTTAAGGTTTCAGACAATAGACCAATAATATCATCATGGTCATGTTCACACATACACACACACACATGAACACATACACACGTGCTTGAGAGAGAAAGCGCAAATATGCACGTCAAAGAAGGCTGGCTATGAATTCAAAATTAAGCTTGCATAGCATTAACTCATCCCCCTTTTACTTTTCAGAAAGACGTAAATTTGACTGGCCTTTATGAATTGTTATAGGGTATTCTCTGCTTCATGGTCTGAGAAATATGCACACTGAACTGCTGACTTCCAACCCAGGAGACCACATCCAAAACATCAGCTTCAGAAACTTGAGAGAATCCACAGCAACTCAATCAGAAATTGTGTCTCATCCATACCACAACTGAGAGACAGGACCACAACTAGTTGGCAGCTAGGCAAGAATTTGAGAGAACTAAAGTCTGTGAAAGTCCATATTTCACCAAATGATCTATCAAAACCCTTCTCTTGAATTTGAGAGTTTTCCAGTATTCTAGTTATTGTTTCATTAATATCTATGATTGCAAATTACTATGGAAATTGTCCTGTTTTCTGCACACAGATACTAACGTACCATTTTTTTCTTTGTTTCAATTGTCTTGTGTCTCAGTTGGGGGTTTCATCACTTCTTCCATGTCAGAAGACATATCAGTTGAAATTGTCGCTTGTCTACTTGTTAAAGTTTAAAAGCAGATAATTCTGCATAGAATTCTACCAGTAAAAACAAAGTACTTTATTCATTGCACTAAACAGTTATTGGACTCAAACCTCCAGCAATGTTTGGAACACATCAGTTCCACTGCAATCTTCAAACAAATTGATCTGAATCCTTGAAAACTCTGTGTAGAAGTTTAGCAAATGTAGGGAGAGGACAGCACCATGGCCCAAGTTACGTGACACAGTTACTTGATACTTACCTGCACAAACTGGAAGCAGTTTTCTGTCTTCAAGTTGTGGTCAGGAATTTTCAAACTCGTTTACCTAGCACAACAGATTGACACCAAAACTGTAGGTGTTGTTATCTCACACCATATTCTGTACCTGTTTCTTTCTCTCACAGAATGGCCTCTGGAGATTTCTCCCACAGGAATGGAGAGCATAAAACCAGCTTTATACAATAATGCACCAGCTTCCACTACATAAGGATGCAAATGAAAATAATTTATTTTCTGTGTACACCTTGTCTGAGAATAAGCTAAATAAACAGATTCTGCTGACTGGCAGGATTTCTTCTGAAAGGATTGTATCACTCAGTCTTGAGAAACAGTGCAAAAAGTGGAAAATAAGCTTCAAATCTGATAACAGTCATCCACTATGAAATATAACCCCAACAATGACTGAAAGTACTACAATTGCTTTCCCTAGATTCTGCTTTACCTATACTACTTATTTTAAAGAGCAACCTAAGTCACTTGTTAAGTGCTTCGTTCAATAACTCCACATCCTTGATCGCAGCTGTGACCACTGTGAGGCTTGTGCAATATTCAGAGCAGACTTGTGTATTATTCAGAGCAAACCAGGAAATCATAACTCTTCAGTTGTATCATCCCATGAAATGGATGATAGAGGTGTAGATTGAGAGGAAACAGATTTTTTACTCATATCAGGACATAAAGTCATTAAGGTCAGATGACTTTTTCTTACACAAGATGCAGTGTGATCCTGTGTGATATGAGGAAACATATCACATCCAGGGAATGGAATTAATTTAAATTGAAGTGATTCCACTCAGTAATTTTTGGTTATGTTCTGATGTGAATATTTTCAAGAGTCCCTCACTGTAACTAAGTAGACATACTTTCAAATGCTCCAAACATCAGTGTGCTAGCACCATTAGTCTGTAACAGTGACTCTTTATCAAGTCTGCTGTTTCTGTGCCACACCAGAACTAAAGCTTTGAAAGTCTTTAGCTACTGGCAGAGGACTTTTTTTTTCCCACCCCTCCCATCAATCAGAACAGGAAAATATTGAGGTGCTGACACCCCGCTATTAAAAAAGCAGAATGATGGTGTCAGAATGATTTATTTCTAATGGGTTTCTGACAGCTTTTTCTATGTTAAGGCAGCTCTCACACAAGAGAATATGACAGTCATGTTGGCATGCCCCTTATAATGTTTGTTATTAATAGGCCTTCATTTTATTGATCTGTCAGATAGATAATCATTTTTGAGTGGCTGTAGAATGTTGTTTGAAGTGAATGGTAGATGGCAGACCGGGCAAGATATAGCAAGACAAAGAATATGGAATAACGAGGTTCTGGCTGATGATAGAAATGTATTCAAGAGGACAAAACTGTCAAAAGCAAAATTCATATGATTGATTACTCTATTATATTTGTATGGAGAGAGAAAATATGAAAGAAAACTTGGGAAGGAAAGGTGAGAAAAAAACCCAGTGTTAATTCATTTACATATGTTACCTTCCATTTTTTATATTACTCATGGCTTACACTAATTAAAAAATATTTTTCATTAATTCTGGATATAAAGATAGGATCCAAGTTCTTAAACACACCATTCCAAGTACCCAGCTATTGGAAACATACATCATAAACATATGATCTGACTACTTAATACTTGCTTTTGCTCATTTTTCAGACACAGATTTACACCAAACTGATTTCTAAAAAGCCTTCCAAGGAATTACACTGTATGTGTACAGTACTGTCATCAAAGAGGCTCACTACTGTTTTCAAACAGTGCATGAAGCATTAAGTTTATTTTAGAAGTGACAGCAGATGCAATAGTGGTATGTGCAAATAATCTCTGAAAACAAAGAGTTTCATAGATTTTTTTTATTGCTGACATGTATTTCTACTAATTATAGGGTTAAAAGTACCTAAGTTTATTCTTAAATAAACTTCTGGATTTCTAAAGAAGCAAACTGGCAGTCCAGAAAAACTGTACAAATAAACACTGGATAGTGACATCCAAACCCCATCCTTTGGACATGAAGGTATTTTATGGATGCCATAATTATTTTTGTAGTACTGACACAGAAAGGAGGCTTGCAAGTGACTTTAAAGGCTAGGTAGATGGTAAACCTAGCTTTTTCCCTCAGGTGTATGACAATATGGGATTTTTTTAAACTAGAACTGAAATTAATTTTAACTTATTGGAAAAGATTTTTGACCAAGAAAAAGTATATTGAAACTCAGGAAACGTGGTGGGGGAACCTGTTTTACTAGTTTTTTTTTTTTAAGCTCTGGACTTCAGTTGAAGGTTAAAGCAGTATCATTAAAAGTTGATACACCGGATCATAAAAACTGAATTTCTGGTGCTAAGCCAGCTCCTATAAAATAATAATAACAGTAGACATGTAACTTTAACTGGCATAACTAAACTTTATTTTTAAGTCGTTGCAGGTATGTTGATTAATGCCAGCTGTAGTAGATCTGTGGAGGCACTTCCAAGATGATTGAGAAGTCAACATGGGCAGGTCTTGCAATGCTGAAGAAGTTTTTGTATTGCTATGTGGCCTGTTGACAAAATCAGCATAGCTTTGCCTCAGTTTGACTGGGGCTGTGGGACATGGAAGACAACAGTGAGCAAGATGCTTGTCATATGTTAATAAAACCTGCTGCACTACCTCTGACAGCACTGCTCTTTCCTGTGCCAGTGAAGGTGGTAGCCCACTTTTACTAAAAGTATTAAAAGCTAGTTAAAAAAAATGTTGCCACATCAAGTAGAAATTAAATTTTACTGAATAAAACAATTGTCTGTAAAAAGGCCAACATGTAAGATTTAGGTGTTAGGTATGTATGAAAACTAATGATTAGAAAGAGCTGGTTTGATCTCAGCTTTCCTAGCAGACTCAAGATTGTTTGGGATAGGAGATTTTTATTTGTTTTGCATTGCTCTTAGATAGATGTGGGTGGGTACATGTTTTCCAAAAGAGATGTGGGTTCATGCATACTATAGTACATCACCAAAGGACTCTAATGTTGTTTAGCTGACTCAGAAAATAAGCAGTCTTGCACTCAAAATTCAAAGTTGCTGCTCACATATTCCTGCTCTCCCTTTGGAGTCTTTGTGACGCAAACATTGCACTGCATTGCAGGCGTAAAGGTCAAAACTGATTTCAAGAAATTTGCAGTCTTGTGTCAATCTCCTGTAGCCCCAACGGAGTATGACTCAAAGATAGAGGTAACTTTAGTAGACAACATCTTTTCACTATCAGCCACAGATTCAGACTGACCGCAAAACTTCTCCCAAACATTCATATATTTCACTCTACTGCATCTTAATAAATTTTTATCTCTAGCTGTGAGACAAATGAGTCTACTAGTAATCTGAGGGTCACTGAGATACATTTCCATGCATAATCAGAAAGAATATGCCAGAAAATATAGTATAATCTTTTCTTAGAAGAAATACACTAGAATTAATCATATGCTGTAGAAATATCCCACGACCTTAATCAATCTGTGTATATGCAAGTATTTTTTTGAAACTGAATCTGCTCGTTGTGCTAATCTTTTTTAGCTTCAGTAAATCTCCCTGATAGTTAAGCTACCTGATTTACCCCCAGCTGGATGTGCAAGAGACACAGCACCGATCCTTCAGAAAATATGATATTCTAGTTCCCTGCTTTAGATTATTTTATATTCACATTGAAAAGAGGTAATGACTTTGCAGCCGAATAATAACCTGTGATTTACACACTGCACACATTAACAGCTATTCACCACATGTATCTAGTATCACTCTCTTAACACTTAAAAACATGTTAAACTTAGCGCTGTAATCACAGTAATTTAAACTTGAGTATATATTCTAGTGAAATAAACTAAATGTAAATGAAAATTATTTTCTGCATTTTCATCATAAAATTCTGAAAGTTCTCAAGCTAAAGCTAAAGAATGCAAAAAAAATGGGGGTGGGGAGGGGGCTGGATATTTAAAGTACTGTTACTTCTACATTTTTTCAAATAATCTACATTCTTGGAGAGTGATGGAGTATGGTGGTGTAGTTATGTGCTTGTAAAGATGTAAATTTCAGCAGTTTTGAGGGAACAATAGCCAAATCAAACGGAATACATGACATTTTCATTCTCTTCATTAGCCTCTCCAACTCTGAAGATGCTAACATTAAGTACCTCTTCACACAAGTTTTGTTAACACATGCTTGAGAGTGCATGCTGCTGGCATGTGGAGATAAATTACAAGACTACATCTGCCTGCAGTATCTTCTCATTGTTGCTGAAAAATAGTTGGGTTATTCTGATTATTCATACCCTTGGGATCAGGACACTCTGTCTTTAAAAAGCCAGGATTATTTTCCCAAATTCTTCCTACCCTGCTGTAGCATCAGTTGCTTATTTCTACCTTCTATTGTTAAAGGACCAACAAATCACATATGGTTGTGACATCTGTCTCTAGAGCAGGCCTGAAACTCAGCTCAGAAGGGTCACCACAAGCTTTACATAAAGGGTGTGAAACAGAACAAAATAAATGCAAGCTGATATAGCTAGCCTGTTGATATTTGACATTTACAACAAAGTGTTGAAACAGATTTAGCACTTGACCACAACCTTGGGGCAGTGTGGCTCTTAACTCTGACACAACAATTTTCTCCTTTATAGAGACTTCAAAAGCACAAGTTTCTCAGACTGATACTCTTTCATGTGTATTTGGACCAATAATTTATACCTGCACAAATTGCTTCCTACCTCCCACTGCCCTTGGTGAATATGGGGTCTGAGCAGCAGTCCAGACTTAAAATTAGTTCTCACTAAAAAATAAGAGAGATAATAATTTAGGTATTTATAAAAGTCTTCAGGAAAGCTAGTCCTCATTTTTAATTCCCTGAATGCCTAAAATTTTTCAAGGTATCATATGCTATTGGTCTTTTGGTCTGATTTTCTCACTTTGCCACTCTAAGAACAGAAAGAAGGTGGGCAAATCAAATGCAAGCAGTTGATAGCAAGCGCACTGTACGTCAATTTGTAGTGACCATCAGAGCCATTTTTTGTGGACAACTGTCTCAAACCTCACGAAAAAGCAGCCTTGCAAATTAGGATGTGTAACTTAAAAATGCCATAGATGTGTTGAGAAAAGTGAGACCATTTTTGCGTTACACATGGGAAAGTTGAGCACAGACTGAATACAAGTTTTGGCCTAGGTTTGCCCCCTCTCCCCACCCTGCTGACTTGACTGGTGCAGGGCTTCAACACCGGCAGTAGCATTCAATCTGTTCAAGGAAAGAATTTGAATCCAAGAGAAGAAAACAAGAGAGTAAGTGGGTTTCTTTTGGACAATTAGTGAGTTGTCCATAGGCAGAGAAGGTAAAAACCAACCTAGGAGGTTTTCTAACTGACTGAGAAAAGCCTTGATGTTACTAAGGCTAAATGGGAAAGCAATGTAAAAAAGTCAGTTTTGCAAGGTTAAAAAATTTCATAATTACTTAAATGTGTAATATTTCTTTAGCTCAAAACTCAGGAAAAATCCCGAAGTTATGGATCTTCCTTTTGCTTAAAAAAATCCCAAAAATCAAGAATTTCATGTGATTTGTAAAGATGTAATATATTTGTGTAGTATTTTTCAGGTGTATCTCAATTCCAATCATTCAGACACTTACATATACATTCTCAAAATTGTATAACGCATCATAAAATTTGTTACTTTTACAGGAAGATTCTATTTCACTTGACTCTCACTGACTTTTTAGTGAAAATGCCAAAACTAAAATAAAAAGTATCCATTACCTCCTGCAGTATTTGTTATGTATTATTTGAGTTCTTCCCTGTCAAATTCCGTATGTAAGAGAAAAGCAATTAATAATGGCTATATTTCCTGGTTTCTTTATGGTTTGTTTTGTTTTCTCTTTTTGATGTTCCTCATGCTATTATCATAATTAAATCTTGTAAATAAGTAAAAGAAAACTAAATAAAGTCCCCAGATGAACAGCCACTGTAGTGCAAATATTTTATCAGTGGATATTCTTCCCTAGGAAACTCAAAGGGTTTTAGTTCTTCTTTACATATTTGAGTTTTTTTCTTTTTTTAAAATCTCCTCCCTATCCAGTAAACATTAGCACATCTGTGACACTTTCTGTAGCAGAAAGCAATCTGACTGCACACCGCACTCAGATAATCAATCGCTTCTCACTTTTATATGGGTACTGCCACCTGACCCTCATATTTATGGGATCACAGAATGGCTCTTTTGAATGTCATATAGTTTAATCCCTTATTCAACCACGAGCAGTTTGCTCAAGTCTGTTGTTAGCTGTGCCTTTTATTTCTTCAAGGATGAAGATTCCAAAATCTCCACTTTGGCAAACTTTTCCACTCTGATAATTTTCTGTAAAAATGTTTTACTATTTTTTTTTTATTCAGATGGACTTTAGAGCCTTTTATTTTGTGGCAATTGTCACAGCATCGCTGGAAGTAGCCTGGTTTTATCTTTTGCACTCTCCCTTTAGCTATTTACTCAAATTTATAGTATCCCATCTAAGCCTTCTCTTCTCCAGGCTGAACCAGTCCCAAGTCACTGAATTTCTCTTCAAACATAGAAGTGTGCAAACTCATTCATCATATTTGTGTTCCTGGCATGGACTTCTCTCCAGTAAGTCCCTGAGTTTGCACTGAGCAGCACAGAGCTGGACACAGTTCCTCAGATGTGTCTTATCAGTACTGAATAGAAGGAAAGATCACCTCCCTCGACCTTCTGACAATTTTCTTACTAATGCAAACCAGGAAGCCACCTCACCTGGCTTGGACTGTGCCACTGTACTTTACAGGAGTCTCCAGATAGTATACATTCTTTCCTGTTGCAAAATAATTGCGCAAAAGGACTGTTGGGTCATCCAACATGAAATTTTAAAATATACCTGGGACTGAAAAAAGTTATCAATAAAAATAACCTATAGCATACTGTTATCTGATTATTATTTATCTCACTTGGATCTTAGCTTGCTCATATTTGTATACCTAGCCAAATATAATGGCCAGGAAATAAGACATGTAGAGCTTCTTATCCTTTGGCCATTTATTCCCCTCTGTTACACATAAAAGCACACCTCAAAAAGGCAGCTTGGTTCTTCCTTTTGTGTTATATGTGGTTGAAAAAGGTGACAGATCTGTCATTTCACACAGCAGAAAATAAGATGAAGATCAGGTTCCAAGTGAATACATGAGTAAGATGTACAGGAAAATCAACAGCCTAATGATGATGATATTTGCTGTAGTTTCCTCCTCGGAGCAACTGAGTTTGTTTAAACATGTACTACTCATTTATGCAGCAATGCCTATTCTTTTTGTCCCTTCAACTTATTTAAAAATCAAATGTGTCTATTTTCATTGTGCAAATTTTTGTCTCTCCCTGCAAGAATCAATGATACTAGGTTATTCAAATGGATACTGTAAAATTAAATTAGAGCTACAGAAATATTTGAAAAAAAAAAATTTCCTGTACTGAAAGTCTACAGAATTCAATCTTAAAAGTAATCTTAAAAGCTGTATTTTAGAAATAGCTTTGCTTTAACTATACAGATATTATTTGGAACAAGCACGTGGAGCCACATTTTATTTTGAGGGTATTTGGAAGCATGTAATCAAATAAAATTTAACCCCAGCTCCCTGAACTAACAGTCTATCACACATCAAATTCAGATGTAGCAAAAAAGCAATGCATCTTCCCTTCCAATTCATCTTTTATCCTCCAGTATGAGGAATGAGGAAGGACTACAATGAGGAATAAGGATCATTCAATGACCAATGGACCAATCTTCCCATACTTAGATATTTTAGCTCCTATCTCTTATACAGAAACATAGGACCTCTAGCAGTACTGCTGTTGCTATATGTTCAAAAGAAAAAATAAATTCAGATGTTTGTATTTTTAAAGTCTTCACATGAAGAGGAGCCATGGGCTGTCTGAATGACACATATCCGTGGAAGCAGTCAAAATTTTAAATAGAAAACAACTGTCATTCTACAACCTAGACAGGTTAAAGATGATAATTTGGGAATGAGGCGCAATAATGGGATGGTCATTTTAAATACTATCATGAGTTTATCCACAGTTAAAGAGATAAAAGATATATGAAATTTGAGATCGTTCAGCTTAGAATGTACAAAAAATCCTGGCATGAGATCACTCCCTTGCACTTTCACTGCAAATTACAGAAGCTGAAGATGTGGTTGCATTTTCAAGGTTAGATGTAAATGAAGAGAAGTATTCTGACCCACTGTAAAAATATATTCATCATGCCTGATTGATACAACCACTGAAATGTGTTCCTGGATAACCAGGATATTTTTCACTGTTCATGCCACCTGATTTTTCCAAAGCAACTTCTAACAATTGCAGTTTATGTGACACTGAACTTACCAGCAGCTCTCATCCATAACTCAGATATGTTCAATGTGTACGCCAAATTACATGAGTAATGCAGTTTACAGCAGACGATAACTTAGTAGTAATATAGGTAAACAAATCCCACAGAAAATCCCTTAAAAAGCAGAAAAAAATAGTATTTTTTCCTATATTTTGTTTATTTTCTAGCAAAGTTCCATGTTTTCTATGATTTTATATAATTATTTTTTATAAAAGTTTTTTTTTTTAATTTCTTTACTATTTCTCTAACTTACATTATGCTTTAAAATACTGTAATTGATATCCAAGTACATGAGATTCTGGCTATAGAGGTCAATTCACACACTATTGAAGTCAACAGGGATTTCTTAGACTTTGGCATTTGGATTCTTAACTATCTGTAGACCCCACTAAATTCCAACAACATTTGTATCTCAGCCCTCCATTCAGTATAAATAATAACTAGCATTTAGTGTCATAATTGGTGGATGGAGTAGAGCAATTATCCAGCTTTACAGAATCTTAAGTCAGAGGAACTACCTTGGGCGTTACATTTATCTGCTTAAATAAAACTTAGTCCTCCCTGTTTTGTTTATTTTTATAGAATTCACACAGGAAGTTCTCTGCAAAATGACTAATTGCTTGGTTCCCAGGACTGTGATATCATTGATGTTAGTGAGACTCAGTGTAATAGGTTTCACGACTGGAGTGCTGGCATGGGGGGTTACAGGCTGTTCAGAAGGGAGAGGCAGGGCAGGCACAGTGGAGGAGTAGCACTGTACAAAAAAAGGGATTAAAGACAAAGGAAATGTTGTATTAGGTGTCTGTTACCAATGGCCTAGCCTGAATGATAGTACTGGTAAGATATTCTATAGGCAATTCAGAGAGATCAGCAACCTTTGTCCCTGTGGGGGATTTCAATTTCCCAGACATACGGGAACACTGTACTGCTGTGACAAGCAAGCCTGGGAAATGTGTGAAGTTTGTAGGAGATAACTTCTGGTCACAAGTACTCAGTGAGTCAACTAGGAAAGATACACTCATGGATTTCTAATTTGTGGATAGAGGACTTGTGAGATATGCAGTGGTAGGTGCCTGACTTTGTCACAGTTATCATGAAATGACTGAGTTTAGAATTTTCAGTGCAATGAGTACAAAGGTCAGCAGAGTTGCTCCCTGGATTTCAAGACAGCAAACTAAAGTAGTTTGGAACATACTTGGCACTGAACACTGAGAATCTTCCTTTGAGGACTTAGGAGTCTATGAGTACTGGAGGTTGTCTAAGAACCAATTTTAAAAGCTCAGGAGCAGGCAATTCCACCATGTATTAACTGAAGCAAATGGGACAAAAAAGCAGTTTGGTTGAACAGAGAACCCCTCTTGGAACTGAAGAGAAAAAATCTGGACCATGAGATAACCCTTCAAGACTGTTAGTGTTCAAAAGGTATTTGGAGAGACCTTAATAACATTATCTTTTAGCTGGCCTGAAGAGATCAATCAGTTGTACAAAATTATTATTCTACATCTTTTCCTGCTGAATTTGTATTGTATTGTATTGTATTGTATTGTATTCTATTCTATTCTATTCTATTCTATTCTATTCTATTCTATTTTATTCTATCACAAAATGATGCTGCTTCTGTCTTTTTTTGTAGAATCACAGAACCAGTGAATACCCTGAGATAGAAGAGACTCACAAGGATTATTAAAGACCAACTCTTGATCCCACACAGACCAGCCCCAAGAGTCACACCATGTGCCTAAGAGCATTCTCCAAACACTTCTTGAACTCTGGCAAACTTGGTGCTGTGACCACTCCCTTGGAAGACTGTTCCAGCGTTTGAATGAAAATTGTTGGTATTACTGGTAGCCAGAGAGAAGAGGTCAGTATATGGCCCTCCTCTTCCCCTTCCATGAGGAGGCAATGAGGTGTCCTGTTGGTCTCCTTTTCTGCAGGCTGAGCACACCAAGTGACCTCAGCCATTTCTCTTAAGGCTTCACCTCTGGGCCCTTCTCCACCTTTGCTGCCCTGCTTTGGATGGTCTCTAACAGCTCAATGTCTTCCTTATTCTGTGTCACCTAAACCTGCCCCCACCACTCGAGTTGAGGCTGCCCCAGTGCAGAGCAGAGCAGGACAATCCCCTCCCTTGCCTGGCTGTGGTGCTGTGCCTGATGCACCCCAGGACACGGGCGGCCCTTCTGGCTGCCAGGGCACTGCTGACCCACGTTCAACTTGACGTGAACCAGGACCCCCAAGTCGCTTTCCAGCCTCTAATTTCCCAGCCTGTGTGTAGATGCAGGTTTGCCCCATTCCAGATACGGAATCTGGCACTTGCCCTTGTTCAACTTCATATGGTCGGTGATTGTCCAGCCCTCTAATCTGTCAAGGTCTCTCCCTAGGTCCCCTCTGCTTTCAAGGAAATCAATATACCATATCGAAATTATCACAATTTAATATTTTAAGAGGTAGTGAATTTATGAAATGCCGTAGAAATCACAAAAATAAAATATCTATCTCACTGTTACTCTTAACAAATTAAGGTGTTTCTCACTAGGAATAACAATGTTGCAGTCAGCTCAAGATGAATGGTTTATATTACATTTAGTAGCTCTACAGCCTAATGTGACAAGTCCAAATGTTTTCTAAATAACCATATGTAGTTACTTTATTATAACATATTGAAGCATGTCATTAAATTAATCAGTATACAGTATTCAAGAGAATGACTATAGATCAAATGAAAGGAAAAATAAAAAGTAGATAATGCTTTTATTTCTGAGTAAGATAAAATGCCAAGTTTTACAGAGTTTATTAATTATAATTTAGAAGAAACCATTATGTCAGAGATATTGAAAATTTGCTGGATAGGATTAAAAAATAAGACACCTCTAGAAAGAGGTTGGATTACATTCCTTGTAAACATTTTCTTCAGAGGTTTTAAAGGTTTCTAATCTGAATTCTGAAAAGAAAAATTAAGGTATGTACTACCTGAGATGTGGTATATTTTAATACAGTTAAATAATATAAAGTCACTGAATAAAGTGGTCTATGTTGTTTTGCCACCCATTTCTCAGTCCTACACTGAGCCGTCAATGAATGATTACCAAAAAATCCTCTCTTCCCACCTCCAGCATCATTGTAGAAAGAGACTCTTTCTCTGAACACGTGATAGAAATGGGGGCTGAATAATTTAAAAAACTTTTTATAATTTCTTTCAGATTTATTCTGAGCATGGGGTTAAGCATAACATCTTCATAATCTTTAAAGGCCGCTTGTAGAAACAATTTTGAATACTACTCAATCAGTCTTTGTATTAGCTTGGCACCAGTATGAAATTCACAGAGAATGAAGCACTTAATTAAAAGCCATTGGATTCATCAACCTGCATACAGAGACATTAGAAATATGTTGTCTCTTAGGTAATATAATAAGAGTAAGTAGATAACGTCTCCTTCACCATCTTTCTGGTCTTGTGAGGAATTGCTCATGAATTGAATGTAACAATTTATTTAGTATGTTTTATTGTGTCTATTTCTCTAAATATCATATCCACGAGAGGTGCAATACTGTATATCATTATACATTGCCATATTTCTGGACATACTGTGTCCAAGAGAAAATAGCTGAAGTATTCATGTGAAAAATAAACCAGCTACATACAGCAAATTATAAGCATAAGCTTTTTTAAAAAATAAAATAAATCTAGGTAATAACATATATGATTAAATAAGAAATGAGTTTAATTCAAAAGAGAAATATCGTCTGCAAAGAACTTCTATTACATGCCCAGTGAGGAAAAATCATCAGGACTTCTTAAACAAGCTTTATTCATCTTCTATATTCAACTAATATTTATAGAATAAAAGTTGAAATAAATCTGATCTTCTGCTTGCCAGTAGATTAGTATCCTTTTCCAAACAAATGAAAAATTAGGGTCTATTAAACCTTGATACAGGTCACAGGAAAGCAGCCAGTAAGAAGAGTTTGCTTAGATGGCACCAGCAGGGCTACAGCCAAAAGTCCAGGTTCTGTGGGTGCAGTGACACATCCTACTAGGGAACTGTGAAGATCTTTCTATGATATACCACACTGATGCTTCTACAACATATCTACATCACAAATGGCTATGTCTCTTGGGATTTTTTTTAGGTTTGGTTTTTTTGTTTTGTTTTGTTCAACTTCGTTTGATTTTATGGGGGATTTTTTAAGTTTTGTCTTGTTGTTGGAGGTGGATTTTGTTGATTGCTTTCTTTGACCAGCAATTAATTTCCTTCCCAAATCATTTAAACTGTTTTGGGGTCAGAAAGGAGATCAGCTTTTGCAAATTACTCTAAATTCCAGTTTGGTTTCATTTGATTCCTTAACTTACACTGAGCACTTCAAGTGTACACAGTTTACACAACTCAGTAGAGGTATCTAAAGAATTTACTAAGTTCTACAATTTATTTATAATATAAGGTGTTACAAATACAGAAATCTTACTTAAAAATTTCAAATTTCAAAAAAAATAATATATGTAAGCAGGAATTGTGTCTAAAAAGAGATAGCAGGGAGAAGACATAACTTCAAAATCTTATACTAGTTGTTTACTGGCTTGAAACAGCACAGTATCATATATTAGGTAATTGTCACACTTGTTTATATAATATTTGGAATTTTTACAATTCAAAGCTAGAAAAAAGAATGCAAAAGATTTGATGTCTAATCCAGTCAAGCACAAGGTACAGAATCTATAGTTACCCACAAATGTCTCGACTCATTCTCATATCTCCTCCCAGTACTGACAGATGTAACTTCTTTGGTTTAACATGGGGTATGCACTCTCTTTGCATGTCTTGTAGATGAAAAATAAACAAAGACTATGACATAATAAGCTGTTTTATTTAGACTCTGGATGCACAATTATATTTCAGCGAGGAATCAGTTTTAAAATTTTGTTTATGGACAGCTGGTTGCTATTAGTCATTTTATCTTTTAGCTTTGGTGGGGGGTAGTAAAGCATGCATAAATAATATTCTTTTTATTGTGTTTAATTATATTAATTTCCGACACCAATATCCTTAACTATGATCAAAAAGCTGAAAAAATTACCATGCTTTAAATCAAAACAAATTTGCAGATTATAAATTTCAAGTAAGTTTTCATATCCAGGAATTAATTTCATCCCAATACTTTTGTTGCATCTCCCCTCACCATGACTGGTGAGTAAATTATCAGTAAAATCACATCTCTAAGGTTTACCCATTCTGTTACCCATGCTGACCATTATAAACTCTGTGCTATTTTGCCCAATGAATAATGAAACTGGTTCTAGAACAGTGATAGTAAAGGTAGTTTCAGGAATACTACTCTGTGATGCATCCATGGGAACCTTTGGAAAATTCCTGGCAAGCAGAAATGAAAAAAATCTCAGTGGCACAGGGTAAAGTTATGAAAATTCTCATTTTACTTCCTATTATTGCTGTTTGTCTTTTCCTCTGATTTTTTGATAGTTCTCTTACCTACTAGGAAGAAACAGAAAGAACAAAACAGGAACATCTGGAAAACAAATACCACAGGAAAAAAATTAAATTCTTCTCTGAAGATCATGTCATGTGCTGTTAATAAGTTTAATATGCAATACCAACTATATTTGACAAATGGTTAACATTAGCTGCCAACATTGACTTTTTTGTGTATGCAAATCTAAGAACCATAAAAAGCAAACTTAAGAATAACAAAAAAGCTTTTGTCTTGTCAGAGAATTGAATTCTACATATCATAGATTTGTCAAAGCAAATTACTTTATCTAGGCAAACAAGTGCCTTGGAGTGGAGCATAACATCAAGAGTCTCAATGTTGCTGAACATAAAAAGTATTTTAGTAGAGACAGTTAAAAGCTCTAAATGTATGATAATAGCTAAAAACTAAAAAACCTCCATGTGTTGATGTGAATTTAAAGGGTATATGACAATTATTTGTGAAAGGGTACCACTAGAGAGGAAAATTCCATCTTGAAAACAATCCAATGGATGTCTTTGAATCCTATAAAGAAAATTAAATGCTTGGTCTCATACAGCATTTTGTTTTGTGCCTTGGGGACAGCATTACATGGGAGACAGTAGTGCTGAAGAAGGAGAAATATGTTAGATGATCAACAGTTTAGCTATTAGGTGGAACAGCATTACTGTCATATTGTGAGAGACTGAAAAGTTGTTGTTTCAGACACTGTTAAAATCACCAAAGGACTTTGTTCACTGTAGCAAACTGTGCAAAGAAGCAACTGCTCACAAGTGACCACTGAAGCCATCCTCCTCTCACTCCTAAAAATGTCTGCGGATGGAAATTTGGACTGTGAGCTAAGCCACTACTGTCCAATTATCTCAGGTCTAAGGAGCAGTAAAGGCTGGTGGAGAAGAATGTATCCACAAAGAAAGCAAAACCTAGTGGCTGTGCAGAAAATCACCTCTGTCTAGGTTTGTCAGGGGGAGGCCATAGGCCAGAGACTCATCTACTGAGGCTGAGTTTGTTCACATTGCCCAGCGGAGATTTTGGGATGTGATAGCAAAACTTCTGATCCGCTTAAGACAAAAGGGGTAAACGCCACCACCAGAGGCTATAAGCAGATGTTGTGGAGGCTGGATTTTGTTTTTCATTATTCCAGTTGTCCTCCCTTACACAAATTGGCTCAGCTGTAAAATTCCCCACCCCTGAGGAGGTCATATTCACATGGGATATTCATGTGAGATGTAGTAGAAGAGGTCACAAACCACCAAAGATCACTGAGACACCCCCAAAAGGCATTTCTAAGGTCTACCACCAGAGGACTGATGCAATCCAAAGAGCCACAGCAGATCCACAGCCTGTAGCAAAAGACAGGGTGAAACTACCTCCAGTACCTACAGGGAGGTGATGGATGTTCCCACATATACCTGAATATATATTAATCCATTGAACTTAATGTTTTGTGGGACTTCCAGCCCTGAGAACCTCAGAGTGAAGAGAAATAAAGGGACACACAGATTCACAGAGAGGGTGGATATATTTCTACCTAATCTGTGTGTCTCTCTCTCACTCTCTTTCTCTCTCCCCTCTTTTCTTTTTTTCTGTTTCTTACTATCTCTGTCACACACATTTGCGGTTAAATAAAATACATACCATTGACTTTAGCATATGGTCTTGTTTGCACCATAGGCATTTCTCAAATAATCCTAACACATATTGCTAATGCATTTTTCTGTTTTGGAAACCCCAAAAGTATGAGATGACAGCTACTTAATTAGACTAAGTTAAAAACAATGGATACAGGAGTAACAGGAATGCATGTCTTATGAACAAACCATGACAAAACCAGGCAGACAATATAAATACTAGCAATGAATGATAAAGATGCAAAAATTTCTGGAAGACTTGGCTGAGTGAACTCTGTTGTTGAGCTCATTACTTGCTGCAGCGAGCAATGTCACTGTACCTCTCTTCTTCCCACCATTTCACTCTTTCAAAGAAGGTGGTGTTTTCCCTCCTTTGAAAGGGCGTCCTGATTGCAGTCAGGCATAGACAGCCCGCCACAAGAGCAGACCCTTCTCTGAGGGTGGAAGGTTCCCGCTTTCATGAAGAGAAAATGTTTCAAGAACTATCACTCCACCGTGGGAGTATTAGCAATGGGAACAGGCCTGATGGAAAATGAGTTTGAAATCCCTCATGTCAGTCAGACTCAGGTGTATCTGTGGAGACTGCCTTAGTTTATATCAGCTGTCTGGCCTCTCCAAAGCCTGTTGCCAACTGATCCCTGAGGCACAAAATAAACTCTGCTGCCAGTCTCATTACAGCATGGGTGAAAAAATTTCTTTTTCTATAAATTCAGCTTTGAGTCAAATTGGAAATCTTTATCTTCAAATGTTACTGCCGACCAAACTCTTCCCCTGCCTTCCTTACAGCCACGTGAGAAACTCTAACCTGTCATACTCTCAGATCGTGCCTGCTTTAGTCCAGCCTAATGATTTCCCAAGAAACACTTCACAAAAACATTTGACTTGCTCCTTTCTTAGCACTTAAATCAAATAAAAATAGATAACACTGCCTTACCTTAGAGCATAAGGTATATAGCATCTAAATCAATGCATGTATACCTTTCTAGCTTTCTACCTCTCAAGCTGACTGTTGGCATACTTTTGTTTTAGAGCAATTTCATCATATTCCTCTGAAGTCAGCTTCCCTGCAATTGATAGTTCTCATTAACATATTCACTATTTTCTTCTAATAGTTGTCCTTCTAATTCATCTTTTTTTTTTCCCACCCAACAGTAAGAAGTGCAAACGTGATCTTCTTTAGGAATTTTATGGTACTAACACTAAGAAATTAGTTTCAAACAATTTAGATAAAAGAATTCTTGTTTCAATCTTTATGCTTTAAAATTAAAATTTAAACAACAAATTAAGAAATTAAGCACAGGACAAAAAAATCTTGTTACCCTGGAGAGCAAAAGCAGATACAAGGCTACCCACTGCACACAGGCAACAACAACATATATGTCTTTTATAATTTCATCATGAAAATGAAAATTCTAAGTGCAAATGAACTACAAATCTAAGCCTGCCTTAGAAAATGCAGAGACATTTACATAAGTTGCTGGTAAGAGAGACTTTATTTGTAACTTGCCATATATTTTATATCCTATACCATTCAAGAGCAGATTAAAATAATTGAGACAATTATTTAATTTTAAAAAAAAGAAGCAGAAAGAGCAGCAGTATCAGCAAAAGTTTTATATCATGGTAATACAATATTTTGCACTGGGTTGCTTTTTGACTTTTATGTAAAAACACTCAGAGAAATTACTGATGCAGCAGATAAGGCATACAGCCTCAAAAGCATATGTTTTTCCCCAGTCCCTCAGTAATGTGATTAAAGAGTTACCATGAACTATCTTGCATCTAGATGGTGTACGCTAGAGTTAACAGTATTTTTGGGCTAGATTTACATTTTTTGTTTGTTAGGACAAGGTAGCCTTTTCCAAGCTATTTATGTGGGACGTTTTAAGCTTAAATTTGCAGGTCAAGTAGTGTCTTTGTGAATTTTTTAAACCATATTTCTTGATTTGTGTTTAGCTAGAAAAGGAAGCGTACTCATTTAAAAATGAGTTCTGAGCACAACTGCATTAACAAGCTTAGTCAAATTTATTTTCTGAGACAGAGGGAGATATGCACAGGCTAAATATTATGAGGTTTCTCTGCCCTATTTCTCCAGCAATCCTCAAAAACTCTTTTAATCCAGTGTTATATATATGTTTTTTCATGTATAATTCTAGCGACATGCATTCCTTCTGCAACCACTGCAACCTTCTGCAATCAGTCAAGAATTTTAAAAAAAATTAGAAGTTTAGAATTCCAATATCATAGAATCATAGAATTCCAGAATAGGTTAAGCTGAAAGGAACCTTTAGATTACCCAGTCCAGACTCCCCAGCCACGACAGGGACAACTGTCACTGGACCAGGTTGTGCAAAGGCCCATTCAACCCGGCTCTGAACACATCTAGGATATTTACAGATTCTCTCGGCCACCTCTTCCAGTGCCTCACTTCTGCCCTCTTTTAATTTGAAACTGTTCCCCCTTGTCTTTGTCACTAGGTGCACTTGTAAATAGTTTCTCTCCATTTTTCTTGCAAGCTCCCTTCAAGTACTAGGAAGTCACAATTAGATGACCTGCAAGCCTTGTCTTTACCAGGCAGAACAAACGCAATTTCCTCAGCCTCTCTCTGATCATCTTGATGTGCCTCCTCTGGACTCACTCCAGGTGTCCATGCCCTTCCTGTGCTGGGGATCCCAAAGCTGCATGCAGCATTCCAGATGGGTTTTCACATGAGAATCACCTCCCGCAACCTTGATCATGTAGAAAGAAAATTAGAAAGGTAAAAGCTCATTTAGATCTTAATGTGGCCACTTCTGTAAAGGATAATAAATAATGGTTTTATGAATACATTAATATCAAAAGAAGAACCAAGTAAAACCTTCATTCTTTATTCGAAATGTGAGGGAATATAGTCATCAACAGCCAACACAGGTTTTGGAAAGGCTGGTTATGCCTGAACAGCCTGATCTCCATTTATGAACAAGGGACCTGACTGCTGGATGAGCAAAGGACTTCAGCAGAGCCTTTGAAACTCCCATGGCATTCTCCTGGAAAAGCTGGCAGGCCATGGCTTGGCACCATTTTCTGGGTTAAAAACTGGCCCCAAGCAGTGCTACAGGCTGGTGCAGAGTGTCTGGAAAGCTGCGCAGCAGAAAGCAATGTATGGGTGTTGGACAACAAGAGCTGAACATGAGCCAGAAGTGTTCCCAGGTAACCAAAAAGGCCAATTGCATCCTGGCCTGCATCAGCAACAGTATGGCCACCAGGACCAAGGCAGTAATTGTCCCTCTATCTTCAGCACTGGTGAGGCCACACCTCAAGTCATGCATCCAGTTCTGAGTCCCTCACTACAAGAAGGACGTTGAGGGGCTGAAGCATGTCCAGAGAAGGGCAAAGGAGCTGGTGAAGGGTCTGAAGCACAGGTGCTATGAAAAGCAGCTGAGCTGGGGTTGTTTAGCCTGGAGAAAAGGGGGCTCAGGGACAAGCTTATCACTCTCTACAGCTGCCTGAAAAGAGTTTGTAGCCATGTGGGAGTACATTGCCAATTCATGTCCAGCCTCTGATCCACCAGCATCCCCAAGTCCTTCCCACCCAGCTGCTCTCAGTCTGTTCATACCCAGCCTGCATCTGTACCAGAGGCTGCCCCACCCAGGATGCAGCATCTTGCCCTTGGTCATGTTAAACCTCATATATTCCCAGGAACCCATATCTTCTACTTGTCTAGACCTCTGGATGGCATTTAATCCTTCATGTGCATCAATGACACCCCTCAGCTTTGTGTCAGATAACTTATCCAAGACTTTTACGCGGGCTTAAAAGCCCACTTTTCTAGTATGCTTTCCCCTAAATATTTCCAGTTAAAATAAACATTTATTTTAAATTCAAAACATTCAAAAAAAAATTAAATATAACTACAAAAAGGTTTCTTTTTTCATTGTTTTTGGAGTTTTTTAACTGGTATATGATTGGCCAGTCTGCAAAAGCTGCTTCTATGTTAAGTCTGAGTATCTTCATTCTCTTTATAGTCAGTATAAGGAGCTTTCAAATAGTGAACATTTCAGAGTATTTTGCTGTTAAAAAAATCCAATTCAATTTTTTACTTATAGCACTTAGTATGGAATTGTCCCACCTTCTGTCAGATTCATCAGTTTTCCATGCTAACCAGTGTTCCATTTAGCTTGAAAAAATGGTCATACACAGTTTTTCTCTTCAAAGAAATTCCTTCATAGTCAATAAATGTACCTTCTGCCCCCTTTCAACTGCTGAAACTTCTAAACAAATAACTATATGATTACAGCAGTTATGTTCTCTTTAATAAAGAACACTACTAGAAAACCTAATTATTTGACATTACAAATGTTAATAACTTGAAGAATATCATTGAAAAAGATGAGAAAAAATCATTTAGAGAAGAATAAAAAGATAATGAAGGTAGGTGACAGTTTTTAAGTGTAGGAAAATATTGCCTACTCCTCCAGATTTCTATTTGTCATAGCAAAAAATAAATACTAACTACACATAGGGAATTATTAAATTTTTAGTTATAAAAGGAGGTACACAAGCAAAATCTTGAAAGAAAATAAAATGGGTTCTCACACAGAGAGAACAAGTCTGCTGTTTACAGACCATAGAACATTTATCTACAAAATATCTGATTTTATTACAGAAATTGTAGGTCAAAAATGGTCACCCAAGGTGCTACTTGGGTTTCACAAAACAGTAATGTGAACAGAATACTGCTCAGCTGCTGAGTACCATGTTAGTAATTTGGAAGAGGGAAGGGGAAAGGGAATAAAAATGGGAGGCAGAAAAAATTCTGTCAAATAAACAATGTCGCATATCATTATTCATTTTTAAAATTGCAGCAATATTTTATTATTGAAGACAAGTTCTCTAAAGTGTGATTGCAATAGGCTTTTGCATGAAAACTTGCTCTTTAAAGAGGTTACATATCTCCACTCCAACAAAAATATTATGTATTAAAAGTTAGAAAGAGATTTCTTGTTAATATGATATGGACTTAAAATGATATGCTTCTAGTTGGTTAAGATGAGGAACTTTGAAGGCTGACAGAAACATTCTTATAAATAATAAGTCTATATAAATTTCTTTGGAAACAGCTACAGGAGATGAGCTTAAAAAATATTTTTTCATCTCTGCTTGAGAAAGTACAGTGGTTGGTGAGATCAATGCAACTATCTACTTAAGGCATACATGATTCCTTGTATTTGAGTTTTGGTCTTCAGCAATTACACTGAGATCAAGGGTGTTTGATTGAACATAACAGGCTTGTTTCGTTCTGGTAATTTTTCTCTATGTGACCTTTCCTTTTAGTTTCATATTTTCATTTCAGGTCAGTGACATTATTGCAAACATCATTCTCAGTGTCCATGTCAGAGATAAAGTATCAATAGTACAAAGAATATCTGCTCAATGTCATCAGGGAAATCAATGAAAAGGAAAAACACTAAAGTTCCATCAACATAGACCTGCCATCCACTCATCTACCAACTAGATTTATGAATATCTGGTACAGGATTTTGAAAAATGCACAGCATTTAGTTACTAATCCATGATACAGCTTGAATGTGGTTTCATTACTGTTTTTTACCCCAAAGAGATTCTGCACTATGAAAAAGAAGGGAGAAAAAACAACTATTTTACTCTTATATTAGTAGGCAAAATGAGATAATGAGATAATAAGTGCAATATATTCTTTTTTAAAACATCATTTTAAGCTTAGAAATAGACACATTTTTCGATTTTTTGACAAATTCACGCACACAGGGCAAAAAAAATTATTGAAGTTGAAAATGAGATTTTAACTTTGAGTGAACCATTTCATATCACTCAAAAACACTTTTAGAAAAATGATGAGTTACCAAGATTTTGAGCTTTAAATTTTTTTACTACAATAAGGTGACATCTTGAAAGGGATATAACTTTTTACAGGAGAAAAAACCACTTTCTTGTTTAGCTTACTATGTTTTACTCTGTTTTTCAAAACTAGCTAGAAAAAGAAAAGTCCATCTATTAGCCTTTTTTTAATGTAGATTTTTCTGACTTTCTGTGTTTTCTTCTGAAGAAGGATTTCATAGGAAGAAATTACCATTTCATTTAACTATTGCAGCATTGGCTTATTGATGTAATTGCATGCCTTTTTCAGCTAGGATCACTAAAAAGGCTAAGTTCATGTAGTGGTAAGTTACAGTCCTTATAATGATTGATAGAAATCCAGTTGCAAAGCCCCCAGAGTGCCTGGAGCAGATGTCCTCATGTGTAACAGCTCAGCACAAGGGGTTACCTGGCTTTTTCTGGCTCCACTTTTGCTCTCATTTTACCAAAACTTAAAACTACTCCTGAAGCTCTAAACTCTTAGGGCTTACAGTTCTTACTGTGTGCTACGTAGCAGAAAAGTTCTGTAACAGTTGAAGGGCTTATCTCTTCTTTTTATCCCAGCAACAGGCAAAGTGGAGCGAGCAGCAGTGTAAAAGTCCAATTTCTTCCCTTCTCTATTATCTGCAAGCCAGCTGACACTGCAAACTTATACCAGCAGTAATCCTGAAACAGGAAGGAATCATCCAGGCATGCTATTGAAAGACTGAAATCTGTACAACTCTGTCTTTTCCTATACTTTTGTGTAATGATCTTGCATTCTCTTTCAGAAGAGCAGGCAAATTACAGTTTTCTACTGCTATAGCCACTGCTTAAGAAAAACAGTTTCTAAGATATTCCTCCATATGCTGACTCTTCTGAGAGAGCAGAGAACACTAGGAGTTCTTGTTAGAGTTAAATCTTAAAAAATATTTCTTTTAGCCCTACAGGAATTAGAAGCAATGAAAAGTCATATTTGACAATGGGATATGATACATGCGTA
Organism: Cardinalis cardinalis; assembly: GCA_014549065.1. Lineage (NCBI taxonomy): Eukaryota > Metazoa > Chordata > Aves > Passeriformes > Cardinalidae > Cardinalis > Cardinalis cardinalis. The sequence goes on from JACDOX010000629.1 coordinate 139,652, forward strand.
TCCTAAGATGAAAATAATTGTAAACATTACTTTTAGATAAAGGCTTACTCTTAAGAGACTCTCTGATTTAGTCCTTCCTTTATCTGAAGTAGAGTTTCACCTATCAGATTTCACTGCTGTATAACAGTGATTTCAGCGCAGCGCTCTGGGAAATTCTGCCACCATCTCAGCAAGGAGAGTGAATTTTCAATATAGACAATGCTATCAGGGGTCAACTATCTTCCTACAAATTCCACTTGCAATTTTTCATCTTGCTCAGCTCTGATTTTGTTCTCCAGATATGAAGAATGTATCAAATAAGTAGATCATAATCAACAGCTTCCACTTATTCTAAGCTGGCCAGTTTATTAACTCAAATGTCCTGTTCTCTTTTTTTTTCATGTCGTGATTTCTTGCTTTGTCCCCCAATCTTCCTTGAAGTACCCCTAGCTGAAACCTGAAGCCTAAGTTTGATACTCTGCAGAGACCAACATAGCTCAGATTTCTGAGGAAATTTCTGCACTGTTAGGAGGAATGATGAGAACATGCATAGAATAGACCCACATAAGATAGAGAATGGAAAAATAGTAAGACTTAGGAACAAAAATAGCAACTGAAATCTGTAAAACTGAGCATCTGTAAAAAAACAAGGACATTGATTACATTAATCACCAGACCACAACTTCCATATAACTTTTTGCACTGCTGCTCCAGCTTACATGTGGCTTGGCCGCAAATGCCAACGCTGCTGGACAATTATTCTGACATGTGAAAGCATTGCATATATATATCAGTTATCCTTGATCATGTCTAGCACAGAAGTCAGGAGCTCAATTCAGAATCATTTCTGTGCTTTTTGTCAACAAGGAATTAAGATCAGGTTTTCATGGTGCCTTACTCAGACGAATGCATGCTAAGCATGCTCATAAGTAGCTGTCCCTATCTGCCTGCACGTCAAAACCCCCATGGAAGAGTCTCTTAAAACCACAGAAGAAAAAGAAAATACTAACCCAGAAAATTAGACTCCACTGTTCTAATCAGTTTCATTTCAATAAGATTATGGAAATTCAGAGTTTCAAATCATGAACATGGAAGGAGTCACAAAGCTTGTAATTAGAAATAACCCAAACACTAGTTTGTGGCATTTCGCATTGTTTTGGGAAGCAAGAATTCTGGGTTTCATTTTTAGTTTTATGTCAGACCTTCTCCTGCTATTTGGGTAAAACTGTTCATTCTTGATATAATATAACACTTGAATTTGCAAACAAACAGAATCAAGCCTCTGTTGGGATCTTTAGGTAATCTCAATCAGCCCAGGTCTTCATACCCGTGTGTATGATTTAGGGTGAGCAGAGGCATGTAGAATCTAAAGAAGCCAATTTTTGGTCTGAAAGCCATATAGCTCTAAAAGCTTAAAACTAGAATTACCTAGAGTAAAGTGCTGCGTCAGTTCAGATGTATGGTTTTCTGATTAATGTGACCAATGTGAACAAGGGCAGTAACAGGCAAGTCCATACTGTACGTGAGATTATGGCAAATTTTGTTTTCGGGGGTGCAAGGGAGACTTGAAATTTTTCTGTTAATGGAAAAAACTAGTCACACATAAATACCTTTACTGAAATATTTCTACAGTTCTATAACTGAGCATAATATCACATTATGCAAATTTACCTATTCAAATGCCAATAGTAAGATTTTCCAAAAATGTTTCATCCTCCAAAACTTGAATATAGGTATAAAATTTTTTTAGAAAGAGTATAATTAGCTGTAGTGTAAGCGTTGTTGAGGAAATGGTGGTTTACAAAGACATGAGTGCTTTTCTGAATTCATGCAGAAAAAGCAATTTTTACCTCAGAGTCTCACAAGCCGTTTCCTATCTCATTATTCTTAAAACAATAGATTTGCTGTTACTATGCCTTCTTCCTTTTTCTTCCCTCACAGTTCTACAAAATACAGCCAGGGTAGACATCAAGCTTGTGGTATGACTACTTTCTTTAATAAAAAAATTTATTTCAAACAAAACAAAACAAAAAATGAAATCTAAAATACAAAATAACTAAAACCAGACAAAAAACACAAACAAACAAACAGAACTAAACAAAAAATCAAAGAAAATCCGAAACAAAACCAGAAAATAATAAAAAAACCAAATCCCCCCAAACTGATGTTAGGTTCTGATCCAAACATCCTGATCTGCTAGGTGCGTATGAAATGAGGAGAGATGTCCCTCCGATCAAATGGACAAGAACAATTTAAATAGGATGAGCTCATTTCCCTGCCTCTAAACACTTAAGCCTCAGTCTTCATTTCTCCTGTCTATCTGCCTACTAACAACAACCAGTGGAGGAACAGGGCAGTGAGACATCTTTTCTCCTGTCTTAGGAAGGCACTGACACCAGCTGCTGCCCAGGAGCTTCCAGGCCAGAATGAGTTCTGACAAGAAAAGCAGCTGGTCTCCACCCTCTCTCCAGACCCCACTCTCATTATCTTGGCAGTCACAAACTCTCACTATGCATGCCCAGGAGTGGTCAGAACTTGTCCCAGCCTGACTAAGGCCTGGACTCCTGCTGAGTGTGTCTACAAGGCCTGGAGAGTCAAGAAAGGCTCTGGCTGGTGCTGAATGGTGCGTTGGTGGCTCTTGGCAGCAGTTCTCCCTGTCTGTCCCTGAAGCTGTTGGCTGTGCTTCCCTGGTTGCCATGGGAAATCAGCTGCTGCCCTGAGCTCTCTCCAGCCTTCTGCAATGCACTGAGAGCACAGCCACGGCATCAGGCTGGACATATTCCATCTCCTGCAAAGCTTGGTCTGACCTTCATGATCCTGTGTCTACACCAGGTCTGCTTTGGCTGCATTATACAGTGGACAGTAGGAGAACAGGCTGTCCCACTCTGTGTGGGCCTTCTCCACTGCATCAAGCTCCTGGTGTGGGTGGAAGATGACCTTTTAGACTAAACCAACATGCCTACCACACAGCCATTTGAGGCCAGCAGCCATATAGAACCAGCTCTGACAACCCAGACCCCCACCATCTTTTTCCCAAAGGATACCATTCCACAATACAGCAGACACAGTACCCAGGGCTGCTGTGGGTGGCCTCCCACCAGACATCTGGGCAAGCATTTTCCAAGGCTATCCAGAAACCTTTGAACTCCTGATGGCCTGGTTGCAATAATTGTTGCAGGAGATCTAAGGGCTATGGTGGTCACTAATGGTTACAGCAAATACCCAGATCATGGCCAGTCTGTGCCTTCTAGGACGCAATAAGGAAGCCTTAGTCCAGGAGCTGCAACCCAATCTGCAAGATCACATAGCAATATTCTCACACTGGCCCATAGATGTCGTTGTGCACCAGTGTAGTGAAGAGGACCAGCGGCATTTGGGCCAAAAGAACACCTCCAGTTCCAAAGGGCAGGAGGACAGCCCCATGGCTATCCCCAGACCCTGTAACTCCCTAGAGGGAGCTTCTGTTGTCAGCATGGGCATCTCCAGCAGAAAGCTAGGAAGTTTTCCTTCAGCCACTCCAGAAATTTCTGTTTACTTATATCTTGCTTTCTTGTCCCTCTTGCAGATATTACCATAGTTCAAGTTCCCTGTAACTGTGAATGTGATCTTTCTTCCAGTTGTCTGAAGATGGCATCATTTGCTTTTCATTTGTGATGAGACAGTGCATTGCAGACTCCCATTACATCATCATGTATGTTTGTCTGCCTCCTTATCCTGATGCACAACAAAAGTCAGTTGTCTCATTATCCATCCCTAGGCAGAGAGGTCCATATATACCAGCTGCTTTCACATCAATTGGAATCCTTCTTCTCTCTCGTCATATTTCTGTCCTGCCCACACTGGACAGAAATCCACCCACAGCAGCACTCCAGCTGTATGAGCTGACCCGCTATATCTCCATGATCCTGCTGAGATTGTGGCTCTGCAGACACATGTAGACCAGGAATTTGTCCTTTTTGTTCCCCATGCTGCATGTGCAAAAGATGTGAAGAATGAAGAGACTAGAAAGCGATCTCTAGCAGGCACAAGTCAAATTAGTTCTGGAAATACAAGGAGAAATATTTCTTGTCGACACTGTCTCAGAGGCTGCTGAAAATTGAGATGACATCTTCTGAGGTGTCATAAATTCTGAGACTCCCTTGGCATGCTGCAAACCTCATTCACAGAAAAGAGTCACTCTCACAAAAGACATAGAATCTTTTCTTGAGGAATACCAATGAAGAAAATCTAACATACCTTAGTCCAAATACACTCTGAATGAGAGCATTACTCCATAAGACAATATGCAGTTGCTTTATATAATAAGACAATATGCTGGTGCTTTATATAATTTCTTGGAACTATGTTGCTATGATAGACACAGTAAGAGCATGAGATAGACTATAAAATTTTCAGAATGAAAATAATTATAATTAAAGAAAAAGCACCAATAAAACCCTCTCCATCAAAACTTTTCTCCCCACACACTAAAAACCTCAAGTAGTTTAGATAGAAAGTGACAGCTTTTTTCATTATGTAACATTCCTACAACAACTGCTACTTCCAGTTCCAAAGGGACCAATTAAAGAAGCAACGGCAGTTCTTGAATTTGTACTTTTTCCCATTACCTGAACTATCATCTGGAAATACTGGCCTAGGATGACTACTTACATATTACTTGTCCATGAGAGGGGTCTTTTCTGTTTGTAGTGGTTTGACTCACAGGATGTCAAGTGTATTTTTCTGAGAATGTGAAACTGCAATGTAAAAAAAAAAATGGAGGGAGTTCAAAATAAATTAGTAAGAGAGATGCATTTTGCTAGAGGAGAAGCACAAGCAAAAAAGTACTCAAGGGGAGATTCTACATGACTTCAAGAGTGTCAGTAAAAAGCTCACTAGTGACTTTTGCATTAAACACAGACATTGAAACATCATGTTATATTTATTGATTACTGTTTTCACATGGAAACTCTCTACAGTTCTGTTGAAAGTCTGAAATTCAGGGACAGAGTACTTTTTCTTTCTATTTTTCAGTATTCATCTATTTTTTCCGTTTTTCAATCTTTATTAAAATAGTAATTTAATTTAAGAGCAGGAGTCTTTATACTGATAGAAGAAAATCAAGCTAACTCCTTGTATAAAATTATACAGATAGAAGTAGAATATTATTACCACAAAATCTTTCCATCTTGAAAAGGTGTCATTATATGCTTAAGGGATTCTAAGAAGAATATTCTTCTTTTTATTTTCTTTTTGTTTTCTTCTGATTTTCCAACTCATTCACTTAAAAAATTGCCACTGGCTATACTCCTGATTGAGATCACTACAATATTTGACTTCTCCTCAGTGTGAATCATCCTTTATTAATAAAGGTACTCTTTGAAGACAGCAAATTCTCAAAGAGCTAAATCCATGTTTTGCTAGTATTTACTATAATGCAATGCTACTTTCCTCACTTAAAAATTCAGTGTTGGGTCTTGACTTCTAAAGGTTTTATTATGCTTGGCTCTGAATAAAACCTACTACTAAAACAGGTTGCCCAGAGTATCTGTGGATGTCCGATCCCTGGATGCAGTTTCAGCTGATTGGATGGAGATACAAGAAACCTGGTCTTGTGGAAGGTGTCCCTGTACATGGAATCCTGGCAAAGAAGTTAGGACTAGAATTAAAGAGTCTGGCTTTAATTTGAAACACACTAAATGTTTCCCCAAGTCAATCCTCTTTCGCCCATGACAGTAATTACTGAGTGAATTTTTTGTTTTTACCTTGATCCACACCCTTTTTGTCACATTTTCTCCTGCCTGTGCTTTTGGGGAGGTGGAGTGAGAAAATACCTTGGCAGGCATCGGGCATGTAGCTAGAGTTCACCAACTCAAATGCTCATCTCACAAAACCTTGAAAATTTCCAAACATTCCCGACATTCTGGAGTATACACAGTCTACCATTATGTTTTGACAAGAGCTCTTACCATTTCCTTCTTTAGATGCAGTATTTCTTAAATGACTGAGGAACCAGTGCTGCAGTACCAACAGCACACTACCAATATAAATCTACACAGAACACACACAGCATACACATATTCTCTTCTGTTCTCTCTGTGATAGTTGTTTCTCTTCCAGAGGAACACAAAGCAGTAAGCACACAAAGGCAGTGTAAAGAAAAGCAGAACATATTTCCTTTGCTTTGTGCATTATTCATTTAGGGCTTTCTGAACTTTTTCCAAATAATTCCTCTGTGCTCCAGCACTTTAAAAGACATTTCTTGGCACCTTAATAAAACTGAACACAGCTTTTAAACTGAAAAACTTTTACCATGTCTTTAATTATTTTTAATTGTAGGACTACTTCTGTATGTAAACACCTAAAATCCTTGTTTAAGGAATAGGAATTGTTGTGGAAGGAAAACAGTAGATTAAGTTTCTTAGAGTTGATTAGAGAGATTAGTAGATTTAGTAGATTAGAATCTCTTTCTTTTTCAATTCTCTGTGGATGAAGGAATTTTATTTCATTCCTAATATGGCCACAGACTAGCAAAGCAAAAGCATGCACTGCATGACAGTACAGTATAGACATCAAAAGATATGCTCAACGTGAGATTGTTTAAATATAAGAGGTCCTTCAGCCTCACTACCATCCCGTTCCTCCTGTAGGTGAACTTGCTGAGAAATGAGCAAGTTGAGAAGCTCATCACCGAGGCAGAGCTGTCTTCTTACACAGCTTCCTGTGTCTAGTACTTTTGAGAAGCCATTGAAATCTGCCTCCAGTTTCTGTGTTATTCATATTTCTCTGTCCTACTTTGATAATTTTCAGGAGCTAATTAAACCAAGGTTTCACACTACCCTTGTACTAAAAACACTCTGCAAAACAGAGCTGAGAACTGCACATTCAGTAATAACACTGTCGTTGAATGTGAACATAAAAATGCATAAAATCAGCACCTATGTATTTCCCCTGGAACTAAGTTCAGATAGCAGAGACAAGCATGAAGTTTTTGGACATAACATCAATTTCCTGTTCTATTATTTTTTTCTACTATATGATTACCATGCAGCAAAATAAAATTACAAATCACAGGGTTTGACACTTAGTATCCCTGACAGATCCCATTCATTGAATGGATTTGCGATTTAGAATCATAGAATCATTGACATTGGAGAAGACGTCTAGGATCCTCAAGTTCAAATGCTAGCCTAGCACCATGATGTTCACCACTAAACCATGCTGCCAAGTCTGACATCCATGTGCCTTTTGAACACATTCAGCAGTGATGATTCCACCCCTTCCCTGGGCAGCCTGTTCCAGTGCCAGGCCATCCTTCCAGTGAAAAAAATTTTCCTACCTCCTACATTAACCTCCTCTGGTGCCAGTTTGAGGCCATTTCCTCTGATTCTGTCGCTTGTTATGTGAGAGAACAGACCAACGTCCACCTGGCTTCCACCTCCTTTCTGGTAGTTGTAGAGACTGATAAGGTCACCACAAGCTTTCTTCCACCTACATTTTTTCTACCATTTCCTTTGCACGCATAGAGAGCTACTGGAAGTGTTTGAATGGTGAACTCATCTCAGGAGGCCTAAAAACTGCCCTTGTGCAAAAACTGCCCTACCTTTTAATGAAGGAACCAATCTGTCTCATTTACCAGCCTGGATAGCTGTTCATGAGCTAGTTTGGAAAATTCCTCTAAACCTGAAACTTTCTGTGCCAAAGGAATTCTGTTGTTTCCATTCTAGCATCAGGGGCATACAAAAGGTTTAGGATCTCAGCAATGTAGTTTATAGAAGGTAAATAACTGTTTGAACCAATGAGAGACAGATATGAGACGACTGCTAGATTTTTTCATTCCTTTATTACATTCTCTTTTTCTCAAATTTGTTGTCCGGCACCGGGCAAATTATAATAAAGGCTTTTTAGCTGAGTCCTTTTTCTTTTGCAGTCACATATCAGAAGTCTGTAAAGGCTGCCTGCACCTAGTGAAATTCTTGCATCACTTTTTCAGGTGCTAATTGATCTAGCATCTTACATCGGTTCCCATTTCTGATACTCACTAACTCTGACATCTTAGTTCTCTACTGTGTGAGGTGACTTTGCCATGTACAACCAGTTGCACTGATTTTACTTAAGACTGTTTTAGAAATGAACTCTTATTTGAATACTATTATTTTAAAGTAGTATTTTTGTGGTATCTGCTGTAGAATATTTCATTTTCTCAAGTCACGTTCTTTTTTTTTTCTTTTTGCATCACAAGTTTACATAAAAGGAGGAAGATGGAGGCTTTTATCTATACACACATATTTACACAGATGCATACAAATTCCTCTAAATCAGAAAGCTCACTTGCTTTCAAAATGCAGAACAAGGTTCTGAAATGAAAGCACCCTTTGTTCAGAAAAATATAAACCCCCAAATTTTCAATTTCTTTTCTCCTGGAAAAATCAGACTTTCTGCTGAAAGAAAACCATTTGAGACATGTGTCTAGAGAACTTGTGGGTCTGCTAGGATCTAGAAGATAGGAAATAGAAACAAACAGTGAAAAAGCAGAGCTTCTGCTTAATCCCTCAGCATTTTCCTTGAAGAGCCACATAAACTGGCTTTGTTTCACAAGATTAAGAAAAATATTGCAAAATACTGTTATATATCCCACAATTTTGTTTGTTTGGGTATGCAAATCATTCTTCCAAGGAAGCCAAATGCATTTTCAGGGGTAGAAAGCCGACACAAAAAGCGGTGCAGGATATTTAGTTTCCTGAATACATGCTGATCAAAATTTTATATACAAATTATGCCTGGAAATAGAGATGTGTAAATAAATGAAAAATAAAGCAAGATTATGATGACTTATGTTAGAAAGTAGAGTCTGACCCCTATAACTTCAAGTTTACAAAAACACCTCTGAACTGACTCATCTAAAAGGTCATTAAGATATGATCAATTTAGTTTTGTAGCCTTTGTATTGCTAAATGTAATTTCTTTGGTTTTGTTTTGCATATCCTAATTTTAGTCTTCATCTACAAGCACTCACCCCTTTCTCTGGTGCTGCTGCTTAGTTCAGGATCTGATGGCACTTTTGCAAGATTGGTCATGGCCTCTTTTACCTCATCGGTATTTAAATCGATTATCACGCCGGCAGTTTATTTACAGCACGAACGGGATGGGACACTTGGAATCAGGTCCTTGAGAGGTTTATTTCCCACATCAGTCTCATAACATTGTTTTACAATGGAGACAGCTTGAT
>JACDOX010000630.1:20948-48343 GCA_014549065.1 Cardinalis cardinalis
TCTGACACCCCGAGACAGGACCCAAGCTGGCTCCCAAAACCCAAATTGAGTTCATCATAATGGCAATGGGACAGGGAGCCATTCAAGAGCAGAAGGACRGTCTTGGTAACACCAAAAAGAGTTAATGATGTAACACTTTGCTGAGAGTTGCACTTTTTGGCAATGGGTATTATCCTCTTAGACTGAGGGCAGGAACATGGGAACTTCCTGTATTTTCCTGTTTGCTCATGGTGGAGAGCGATTGTGCAAAGTTTACAATTCCTCTTYGCCAGTTTCTCAAACAATGAAGTTACCAAGTGCCCAACAATGCTGTTTGCAMAAACATCATTGCACAAAATTCTTTGTGACCTACATAACAAAACTCCCCCTTCGAACCCACAGAGAGTTCCGTGCAAACACAYTGCTAAACATTGTTTAAAATGAGGGAAAAAAATAAGCATGATCTTTAAGAAAGGAATGAATTTTGCAATAAAATCTCCCAAGTGCTGTGTGCACATTTAACACAGCGCAGATGTGCTGGACCTGCGTGAATCACAAAATCATCGGTTTAGCTAAATATGCAACAACGTGTTACACATCTGGGATTTCTCTAGGTCCTGAAACAGTTGTGTAAGGCAGCTCCACTAAAAGAAACTCCAGGAGCTGCTGCTTCGGCCGCAGCGCTGGTGACCAGCGGGGGTGACAGCGCTGTGCCTGACGGGGCTGGGCCGGTCCCGGATGCTCCGCAGACTCTCGGGTTACCTCAGGTGAGCCCCACAGCTCAGCCAGCTCGCATTCCCGCGGGTCTGCGGCCACACCGGGGCTCTCCGGCCGCCAGGGAGAGCAGAGCCGCGGGCAGAGCGGGGATCTTCCCCCGGGGAGAGCAGAGCATCCTTCAGCAGCGTCCCGGAGCCAGAGCCGGGATCTTCCCTACAGAGAGAGCATCCCTGGCAGCGTCCCGGAGCCCAGAGCCCGGCTCTTCCCTACAGAGAGAGCATCCCCGGCAGCGTCCCAGAGCACCACGGCGGGACGAGCCGGACATCCCATCTCATCCACCGCTTCCCATCAGATCCCACAGCTTCCCATCGCTTCCCACCGCTTCCCATCAGATCCCACCGCATCCCACTGCTTCCCACCGCTTCCCATCGCATCCACCGCCTGTCACTGCTTCCCATCGCATCCCATCTCCTCCCACTTTATCCCATCGCTTCCCATCGCCTCCCATCGCATCCTCCGCCTCCCCCGCGCCCCAGCCCAGCCCAGCCCAGCCCCGGGCGAGAGCAGCGGCTCCTCCCGGCCGCGCTGCCCGAGCTGCCGCAGCCGCTGCCCGCTCCTGCTGCCCTCGGTGAGTGACCAGCGGGGACAGGGGCAGCGGGAGGGACTGGAGGGACTGGAGGGACTGGAGGCTGAGGGAGCACAGGCGGCTTCTTGTAGCTCGTTTGTCCCCACTGAGCGCAGCGAGAGGAGCGGGAGAGGAAAGCAAATTTGCTATAGGTGCCAGAGCTGTGAAATCACAGGTCTGCACCCCGCTTTTGAGAACTCTCCCCGCTTTTGAGAGCTCTCCCTCAGCATAAATCAGGAGCGCTCGGCAGGTTCTGGCTGCTCCTTACCCAGCGCATCCCAGCCCGGAGCAGCAGAGGGGAGCACGGAGCAGAGGGGCTCCCACAGGGGCAAAGCAAGCTGAAGGAAAACCCCAAAAGTGCAGCAATAGCCTGTAGGAAGCTCAGCCAGCTTTGCCCCGGAGGACACTTGTCCCAGCTGCAGGTCCAGCAGCCCCAGGGGTCCCCAGGCTCGCCCCCTGCCCCGGGGCACAGAGGAGCCACTGCGGGCCAGGCACCGAGGGGATGCTCAGGTGGAGATGGGAAGGAAGGGAAGTGTCAGGAAAATTAACCCACAAACACCAGAGGTTCATGTCCAAAAAGGAGACAGAGGAGTCTTTTTACTTTATTCCAATAAAGGGAGAGGCCATGGGGCATCCCCTGAGGTCTCACATTTTTTGGAGGATGCCACCTCCTTTTTATCCCAATTTCCAGCCACATTTCCCTTCTCCCTTTCCCCACTGGCTGAGGTACTTGAGAGGTTCAGACTGCCCAAATCACCTGATACGACAGATTTCCCTCTAATGTATAACCCTCCCTTTTAATTTTTAATTCTTACAGAATTTAGGGGTTTCTCTTCCTCGTTGTTTCTTTCATCTTTCAATGCCTAATTTCATTTATCAGCAAACCTACAGTTTATTTGTAAAAGCAAATATCTTTTTCCATTCATCAATCAGTGGAACYCTTCCCATTGCTTCTTTTATCTCAGTGCTGGTTTTATCCACCTGCAGACCCAGAGCTTGTTTGGAAAGACCAATCCACTATTGCTCTCAGAARGGAAAGAGATGGATAAAGCCCAGATTCCCCATTGCACTCAGCAGCCACACTTGAATTAAGACGGTTCAGGGGAGTTCCTGTCTGCACAGAAAATATTTCTGCTCTTGTTTCAAGCATCTTTCTGGTGAGGAAAGAGAAAAACAGGCAGGGAGGTGTTGGTTCCTGGTTTAAGGGAGAACAGGGGCTTGGCTGAAGAAAGAGGACGAGAAGGAACTTAAACCCTCAGCCCCTCCTGAAAACGATTGTGCTCTTGAGAGGAGAAATCATAAATGCATTATTTTCATAGCGATCTTTCCTCCGACACAAGTGCAGCCCATCCTCAGGGGGATGACCCTACAGCAGGGACATGACCTGCCCTAAACCTTATCCCATCCTTGATGTAGCCTTCCTTTACAGACAGGAATGATGGAGAGGAGTGGGAATTCTTGGATAAGATGTTTTCAAAGTCTTTAGTTGCACGACACCAGGCTCTGTCACTCTAAGAGACCCTTTGCCATCTGCTTAATCTAGCAAAAAACATTAAAGCTGCCTGGAAAAAAGAAAGGAAAAAAAAGGAGCTTGTTTAAGTCAGATGAGTATTTYTATAAAGGAAAAACTTTCTATTTTCAATTATTTATTGCGAAAATATGAAGGAACTCATCAAATTACTACAGTAACTTCACCAGGDGTTTGAAGAGACTGAAAACACAGCTTCCAAATTAAAGATGAAAAAAAAAAAAAGTGACCTAAAATAAACCTTTCAGTAACAGAGTTTACTTTTATTCCCGGTACAGAGAATAAGGAGAGCGACTCCTCACACCCACTAGGACTTTTAAATCTGTGCAWTTTTGTGATGGTTTTCATACAGTTCCAAAGCACCAAAAGCTCACTTGAGCTGAATTCAAGTAAATCCCCAAAGTTTTCATAGTGATCAACCTCACCACTGAAAGAACTCCCAGCTCTTGCTCTCATACATTGTTTTTTACTTTTGTGAGTAGTGATTCCCCAAGCCACTTGGAAAGAACCTGAGATTAATGCTTGAATGACAGGGTGAGTTACATTTTTAAAAGTAAATTGTATTTCTGATGCAGAGGGATTAAACCCACCAAAGTTTACAGTTGTCAGGGGTTGGAGTCCAAAAAAATCAAGGTTTTTTGGCTATCCTTGTAGGAAAGATGTCCTGCTAGACTGAGTTGGGATAACAGATTGTAAACCCAGAAGAGAAAGGCCCCACTGCAGCTGCTCAGCTTTGAAGGAGCCACATTGCTGGGAAATTCCCATTTGTTTATAAGGGATTTTACAGCTCAAGGGTTTATTTCCTGCGCCACAGCACAGAGACTTTTCTTCCATCACAGCACTGATTTCCCAGGTCTGACAACTACAGAAAAATTCCCTTTTTACACACAAATAGTGGAGCAAAGAATATAAGACAGCACAGCAGTACTTAAAGAAAATTACATTTAAATACTGTTCTGTTAAGAGATCACATTGATGACCAATTTTTTGATATTGGGAATGTTTAGACTAGCAGGGACAATTAATGCCATATCTGGAAGCTTTGGGATTCTTGTCAAGATGAGWTTTTCCTCCAATCTCCTGGTAAAAATAATCCATATTTGGGAAATGCTATCACAAGAATAAGACTGGATTTTGTCATGGAAAAACTGACATTTAGTACAACTTTAACTAGAAAATGGAGTTGCTAAAAGAGGAGTTTCATGGAAGGCTGAGCTTACATTTGGAAGGCCAAAACATTCTTTGGATTGTGGCCATCTTCTGTTAACTCTTTTTAATATTTATAGGCCAAGTGTTAAAGAGAGTTGTTTAAAAAATGCCAGCCAGTGTCAAAAAAAGTCTCTATTTACCTCCGGATAATTTCAGGTAAAGGCTGAAATTTAAACATAATAAATTTACTTAGGAAAAAAAGGAAGTAAGCACAGTGGTGTGGAGAAAATTGTTTAATTAAGTAGCTGGTTATGCTGCTTGAAGGATGCTGAAGCTGCACTTCCAAACTGTCCTGGCTGGACTGAGACATTGTTATTTGAGTGGGAACAACAGGCAGGTTTGCCAAGTTTTTTCATTCACTTTTTATCAAAAATATTCCTTGACTATTGGCAGGCATTGAATAGGGACTGTTCCCTTACAGAGGAATAAATGAGTTTTTGAGAGGGAAATTAATCAAACTCCTAGCATGTTAGTACTTTCAACAGCTCAAGGATAATTTAGGGGGAAAAAATCACTAAAAGAAAATAAGTTTCTTAAGCACAACAGAGTGAGTATAGGCCATCTGAATCAAAATCTCMCTTTCTGCTTGAATTTAGTCTGAGTCAAAATCTCACTTTCTGCTTGAACTGAGTCTGATGAACAAGAGTTTTGTTCTTGGCAGCTCTAATTTCTTAAAAATCTATCAGCAAGAGACTTGCCAGTTTCTAGAAACTTTCTCCCACTCAGTCAGGGCTTAATAGATTGCACCTGCACTAAAGAGGCACCAGGCATCCACTTAGCATCTCCCAGTAGATTCTTGCTCCTTGGAAATGTAATACAATAACAAATCATGACTGCTGAGCCTCCCTGTAGAAAAAGCTCTTCACAGACAGCAAAAATTAAGGAGGCATTTTATGGTGAGGTCAGGGTTTAGAATTTCCACAAAGCAATCCAAGGTTTTGGCTGTTTTTTTGTTTTTAAATCTGTTCTTAGTGAACTTTGTTTCAGTGTAATTAAACTGTGCAAACATTAAAGCCTATTTATTCATTATTATTGCTTTCTTCTACTGGGTTAGAGATAAGGAATGACATCAGTAGCTCCTGAAGAAAGGGCACATTAACCTGCTTTGGAGCAGGAGCTCCCCTGATCAATTCTGCAAGTTGCTTCCTAAATCAYGCCCTCAGCAGAGCCAAGGAGAAGGTTTGGGAAGCAGTGAACACCATTTCTGTATTCTGCTGGTTTATTCACAGGATCTCAGAATTGTCAGGGCTGGAAGGATCTCTGGAGACCATCCGGCCCAGGCCCAAATGCAGTTCATGTATTCCACATGCAGCCCAGGAGAGCTGGCTAACCAGGCAGCTTTCTTTGCTGGTATTTTTTCAGTTGAAAACTCAGTTAAAGCTGCCTTTTCTCCCTTTATTTTGCCATAAATTTAAATGGAAGTATGTGGGGATGAAGATCAGTCTTTCCAGCTTCTTACATCAGCTCCTTGCCTTGGCCATGCCCCTGCACTTAAACACACCTGAAGAGCTGGAGACAGACACAGGCTGGGATGTAACCACTTTGCAGACATGCTGGTTTAACTTCCATGGAGCCATTTCTGTCCCCAGCACCCATGGAGCAGTTTCTGTCCTCAGCATCCATGGAGTTATTTCTGCCCTCAATATCCATGGAGTCATTTCTGCCCTCAACATCCATGGAGTCATTTCTGTCCTCACCACCCAGGGAGTCATTTCTGTCCTCAATATCCATGGAATAATTTCTGTCCTCAACATCCATGGAGCAGTTTCTGTCCTCAGCATCCATGGAATAATTTCTGTCCTCAGCATCCATGGAGTTATTTCTGCCCTCAATATCCATGGAGTCATTTCTGTTCCCAACACCCATGGAATCATTTCTTTCCTCAACATCCATGGAGCAGTTTCTGTCCTCAACATCCATGGAGTCATTTCTGTCCTCAACGTCCATGGAGTCATTTCTGTCCCCAACGTCCATGGAATCATTTCTGTCCTCAACATCCATGGAGCAGTTTCTGTCCCCAACATCCATGGAAAAACTTCTGTCCTAGGCATCCATGGAGTCATTTCTGTCCCCAACACCCAGGGAGTTATTTCTGCCCTCAATATCCAGGGAGTCATTTCTGTCCCCAACACCCATGGAGTTATTTCTGTCCTTGTTCTCAGGAGATGCTCGAGGGCTCTGTGAGCTGTGAGCAGCTGCCACAGAGGAATTGTCCTGGCAGCAGAGCCTGAAGGATCCAGGATCACAGCACTCCCCAGGGTGCTCCTGTCTCTGCCTATGGATGCTGCTGGCACCAAGGAYGCAGCTCCTCTCCCAACACCCACCTGTGAGTAAAGCCCAGGCAAGAAGGAATTTGACCTCTCATAAGGCAGCACAAATCATTTGAGCTTAAGCCCTGATTACTGGAATAAAAAGGATAAAGTTAAATGAAGTATTGCATCACTGATTTTCAATAGGAAATGCTGATTATTGAACAATCTGTTGCATTGTGTTGCTCTGGCCATGTTTGGGGTTATGAGGGTGAGAAATCCCATGCATATCTCAGTGCTAGTTGTGTAAATACTTTGAGCAAATATATGCACAGTCTCAATTTCCTTCCTTATTGCTTTAAGAGATTTACCAGAACATAAACTCAGACAAGCTATGAAATGGCACAGAATGTGTGTCACATTCACAGACATTGTTCATCAATGGACAGGAGGCAGAATTTAGACAGTTATCATTTGCTCCAAGACATAAAATATCATTAATCAATCCTGCRCTGTGGATCAACACATGAAGTTAGCAGTTGGGAAGCAGAAGATGCTTATTAATCCTGAGAAATCCTAATATTTTGCATTTGATCTCAAATAGACCTGGCATCTTTAAATGTTTGAAATCTGTGTGAGCCTAAATTGTGTAGGAAGGGATTACTCATTACCTATAATTTGAACGATTGCCTACTGACTGCCAGCTGCTGGATTCTCAAACTGTTGGAAGATGTAAAGAAGCACTGGCTTGTTTAAATTATTTAGTACAAAAAATGGTAATATTGCTTTTTACTAGCACATTTTAAATTGGTTTGCCAATATGGAGCTTATGTTATAGTTCACAATCAGCTGTTTAATGAGATATGATGAATTCAAACTGCRAGGAATTAAATTTATTCTTCAGATTGTGGGATCTGAAATTGATGAAGCTCTATGAAAACTGTTTGGGATTGGTTAGTGGGGTTTCCTAAAACACAAATTACCTGCATGTAAATGTCACTGTCATGTTTTCTGAAAAATTGCTTTGCCAGGATTTTTCTYCTGGGACGCTGAGAAGTCTCAGAGAAAAAGAAAACCAATATTATCTCATTTGCTTCTCCCTGATTTGCTGCCTTGGAATGTGGTTGGAGATTGTTTACCAACTGGTCATTGTTTGATTGGTTTCATGTCAAATGTTTTAACTTAATGACCAATCACAGTCCAGCTGTGTTGGACTCAGCAGAGGAGTCATGACTTTTYATCATCATTCTTTGTAGCCTTCTGTCTGTATCMTTTCTCTATTCTTTAGCATAATTTTAGTTTAGCATTTCTTTAATGTATTATAAATAACATATAATAATACATTAGCCTTCTGAGAACATGAAATCAAATTCCTCCTTTCTCACCTTGTCCTAGGGACCCAGCAAACTCAACATGTAAAACGTCTTGAAAATTTGTTATTTGGGAAAGCCCTAAAAGGGACAGTGCTAAACTGAGGCACAAATTAACTTTATTATCTTATTACTACAGCGACTGAGTAGGTATGTTTTTTTTATTTTCCTCTAGTTCTGGAAATAAAAATCCCCAAGCGACCCAACACGTTTTCACCCAGGAGTGCAAACCATGACTGAACGTCCAAGACCTGGACGCCCACTCCAGTTCTCCCTCACCAAAAAGATGTCCAACAACACCACAGAGGCCTCCAGCAACRCTCCCCGAGCCCTCCTAGGCCTGTTCCTGGGAAGCATCTCCCTGATCACCATCGTCATGAACATCCTAGTGCTGTGTGCCGTGAGAACAGAGAAGAAGCTGCAGACCGTGGGTAACTTATACATCGTGAGCCTCTCCATCGCCGACCTGATCGTGGGGGCGGCCGTCATGCCCCTCAACATCGTGGACCTGCTGAGCCCCCGGTGGCCCCTGGGGCTGGCAGCCTGCTTGTTCTGGCTCTCCATGGACTATGTGGCCAGCACAGCCTCCATTTTCAACCTCTTCATCCTGTGCGTGGACCGGTACCGCTCGGTGCAGCAGCCGCTCCGGTACCTCAAGTACCGCACCAAGATGAGAGCCTCGCTGCTCATCCTGGGGGTCTGGCTGCTCTCCTTCACCTGGCTCATCCCCATCCTGGGCTGGCACGTTTTTGCCAACAACGGGCACAGGACGGTGGAGGAGAGCAAGTGTGAGACGGAGTTCTTCCAGGTCACCTGGTTCAAAGTGCTGGCGGCCATTCTCAACTTCTACCTGCCCTCGCTGCTGATGCTGTGGTTCTACTGCAGGATCTTCAGGGCTGTTCGAAAGCACTGCCAGCACCGAGAGCTCAGCAATGGGTCCTACTGGTCCTCCATGGAAAAAACCACCACTCCTCAGACCAAGACGAAGGATGAGAAAAATATTTGCCTCCAGGAGCAAGTCTTAGGTGGGAACACCCCCGGTGCAGACAAGCAAAGCTCCCCAGAGCCCCATAAAGTGGAGGGAGAGCTTTGTTTCAGCCATCCTGACAGGGCTTCAAAGGCGCTGAGGAATGGGAAGGTCCTGAAGTGGAGCTGCTTCTCTATCACCACAGCCAAGCCYGAGCCTGGCTTGGATAAAGCAGGGAAGAGGGGGGTGTGTGCCACGAAAAAAACTGGGAATAAGGAGCAGCCTGGCTGCCAGGACAGTGACTCCAGCGGGGCATCAGACAACCACACCTTCACTGAGGTGGCAGAGCCCAGCCCCAGAGGAGCCTGCTGTCCTCAGGGAAGGATGGAGCACAGGGACTCCAGGGGAATGACATTCCTGAGGAAAACCTGGCACACCCTGCACAGGCACTCCAGGAGCATCCACTGGCACGGGAACAGGGAGAGGAAGGCAGCCAGGCAGCTGGGGGTGATCATGGCAGCCTTCATGCTCTGCTGGATCCCCTACTTCGTGCTGTTCATGGTGATAACCTTCCACGACCACAAACAGCTCTYGGAGCTGCACAGGGTCACCATATGGCTGGGCTACATCAACTCCACCTTGAACCCGTTCCTCTACCCTCTCTGCAACCAGAATTTCAAGAAGACTTTTAAAAAGATCCTTCGCATTCATTGATGCTGGTCTGGGGTTCTGGAGCTCAAGTGCAGCTCAGGAGTTTGACCAAAGAAAGTGTTCTGGTTCCAAAGGATGGGTACAGTGAAAGATTTTGGCAAACTGTAATCTGAAAAAGTGGGAAATGTGCATTTCATAGTTTTAACACATTTGAAGAGCAACTTCAGGTCAAGAATCTGAAAAACTCAAGGTCAGTACATGAACTGTTGCACTGTTGTCAGCCTTTCACCATTTGAGACCACCACTTCCATCACAGAAAGGGAGACACAAATAAACCCCTTCAGTGATTATAAATTATTYAGCTATAGAAAAAGAAGAAATCACGTTTTTGTCATTGGCCAAAAACATTTTTCTCTTTCAACTTACTCCATTAAACACATTGCTTGTGAARTGAGATTTGCAAGTGGAGGTACTTTGCAGAGTCAAAGAAAGAACTCGCACCTGTTTAAAAAAAACTCCCCTATTTATTTATAGCTTCCTCCAAAGCACAAACTTTTCATCAAATGTCAAGTTTTAGTGTGTATCCTACTGTATCTCTTTGATRTCATGCTTATATTAACTGTACATTAACTTTGCTGGAAAAAAGTAGATTTTTTATGTCCTAAAACAGTTTCCATGCTCAATATACTGTCACCATCTGCTCCAGAAGGGTGTTTCTGTTTCTAGACTTGCAGAATATAGTTGATTATACATGAAATATGTTGACCTTTTCTACCCTTTGTATTTAATTGTATTTCATACATCTTGCTGTTGAATATTTCAGCAGAAAAACACAGTAATTTAATATTTGGTATTGGAAAAGAGACCAAGAAGATGTTGAAGCACAGCTGAAAGCTGGGCTGGCTTTGATGTTACAAAGAAAAAAGAAATTCCTCTCATTCCTTTTGTTATGCTGCTGAATTTCCCACATTCTGAACAGTTTCTTAATTTTATTTAAAGGATTCAATATTAAATTAACCCCTAATATGTCTGCATTTTCATACATTGGGGAAATATGCTAAAGGAATAAACTTAAATTCAGGCTATATCAGTGTATCATGCAAGTTTCAGAGATTAATTGACTTTGGTTTCAACTTGCACTCAGGAAAAACTGCAATAAGCAAACTTAAATCTAGGAGAAATAAGGCAAAATGCAGAGASAGAACATAAAACCAACAAAATTCATGGCAGAATTCAGACAACTTTTTCACTGCAGGAGGAACACCTGCACAAGTAGTGAAATGCACCTTTTTGGAGTAGAGAACAGAACCTTTTGAAACACATGCTCTAATCCCTGGCCTTCCACAAACAATTGCTGAGGTTCACAGCCATTAAATTGGGGTTTTTTCTATTCTGATCTGCAGCAGCAATTCTGGCCAAAATGGATGGTAATTTAGATGATCCCTGAGGAAATAAAAGTCAGCCACAGTTATTAGTGCTGAAAAACACATTTACCTAAGGGCTGCTGAGAGTTATTTAGAAATGTGTCCTGTTGATTATGAAAATTGCCTTTTCTGACCTTAAAATGTACTAATACATGACAAAACCTCAGCAAGATCATTGAAAATTGGTCTAAAAATGATGGTGACTGTAACAACAAAAATCTTTGGTAGAAATAAAGAATATTCAAACAGCTAAACCCAGGAAAATAAAGCTGCCTGAATATTTTTTTCTTTTTATCTCAAGCCATTTTACACATGATCTTTGTGTAACTATGTTAACAGCAAACACGGGGGATTTGTGATAACCAATTTTACAGCTATTAGATAACAATAAACAGGGAAATGGGACAGTACCTATTTTAAAAACAAGTACCTAAGAAAATTCCTGAGTTTATTTCACTGAGCAGGCAGTTCCAGTGGCTCTGAATGTGAGGGAAGCAGAGGAAAGCAAATTACGGTAAGAAATGGAGAAACCTCCCACCAACGCGGGGCAAGGCTCAAGAGAATATTTCAGGTGTGGTTTCCTGTAAAATGCAAATGCTTTCAGTGTTTTCCAGTTGACAGCCAAGGTCAGAGGACACAGAGCTTCAGAGAACACAACGAGAGTCTGGGGATTTCTTGAGAAAAACACATTTGCTCTCCTGTGWGTGAAAAACACCAATCACTTGATTCTAAAATTTTAAAAGTTTAGTAGTAATAAAATGATTATAAAAATAGCAATATAATTAGAGTAATAATAATTTGGATGATTTGAATTAGGACAATATGAGACAATAGAAACAAAGAGTTATGGACAGTCCGGGTACCTCTTTCTGGGCAAAATAAGCTGGAAGAAGGACACACATTAACAGAGGATTAACCCTTTAAAACAATAACCTATTGCATAGTCATACATCTCATACATGATGCAGAAATTCCATTCAAACACAGGATTCTGTCCGGTCATYGTCACCTTCTCCCTCTGAATCCTGATGGCATCTTCAGAGCTGAGCGAGGTGGGAAGAAGTTCATTTCTTCTGATGAGAGAGCAATAAATTCCTTTTCTCTGAAAGATTTGGGTGTCCTGTGGCTGCTATCTCAGTGGGAGTACCTCATTCCTCTCTTTAAAAMAAGWATCYTACATAGCATAGTTTCTATTTTAACATTATGTTATAACCTAAAACTATATTTAACACACTACTTTAGAAAATTAATCCAGCACAACTTTCTAACATAACACATATATTATTCATTTTAATATTTGCAAATAGCCAATYATAAAATACGCATTTTTCACGTGTGAAAATTTAAAAAGTTTAATAAAGGACAATAGGAGCATGGAGCAAAGGTTATTATGGCTGGGTGCATCTTGGTRCCCAGCCAGGAGCACACCTGCTATTTTGGAAACATCCTTTATTTACCATTTCTATTGCATCAGCCTGTTACATATTCACAAACAATTACTTGTAAACTTTCCCCCAAACTAATGTTCYAAGACCCGTTTAGCACGGCTCCTCCTCGGTTCCATCTTTTTAGAGCATGTGTASTCCTTGGCTGTGCTCTTGGTCCATTCTTATCACCTCCAGCAYAGGAATGTGCCCTCTGTTGACAGRGTGACAAAACAATCCCTTGTCTCCTCAGAAAGGAAGAAAAGCCCAGGAGTTTCTCTCCTCAGTTAGGGAAAAAGACATCTCATAGGACCTGGGAGACTTCACCTCAACTTCAGGATGGCCAATTGGACAGGAGCTAAAAAGTCCTGCCTGAGCAATTTACTAAAGAAGAGAACAGAGAAACYAATGGCTTTTGTGAGGTGTTCTACCAGGAACCTCTTGCACCTGGCTCGGCTTTTCTCTGTAAAGAGTTTTGGTATTTTGCCTTTTATTAAAACTTTTTGTTTGCCACGCTACCACAGAAGCCATCCTGCTGATTTTGTACCTTCTAAGACAGCTGAGCTATCTTGGGTGTGAAATAGATCTCCAAGAGCTTATGAGACCTGGCTCGAGGAGACCCCTATTTCACTYCAGTTATGGGCTTTGGTCCATAACTGTCCATATTTTGGATCAAAATATGATCCATATTCTCTTCAGAAGGTGGGTGCTGACAGTTGGCAGATCTGTACAGGTGTCCTCTTCATTCATGGAGGATTGAATGGATGTTATCCTACCCCAGCAGGCATTTTAACACAAGCGCACTTGTATCAGCTATTACACTGAGCTTATTCACCAACAGAAATAAAAACTGTATCTTTATAACAAAGTTACTTTAACACTACGCATACAAAATCCATTTTAACACTTGCGAAACGCCAGTGTTACACTATGTATCTCTGACCAAGGTGTGCTGCTTTACAGCACAGACAGCTCTCGGAGCGCTCCGTGGGTCGGCGGGGACACCTGGCGGGGCAGGAGCGAGCCCGGGATGCCGCGGCCGGCCGGGAATTCCACCGCGCTCCCCACACCGGCAGCAAATGCCGCGCACAGGAGAGGAAACAGCAGTGCAGGCGCACGCTTGGGCATTTCCCCACCATCTGAAACGCAATTATATTAAATTATTAAATTTTCTGAGGGCTCTGCTGCGTGCCGGGGAAGTAGGAGCGGCACAAGGCAGCGGACACACGGACGGCAGCGGACACACGGACGGCAGCGGACACACGGACGGCAGCGGACACACGGACGGCTCCGAGCGCTGCGGGACGCGGGCCCGCCCGACTGTCCCGAGGCGGGGGATGCTACCGAGAGCGGGCGGGCACCACCGCAGACCCCGGGACCGCGACCGGGATAGGGACGAAGATGAAGATGGGGATGGACATCGGGACCGGGACCTGTACCGGGGATGGGGATCGGGATGAGGACCGGGACCTGGACYGGGATGGGGATCGGGACGGGGATCGAGACCAGGATCGGGATCGGGACGGGGATGGGGATGGGGATGRGGATGAGGATGGGGRCCGGGACCGGCCCGCMCAGCGTGGCTSGCACGCCATCACCCCGCGCCGCCCGCCCGCCACACGCTGCCGCTGCGGTAACATCACCGCCGTGCGCCGGCCGGGCATGCCGGAAGTGCGGAGCGAGYGGCGCAGCCGGTAAGGGCGAGAGGGGACGGCGCGGGCGGGTCCTGCAGGCACCGGCACCGGCACCGCCACAGCCCCCGGCACAACCCTCGGCACTGCCACTGCCGGGTCACAGCCCCGGCRCCGTCCCCGCCCTGCCCCTTGCAGCCCGCGGTCGGTGTGCCCGGGCCTCCCCGGCTCCCCGGGCTGCAGTCGGGCATACACGAGGCGGGGGCTGCCCCGGGCCGGGCCGGGGCCGTGTCAGTGTCCGGGGCCGGTGTCGGTCCCGGGGCCGTGTGGCTGTGCGGCGCCGGTCCCGTGTCAGTGTGCGGGGATGGTGCCAGGTCCATGTTCGGTCCCGGTGCCGGTGCTGTGTAGGTCCTCTGTCAGTCCGTGTGGCTCTGCGGGTCCCGGTGCCGTGTGGCTGTGCGGGGCTGGTCCCGTGCCCATGTTCGGGTCCGGGCCCGGTGCCACGTAGGTTCTCTGTCAGTCCGTGTCGCTGTGCGGGGCTGGTCCCGGTGCCGTGTGGCTGTCCCGTGTCCGTGTACGGGGACAGTGCCATGGCCATGTTCGGGGCCGGTCCCGGTGTCGTGTGGCTGTGCCGTTCCCGTGTCCGGTCCCGGTGCCGTGTTGGTCCTCTGTCCGTCCGTGTCGCTGTGGGGGGCCGGTGGCGATCCCGGTACCGTGTGGCTGTGCCGTTCCCATGTCCGTGTCCGGTGCCGGTCCCGTTCCCGTGTGTCCGTGCCGTGTCGGTCCCGGTGCCGTACCTGTGTGGCTGTGCCGTTCCCCTGTCCGTGTCCGGGTCCCGTTCCCGTGTGGCTGTACCGTGTCCGTGTCCGGTGCCGTTCCCGTGTGGCTGTGCCGTGTCCGTGTCCGGCCCCATTCCCGTTTCCATGTCCCAGTGCCGGTGTCCCGGTGCCGGTGTCCCGGTGCCCATCCCGGCTGTCTCTCTGTTCCCGCAGGGCCGCGCTCCCGCCGGGCCATGGCCGCAGCCGCCCCGTGCCGAGCCGGGCCGGGCCGGGCCGSGTCGGTGCCGCTGCAGTTCGCTCCGTTCAGCAGCGCGCTGGACGCGGGCTTCTGGCACGAGCTGACCCAGAGGAAACTCAACCAGTACCGGCTGGACGAGACCCCCAAGCTCATCAAGGGCTACTACTACAACGGTGAGCACCCACCGACCACCGGGCTCTGCCAGTTCCACCGGGCTCTGCCAATTCCGGCCTCTCCTCTCAGCCTATTCTGCTCCTCTGGCRCATTTCAGATGTTTCTGAAACACTAGAAAGAGTGGCTGGGAGTTTCGTATGTTTCACTGTAARTTATATCAACAAAAAAGGGAAATAACCCCAATGCATTGGTTTAAAAGGAGCTTTGTTGCTGCTTTTTTGTCCAGGTGATCCTTTGGGTTTGCCAGCTCGCTTGACACTGGAGTTTAGTGCCTTTGATATGTAAGTACGGGCTGGGGTTTGCCTTCATTTGTGTGGGAAGACACATTCCTGGCATGAAACTCATATATTGGTTAGAGAAACTCTATGTGAGAATAGATAACTCTGTGTGAGAATGAATAACTCTACATGAGAATAGATAACTCTATGTGAGAATAAATAATTCTACGTGAGAATTAATAACTCTGTGAGAATCAATATCTCTATGTGAGAATCAATATCTCTACATGAGAATCAATAACTTTACATGAGAATAAATAATTCTATGTGAGGATAAGTAACTGCGTGAGAATAAGTAACTCTGCATGAGAATCAACAACTCTAATGAGAATAAATAACTCTGCATGAGAATAAATAAGTAACCTTTTATCAAAGCTTTTTGTTCTTACAGTCACCATCCTTTTTAGACCAATTGTCAATGATCTTTGTCATGTATTAGTACATTTTAAGGTCAGAAAAGGCAATTTTTCTGAATAAATACATGATGAACTTTATAGCAGTGGAGGGACTGATTTGAGTCACAAAAAATTAGCTTCTTCTGGCTGGATTTAAAATATTCTGAATTTTCAGATTCACTCACTTTCTGCATGTATGTTTATATAAAATACCATTTTCCCCCATTTTCTTAGCTTTTTGCATTAGGGAAGTTTTTTTAGTCATTTGATTCCTTCCCTTATAGCTTAAATAGGATTTCAAATAGTTTTTACAATCCCTGGTTGTTACACTGTAATCTCTTCCAAAGAGTGTTTATCTGTTATGACTGGGAAAACAGCAGGTTTTGAGAGCAYTGTTGAAAGAGGCAATGAAATAAATCAGATCTGTAAATTAAGGGAATATTGTAGGGTTTTACCTCAAAAATAAAATATCTCAAAAATAAAACGCTGATTGCAAAGAGCAGCTTCTCCAGCTGATGATGTTKCAAACTGTAGAAGCTGCTCAATTTTTTGTGTGGTTTGGGTTTCCTTTGGGATGTGTTTTAAACATCAAATTTTAACTCAATCTTTATGTGAGTACAAAACTGGCACCTAAGTTCAGCCTAAATTGGTTTTTCCCAGTGCAAGTCCCATTTGTCACAGGCATCTTCTGTTCAAACAGAATTTAAAAGCTTCAATCCCTGATTTAGTGTCGCTCTGCTTGGAGAGAACACAGATGCCAGATGTGTTTTTGAAGCCATGATGGAGATGTGTGTTTGCAGTGGTTGTTATTCCATCAGTCCATGGTCATAAAGATAAATTAATTAATATTTTTAAATTATATGTTATTATATAAAATATTTATATATAATATTATATATAAATATTATATATTAATATATGTTATATAAAATACAATATATAATATAAAATATATAATGTATATTATGATATATATAAAATAATATAATATATAGTGTATCTATTATATTATATATATTATACTTATATCAATATATAAAATTTTTATATATAGTATTTCTATTAATATATAAAATTATATATTATTATATATTATTATATAATATATTATATATAATATTATAAATTATATATAAATATAATAATATATGCTATATAAAATATATAATATATATTATAATAGTATATATAATATCTATTATAATATATATTGTATATTATATATTATACATATAAAATAATATAATCTATAGTAGTATATATATTATATTTTTATATAATATTTGTATTGATAATATTATTTATTTTTATTAATAATATTATTTTAATAGATAAATAAATAAATATATATTTTAAAATAAATAAATGTATAAATATATAAATATATAATATTTGTATTAATAATATTATTTWTATATATAATTAATAGTTATATAGATATTATTTCTAATAATATAATTAATATTAATATAGATAGTATTTCTATTAATTTAGTATTTCTATTAATATTAAACAATTCTAAATTAAATAAATWAATTTATTTAATTTATATTAATTTTGTTGCTGTGTCTCATCTGATAATTGACGTTAACACCATAAGATAGATAGTGCTGCTGAGGATGGCTGTGTTCATTCCCAGAGTTTTCCTTCTTTTTCYCAGGAATGCTTCAATACCAGCCCGCTGCTGTCCTGCTTTTGGAACGTTGTATAACACCAACACTTTTGAGACTTTCAAATCCTGTGATAAGAAAGCGCTTCTGGACAAGGAGGCAAACGAGGTGAGTTTTAAAATTAACTCACCGAGTGTTTCCAAATCCCTTCTACCCCTTGAAGTGCTTCACTCTCTGCCCCAAATTTGGAGATAGTCCAGTCCTAGGTAGCCTCAGGATTTAGCTTATTCTGGAAGGAAGAGTTTGGTGTTTGCTTTTTACTGTTCTCTATGAAAGATTTAATTTAATTAATGATAACTAATTCTACATGAAGAACTCCATCACATTTTAATCTCTGCAATGCTCTTGGAGCTGCCAGGGACTTAAATTCTGTAGAGCACATGTTTAAAATTTGTGTTCATACCCAAAAACCAGCAGTGCCCGGTTTAAACCTCAGATTGCTGCAATTTATCTGTGTGACAGAGGTGGGGAAGAGCCACAGGAGCAAGAAACCTGAGATAAAGCAAGAAAAAGATGGGAGAGAGAAGCAGGTGTGCCTGCACTGTCAGCAGTTAGTTCAGTGTCATGGCCTGGGGAGAGGTGAAAGTCAAATTTAAGATGCTTTACTTTGACCTGTCCTTGATTCCTTTAATTACTTACCTTGAGTAACAAAGTTTTCATGCATATCTTCACTCCAAACTAGGAATTTTTTGCATTCTTGTGGCCTTGTAATTCCCTGTTGTCTGACCTTTAAAATCCTTTTAATGCAGATAATTGTATGAATAAATTCAGTTTAAAAAAAAAGTCAGTGAATGTTTATCTCCAAACTTTAAAGGCAGCTGGAAGAATTACAGATTCTTGCAGCTGTTCTCATGTTCTCTTGGTGTTTCTCTGCCCTTTTTTTCCCTCCTTGTCCCCACAATCCATGGCAGATCTGGGAATCAATCAAATCTGGAGCTGCCCTGGAGAACCCAATGCTCCTGAACAGGTTCCTGCTGCTGACATTTGCAGTGAGTACAGATAATTTGTGTCTCCTACTTGTGGTGGAAATAATGAAGTAGTTTCTTTTTAGGAATACTCATACATTTTCTACTCATAATAATGCTGCATTAATTTATTTTTATATTATTTTCTACAAATGTATAAGATTACCTGATGGCCTTACAGATATCAGCAGAAGTAGAGCAGCTGTTTCATGTTTAATTAATTGCAAACTTTACTAAATGTTCCAGCTGACAAAGCCTGAAGGATTGTACACACATTGCCTGTTTAATTCTTAAATTAAAACATATAAAGAGAATGGAAGTCTTTTAGTATTTTTGTGATCTAAAATCATTGTGAGAGAAAGATCCCTGTGGCTCTCATGGATAAAATCATAAACCATTAATTTTAATTAGTATTATATAATTTATTTTGATATGTCACTTTATTACCCAATTTTACTTTTTATTTTTTTCTCTAGGATTTAAAGAAATATCATTTCTATTACTGGTTTTGCTACCCTGCTCTCTGCTTCCCTGATGGGATTGAGATCTGTCAGAAGCCTGTCTGTCTTGGGGACAGGTTCTCACTAAATCAGGTATTCAAAATCCTAAAGATTGTGAATTCTGCAGTACTGAGAACTCCTGTGAGCTTTAAAACTCAATGTTTTGGTCACCACATCCTGAATTAATTGGAGGCTCCGATTTCTTTTTAAAACTTCCCTTTTTTTAATTTCCATGTTGGTTTTTTGTTTACCTTTTGTTCCATGATTGTTTAAATTATCTCAGTTTAGGTGCAGATATGGCAAACAATTCTTGAAGAGGTGATTATGCTAAGCTATCTATTTTATATTTATTTTTGAGATATATATGTTAAGCTGTATATAAAAATGAAAATTAAAATGTATTTATGGATACAGCTTTGGTTTTGAAACACATTTGAAAAACCTTTTTAAAGGGGTATCCTCTGAGTGAGCCAGCTCATTAAAATTACAAAATTATTGGTAAAATACATGTTTAGACAAGAAAAGGAAGTTATTTTTTAGGAAAAAAATGAAACAAATTTTAGTTTCTTTCAGATTACAGTGCAGAATTGTTAAAACTGTTGGTTCAGTTGTGTTTGCACTTTCAGATCCAAGCCCTGCAGAAAGCCTACGATGACCTCTGCCTGGAGGAGGGGGTGACAGCCCTGCCTTACTTTTTAATCAAGTATCATGATAACTCTGTCATGATATCCCTGCTGAAAAAGTGGGATGGCTTCTTTCAAGACCAAGGAGAAAAGGTAATGAGAATTTTATATAATTTTGTATAATTAAATGTTTTATCTGTGAATGGTTTGAGGCTTTAATGCTGAGCTGGGCACAGTGGTTGTGTCCTGAGGGTGGCTATAAAGTGATTTTTATGCTGTTTTCCCTTTGATTTGTTCTCTTGCTGGCCTGTCCCCTGTCACTTTTTGATCATCCCAAAATCAGTGCAGAATTTTGGGTTGGGAGCAAGGCTTCAGTTGCTGGGCTTCCCTCCTAATTGTGTTTTTGAAGTGATGAAAATGCATTTACTGCAGTGAACATCCAGTGTCCCTGAAGAGGCCAAACTGAATAAATCTATGGCAAAAGCTTGAGAAAAACCTGGTGTGACCATGGATTAAATATTTATAAATATGCAAAATGTGTCTGTAGGTCTGCCCTGTGCAGAAGTTTTATTTAAAAATGCCAAATAAGCTTTGCATGACTGTGGCTGGAGGAGTTCTCAATTGAACAATTTGATTTGCAGGTGACTGTTGGAGTTTATGATCCTTGTAATTTATCCCAGTACCCAGGATGGCCACTGAGAAACTTCCTGATCCTGGCAGCCCACAAATGGTACCTGTTTTATTCTTTCCCACTAAGATTATTTATTGGTTGATATGAAATGAGATCATTTTCTCTGTGGTATTTCACTCATATCACCTACCTGAGATTTTGTTTTTTCCCTTGATATTCACTTGGAGTGATTCTGATTTTGTGCATTATTCTGGTTTTACTTTTGTCAGTCACAAATTCCTGTAATCCTAAAATGATGTATTTACCTGGGAATGCCAGCCTCACACCCTGCCAGTACCCTCCAGCTGTGTCAAATCTTATTTAAAATACCCTGGGAATTTAAATAATGAATTAGTGTCAAGTAATAGCAGACTTACACTTTAAAAATCAGATATTAATAGGTTTTCTCCTGGCACCACTTGAATTTTTTTTGCTGGGAAGAAGACAAGACACAGTTTTACACTCTGGGTTTTGAAAAAAAGGATTTAAATTATCAAATGAATTTAGGTTTCTGTAACAAAACTGTAATTAAGTTGCACTTCCATAGTTTTGAGTGTTACATTTACACAACCTTGGGGTTGACAAGGGTTTAGGCGCTAAAATTCTCATTTTTTGTTTGGGGGTTTGAATCATAAGGAGGAAAAATTATATATATTGAGAACTCAGAGGATCTTGGTGCTGCAGCAAAGTCCCAGCATGTCACCTGAAGTGTGCTCTGGTGCTTTTCTGCTTTTTATTCCTCTAAATCTGCAGTTTGTCCAGTGCTGGATAAATGCAAGGACAGGCTGGCAGTGGCACTGCTCTGGAGCTGTGTCCCACCAAACCAGTCATTTTCTGACACKTCAGGAATTATTTCTCTTTCTGTACATGATAAAGACAACAATGTCCAGTACCACGGCAAAAAGCCTCATTCAGAACCTGCAAAGGACTAAACCTGTGGGAAATGGTGCTAAAACAAGTCTCTTTTCTACTAAAGAAGTTGCATGTCTGTCTCTATTTCTCTTTTATTTGGCTGGCAGGGGCAGTGCTCTGCAGAGGCTTGAAGTGCTCTGCTTCAGAGACAGGACCATGCAAGGGGTGAGAGACATCACCCACAGCATCATCTTTGAAATCAAACTGCCACAGGCACCCCTGGGCCCAGGTAAGCCATTCCAAACCGTTTTCCCCCTTTTTTTTCCTTCCTAATCACTGCTGACATGGCAAAATAAATTACTGCTAAAAACTTTTGCTAAGTTGTTTGGAATGGATTTCAAATTGTTTGAATTTCTGTTWAATGTCTCTAAAGGAAATGGTTCCTTTTTCAACAAAGACAGAAGGGGGAATATTTTCTCTTAAATTTTTTCCTCCTGTAATTGTGTTTCTAATTGAAAACTAAGGAAAGTCCTGCTGGTAAGATAGAAAATACAGTAAAACAGCAGTTTGTCTCATTTTTTCTTGTTGAATTTGTATACAGTCCCTCAGGTAGAGAAAAAGTGATGCAAAATTTCTGGAGAATTTCTAAAATGATAAAAACCTGTCCCAGAGTGGAACTGTTCCTTTAATCCCATAGTGACATATCTAGGTGTATTTTAAAGCAGTAGACTTGAAATGTTAAAAATAATCTCAGATTTAATTTCTAGGTACAGGACAGTATCACAAAATTTCTCTACCTCAGGCAAAAAGTTCTGAAATGCTTCAGATGTCATTGCTGCAAATTATTTAATTCTATATAATTAAGATACATAATTCTCCACTGAATTTGCAGATAGGGTCCAGGGACCATGAAATGATTACTGAAATTAGCAAAATTGACTGAATTATGAATTTACTGAGCTTGACATTAGAGATCTGAGGGTGAATGATGCCAGCTCTGTGCTGGGTTTGAAGCTGARCAGACAAAAGCAGCACAGGGGACACCTGAGAGCAAAGAAATTCTCCAGGAACTTTCAGCTGATGTAAACAGCACAATTTATCTAGCAGGTTGTTAAAGTACAGCTTATTTACTGGCAGGTTTAAAATAAGGATTTTTTCCAACAGGATTAAGTCCAAAAAAAWTTCTTTTTTTCTGTCCTGGGATATTAAGGTTTTTATTCTTTCTTTCCTTTATTCTTGCTTTTTTGGTTTTTGTTTGTTTGTTTTGTTTGGGTTTTCAATATTTTTTGTGGTTTAAATATTTCAAACAGATTGTCCAAAAGCTGTTGGATGGGAGAAAAACCAAAAGGGAAGCATGGGGCCAAGGATGGTGAATCTCAGTGAATGCATGGATCCAAAAAGGTTTGGTTTTTATCTTTTAAATTCCCACAGTTTTCTTTACTTGGATTTAATCCATAGCAAGCTGAAGTGTGAAATAGGGAAGAATATGCAGTAAAATATCCACTGGATATTGTTTGGACTTTCTTTTGGAGGTAAGGACCTTCACAGAGCACATGTTTAAAATTTGTATTCAAACCCAAAAACTGGGCGTGCAGTGCACTGCCTGCAGCAGAAATCTTGGCAATTTTGGGCTCTAGTTGAGAATTCTGAATGCATTTATTTAAAAGTGAGTGAAGTGTAGGTCAGATTGTTACAGGCCTGTGGAATTTCACTGAATTCCATAACCTGCAGGGTGTTCATGAAAATGAGCATGGGGGAAAGTTCATCCTTTGGGGTTTGTCAGAGTGGGAAAGGAAGGAGCTCAGGAAATGTGACTTTAATCATTTTTGTCATTCTGTTTGGGCAATGGATTGAAAAGAATGAGGTTACASAGTGTCTGCATCTGTGTCCTTGCCTTGGAAAAACCTCTTGTTTTGGTGATAGTTCAGGTTCAGCTTAATCAAGCAAAGCCTTTTTGTCAAGCATTTGTGGAAATTCTCAGTCTTTATAGATATTCAATAAAGTTCATCTCAGGGTTCTTAATTCTTTAGGTTTCTTGACCTTCTTTACTTGTGTAAATTATCTAAGTGTTTCCCAAAGAGGTGTTGGTGAAATGCCAGCCTTGACAATTGACATTTAAATCCTTGTTGGAAAATAATTTTTTGRATGCTGAAAAGATTTTATTTATGATGTGTGAGGGAATGAAACTTGCAGGAATCTGRGAGCTGTGGTGGTCTGGCTTGGTGAGAGCTTTAACACCCTGTGCTCTGATGGATGTAAAAACCTGCCCCTTGCTTGAACACAGATTTCCTACTTCATTTTCTTTCTCAGACTTCCACAAAGAAGGGCCCACATGCTTTAGGGYACAAGTGGAGTATTTCAAGTATTTCAAGGAAAACAAGGAGTTTAAAAAAGAAACAGAAATGTATGGACAAATTATCTTTCTTAGCATTCAGCTTAACAAGAGTCTTGGCTGAGACACYATTTTTATTTTCCTATTAGCATTAATTTTATTACTAAAATTTTATTTTTGGATTGTTACTTTTTCAGGAGCTCTTGTCTGTTTGTTTTTCATAYCACCTGTGTATTATAATGCTGAGTTCTTTCTCTCCTTTAAAAGAGTGTTTAAAAACTAACGAATTCAGCTGAAATATCAGTGATTCCTTTGTTGGAGAAGCACAGGAGGGTTCAGAAGCTGTTGTTATTTATTCCATGGCACAGGTTGGCAGAATCATCTGTGGATCTGAATTTGAAGTTGATGTGTTGGAGGTTGGTGCCTACTCTGGATTTGGAGAAGATTGTGGCTGCCAAGTGTCTGCTGCTGGGAGCTGGCACCCTGGGCTGCAGTGTTGCAAGGACCTTGATGGTGAATCCTTCCTCTCACAAATAATCTCCTGCTTCTCATAAAATCTATATTTCTTTAATTTTTTGGTCCAGCTGCTGTGACACATCAGAGCCAAATTGCATTCTCTGCATCCGAATACACAGAATTGACATTAGTTATATTAGAAATTGCAGGGAAGAGGTGAGATCTGTACCTAATGGAAATAAAGAACTCAAGTTCTGCTGACATGAGATAGTAAAATGGAAATAAATAACTCAAGTTCTGCTGACATGAGATAGTAAGGCAACCTTGGCAGAATATTTTGAATTTATATTAATAAAAGAAATTCTGGAACAAATTAACAAGCTACAAAGAGCAATTTCACAGTGAAGCACTTGAACTAACTGTGCTGGTAATTCCTTTCAGTTTTTTCATTCCTTTCAATATTTCAGTTCACCCCATTCCACTGAATTCAGCAGAGTTTRAGGGGTTTCTGTTAAATGCTATATTTAGCATTTAACAACCAAATTATTTATATATAGATAAAATTTATGTATTTATTATATATATATATATATACTTAGCAACCAAATTTCCTGTTCCCTTATTTCAGTCACTTCAAAAAATTTCAAAAGCTTTTGTRGCTTAAAAAAAGTGGACAAAACTCAATGTTGAGTGAGTGGCACTACTCGAAAACATTTCCCAAGGCTGTTGTAATTATCTTTATTAACTTCTGTTCTCCTTTAGGGCTGGGGGGTGAGGAAAATCACTTTTGTGGACAATGCAAAGATCTCCTACTCCAACCCCGTGCGGCAGCCGCTCTACGAGTTCGAGGATTGCCTGAGTGGGGGCAAGCCCAAGGCTCTGGCAGCAGCAGAAAGGCTGCAGAAAATCTTCCCAGGAGTGGTAAAATCATTATTTCCATGTTGCTATCACTAGGGGGAAAAAAATTAAAAAAAAAAAGTGACTTTAAATTGCTATTCCAGGTTGTAGTACTTAAACGTTTAAAACACCACACAGGTGTTCTGAAGTATTTTATTTGGTTACTGAAATATTTCAGTTGGTTACTGAAATATTTTACTTCAAATTTCTGTTCCCGGTAACTTTATTGAGGTAAATTGTCACAATATGACACAAAATGAATGACACTCCCACGCTGAGATGTCCAAGGCAAAAAAAGCTAGTTTATTTCTGGACCTCGATATTTATAGAATTCCAAAAGTGACCATAGATTGGAGGATGAAATTGCCACCTCTCCAACCACACTGGTCAAACCAACAGTCCATCAATTCTCTCCTCCTCCAGAAAGGAGTGCAAACCAATCATTATTAACATGAAAAGTACGTGAGAAACTCCATTACAAAAATGTAAACATCAGAAGGCTCAGAAGAACTTTAGAAGAACAGGGAGGCAGTAAATATTTGTAGTAATGAAATAGAATTAAGGATCATTAAGTCTTTTTGTAGCTTGTTGATAGTGAAGTGAAATTTTTTCCTGCCTAGGATGTCCTAAGGAGATTTGAGTAATGCCAGGTCAGATTTATTAATTGTCTACTCTGGGAGCAGGTCCTGAGGGAAGTAATAAATGTATTTTTGAGATTTCCTATTGTGTTTCAGACCCCAAATTTGCAATCTTCTCTAAATTGATTTTCTATATTAGAAGCTATAGCTTAGTTTTAAYGGCCAGCAAAGGGAAGAACATACAGTCCCCTTTTTTAAAAGTCATTCTAATATTTTACAAGATGCTTACTAAATAATTTGGTTAATTTGGAGGCATTTAAAACTTTTCTTAGATTCCTGAGATTTTGGAACTCTGTGGAATGAGCAAGATCTTTCTTTGGGGATATATGTGGACGTTTGCTCCTCTTTAAAATAATGCCAATGTGCCCTTTGAGGGTTTTTTGCCATTGTTGGGTTGCCAAATGCACCTCAGCCACTTTGGCTGGTGGCTGCTGTCTTTGTTTTGAGGGACAGTTATTCAAATAAAATTGTTGGAGCTGCCAGGCTTGTCTGTATTTCTACAGCTGCAATGCCTGGATTGAGCTTTTTTTTGGAATTCTGKTAGGATTGTAGTATTTACAAACCACATTGGCCATTTTGTGGTGCAGTTAATTCCAGCTTATTTATTTTAATTGATTAAACAAATAATTGCCTTCCTGAGTCACCAGCASTGTGAGTTGAGCTGATCTAATCAAATCAGCACTTGAGCAGCACAGGCTGGATGGGTTATCCATGAASACTTTACTCAGGCACAGCAGGGATTAAATTCTGTATTCCTACCAGGAATTTTGGAGGAGATAATGGCACTGAAATTAAAGCCTGCCCCASTAATTTCCTGATGTCTGTGGTTAATGCAGCTGTTACCCACAGTCATTTCTCAATCTGCTAGATGGGCCTGGTTCTTTTTATCTTCTGGGAGATTTATGGATTTATGTATGTTGTTTATTTATGTATGTTATCTTTGTATGTTGTTTCTATATGTTCACCCTTCTGGTCATTAGACTCACCTGGATTTATGAGTTGTGCTGGTCATTAATTGGTCTGTGCAAAGGCACATTCCACCAACCTTCCTCTCCTCTCTTCCCATGGAATTTTRTGCTTGGTTCGTCCAGTTTTTACATTTTGGTTTTTAGTTTCTCCTGCAGTGCCAAGCWGGGAGGCTTTGGCAAGGCTTGTTCTTCTGTGACATCAATGAGGGCTCCATCCTTCCCTTCCCTTCCCCTGCAGCAGATGGCTGGCAGCTTGTGCTGACACATTTCCAGCGGAGTGAATGAATTGTTTGCATTGTCCATGCATTGTGGAGATGCTTCTTTGGCTCAATATTTGCTGTCAGTGTGTCCTGCCCAAGTAAGGGGCTGGAAGAGGGAGATGTTTCTGCCACAGGAGCCTCTGCTCAGTGCAAGCCTCCAGCTCTGCAGTGACAAGTCTCAGAAGTGCTTTTTGCTGTCTGAGGCTCTCACATGGCTGGGGAATTACAGGGAAATCATCCAAGGCTGTTCTCCTCCTGAGGARCTGAGAATAAGGAGCAGTGTGTGTGATGCTGCAGGTGGCTGTGACTGAGGCAGGATTTAGCAGCAGAAATACAAACTGCAGCCTGTTAAAATCGTGTGGGAAAGAGCTGGAAAGAGAATCAGGACACAATTTTCAATCACAGATCATAATCATGTGTGAATGTGGCTGCTTGGCTTTGGGGTGCTGTTTGTAACCCCTGGCAWCAGGAGCAGTTCCACCCTGTTCTTGCAGTGATTCACTAAGCCTGCTAAGACTTTGAGTGTGTTCTGCATAAATCCAGAATGAGAAACCCCAGCACTGTGCCTCARTGCCCAGCCCTGCCCCACAGAGAGGTGCAGGGAGCAGAGCTGCCATTCTGACAAGGGGAATTGAACTTGTGCTCTGATCCTGCTGGATTTTACACCTGTTTAATCACAAGGTCACCTTCTGAACTGCTGGTTTTCTCTCTGCCTCTCTCCAGAGCTCTGAGGGTTACAACATGAGCATCCCCATGCCAGGCCACCCAGTGAACTTCTCAGAGGTGACCATGGCCCAGGCTCAGAAGGACGTGGCACAGCTGGAGGAGCTCATCGAGGGCCACGACGTGGTGTTCCTGCTGATGGACACCAGGGAGAGCCGCTGGCTGCCTGCTCTCATCGCAGCCAGCAAGAGGAAGGTGGGCCA
>JACDOX010000630.1:53956-68277 GCA_014549065.1 Cardinalis cardinalis
ACAAGGAGCTGTTGTAAGGTGTAGCAGGCACATGAAGGGCTTTGAGATAAGCCCTGTGTTGCAAATCTTATTTAAATCTCAAGGAATGTGACACAGAAATTACTCTGAAATTCTGCACCCTGAACATGAGGCTTGTTTCCTCTCTTTAAAACCTGGGAGAGAAGAAGTGACTTAGGAGTTGCAGATGAGTTTCAGACTGATTTATATATATTTATCATGCTGACTCTTGGTTCCTATGAAACAGACTTTCCACATAGATTCCTTGACTCATTCTGAGCTGTAGCAAAATCTCTGGAAGCTGCCTGGAAATTCTGAGTGTGCTGCCTTGCTCTAATTTTCCCCGTTGTGTTTCTGGCAGTGGTTATGCTGTGGCCAGCAGCAGTGATGACAGAATGAATGAACCACCCACTTCTCTTGGGCTTGTTCCTCACCAGGTAAATCATTGGTGATAAAACCTTTTGTTGAGGAGCTGGGAGCTGATCATCACTGATGTTGCCTCCTTAAAAAAATGCTGATTCTATTTCCCAGAGGACTGACTCTCCATGTTTATTWAAAAATAAATATCAGTAATATTAACCCATCACACAGCCCAGGCAGGGTGTTCCTGGCACTGTGTTTGTGCTGCTCATGGACACAAAATTCCTGCTACCTACTGAGCAGGAATTTGCTTGGAGCAGGAATTTGGAGCAGAAATCATGTGAATAAAGCAATTTCTGATCTTTCTGTTCTCCATCAGAGCTGCCAATATGAGCATCTTGAAATTCACATTTTGAATCTCTTGAGAGTTTGAAAACAATTCAAATCAGCCAACTCCCARTTATTATGTGAATTGGCTTATTTTAGTAATTGTAATAATTTTAATTTTTATTTAATAACATTTTAATAATATTTAATATTTTAAWAATAATATTAAATATTTAATAATATTATTTATTTWATTCTGTATTTAATAATATTTTACTTATTTATTATTGTTATCACAAAGTCTTCACATTGTTTTGGTACCATACAGAACTTTTTTCTTCAACTCAACCCAAACTCCCCTTTCAACTATGTTAAGAGTTTTTCAAAAATTCAGTTTCAAAATTTCACAATTTTGGGAATTATTATTAATATTGCAGAGTTACTGAAGTTCTGTTCCTGGTGACATCTCTTCATTGTAATAAACAGAATAAAAAGGATGATCAATACTCCAAAGAGTTCACAACTGAAGTGACCAAACCTTGCTGCAAAGTGTTGTCAGAGCTCCCTCTGTTAGCAGAAATAGTGATCTGGAATTTAAAATTGCCTATCAATAATATCACATTAACATCATAACTGAGGAATGCACAGCAGTTAAATGTTCAGACTCTAGGTTATRGAGATGGGGGAAAAATGTGTTTAAGCTGTCACACCATGACTTTTGATTTTTCATGGAACTTTGCAGTCAGAAAAGGCAACTGCAGATGGTGCTGTGCCTCTATTTCTGGGGAAGTGATGCTGCATTTATTGTGCCATTATTTGTACAGAAAGAGCAGTAATATGTGCTCAGTACAAATTCACTACAAGTTTTACTGGGAATGACTGTTAGAATGATAGATGTTCTTTTTATGTTCAGTTCATGCTGAATTTTGGAAATGTTTAAAATAGTAATGTGATTTCTCTTTTTTTTTTCACCTTCCAGATCCGAGGATTTTTATCCAGATTTGATAATGTTCTTCCAGTCAGCCTGGCATTTGATAAGTGCACAGCCTGTTCAGCCAAGGTAAGGCTGAGTTTGTGCTTTCTATTATTTTTATGTTTCTAGGCCAATATTGGGGAACATTTTGACATTTTCTCTGACTTCCTTAGGGCTTAGAATCTGTTCCCACTTCAGCTAGAAGTTCTTTTTCCATCATAGCCTTTTTTTTTAGCTGTTTTCTAAGTTTCTTTGGCATCACCTCTTAGCATGCTGCTCTTTTTATCTCYACATAAATGCTGCCATCAGCTGAAGAATCCGAGCAGAGACTGACCATGACATTGCTGAAAAAATCACAAAAATACTTATCACAAAAATACTGTCATTATCTTTCAGCTTTGTAGGAAGGAATGAGGTTGGTATTATTTAAGAAATGCTTTCTGATGTCTTAAATTGGATAAATATCCCTTTAGCCTTCTGCAGCTTAATGTCTTTCCAAATAGGCAGAACTGTCGAAATTTTAAGTTTGTGATACAAACCAGACAAATAAYGAACAATTGAAGGGAAAAAATTGCTTCTTAGCATTTCTTTATTGAGCAGATTGTTCATTTTGCTGCTGCTGCTGCCAGTCCTGAGTCACCTCAGAGTTCCCAGCTGTTTCTTGGCTCTCTGGGGCAGCTCTTGCATTGTTTCCCTCTCCTGTGGCTTTCCAAATTCCCCTCTGGCGAGTTTTTTCTGGCTGTGGAGTGCAACTTCCAGAAGTTTTCCCTGGGATCTCTCAGCAGGGGGATTCAGAGGGTTTTTGCCTCATGGTTTGAAGTGCTTGGAGTGCCATGAGTTTATTTCACCCTCCTGTACCTTGAGGAAGGCTTGCAGAAAGTTTTTTCTGTTCCTTTCYCTGCCCTCATCCTCCTTCCAAAGAACCATCAAACAATATTGGGGCACTGGCAATTTTTGGAGAACTTGCACAATAATTCTTCTCCACTGATCCTTTTTTTTTTTCCTCCCTCTGGGCTATCTGGGTACATCTGACAAGTTTTGAAGGACTCTCAATGTGCATTTTCTCTTCCAAAGCTGAAGCACTAAAGTTGAGTGTTTCTAAAAATAGCAGCAGTTGGATATACCCTGTTGAAGAGCTGAAAGCTCAGCAGTAGCTGAAACCTTGATGGTGGAGAATTTAAACTGTTAAATGCAGCTTTTTTCTTYCTCTTTTCCTCCTATTTTCTCCTTATCTCCAATTCAGGAAACACTGCCATGTAAAAACAATGAAAATGTACATCCACACAGATAAATTCAGTGCAGGGATCAATTTTTCCTTAGCAAATAATTTCCTCTTGGAGGTCATTTTAAGAGAGCCCCGTTTTACATAAACAGACTTGATGATTTAATAAAAAGTGCCTTGGATTTTAGCAGCTGTGCTATTCCCAGAGAGATCACTTTTCATGTGGTTTGGGGATTGAATTTCTTGTGTGCTGAAAAGGTTGCTCCATTGGCTCATGGATTTCCTTACAGTAGAAACACAGCCTTTGTTTACTTTGCAAACTTTATTTATTAGCATAAGAATATGTCACCCTGCATTATGTGGAAATCTGATGCTGATGCTTTGAAATGACAAATCCAATTATGATTTAATTGTAGTCTCTATGTTGGTTTGTTGTGTGAGGGTTTGGTTTTTAATAAGGTAATTTAGGATTTCATCCTGCTCCATGTCAGAATTACTGAAGGTTCAGACTTTCAGCRCAGATAGAATTGAATTTGCTGGCATTGTCTTCATGGTGTTTTTCTTTTGTCAGCATTCTCCTCCTTGAGCTCCTGTCACTCTGTAACTCTTAAAGCACAAAAGGAATGAATTAGGAGTTTTAGAAGAATTCCAGTACATGCTGAAGCCATCTAGGAGGACTCAGGAGAAGCTGCTGCTGACCTGCATGTTTGGAGATTTGAGTCCTTTTCATTTGGACTCAGTCATTCTTTCATTTCTCTGCTTTAGAAGCTGCAGGGGCCAGACATGTAAGCAGCCAACTTTTCCCTACCAGAACTGTCCTGCCCAGGCCTTGTGCCAGAGAAGCTTCCTGCAGGCAATTGTTCAGGAATTTTGGGATGCTCGCAGCAGGAAACCAATCTATTTTTATTCTGGGCCAATTTTTCTCTGTATGATTCCCTCTCTGTCTTATTCTGGTCCTGCAGGAGCTGTGCTGGAATGTCAAATATCCCTGTCGGAGCTCAGGGCACTGGGAGAGCACTGAGAGCTCTCCTGGAGCCAAACTTGTTCTGGCACCAGCAAGGGAGACTCCAGAGCTCTTTAGGATGGATATTTGTCAGGCAATGTTTAGGATGGGTATTTGTCAGGCAATGTTTAGGATGGATTTTTGTCAGGCAATATTAGGATGGATTTTTGTCAGGCAATATTTAGGATGGATATTTGTCAGGCAATACTTTTTTCTGACCCAGAGATGGGGCAGCTGAGAGGCATTTTAAAACCCTTTGTTCCATTTTCAGTCTCATGAGAAGGGTGAGACAATACAGATATTATGATTGACACCATCACAATTAAAAGTTAACTATTTCTTAACTACAAAACACTATAAGCATTTCTTGGCCTATCAGCTTTTTATCACACCATACTATAGATGCCTTAAAACCAATAATCTAAAACTACCCCTTGTAAATCTTASTACAATGCATCTTCCATAATTCTATTTCTCTAAAGTATCTAATCTTATTTACAAAGCCTTTCTTTGAAACTTTTTTCCAACTCCATTTCTCTCTCAACAATATCTGTCCTATTCTATAGCATTTCTAGATCAGCATTTCTTATCTCAAAGTTTACATACAAATTCACACTGTGTAAAYCTTCTATCAAGCCCTGAAAACTCTACAAATCCATTTCCCACAGATATTTATTTGTAACAACTGTTTTACTTACAGGAGAGAATATTTAGCTTATTACTGACTGGGCTAATTAACCTGTTTACCCTGTTGGGAGCAAAATGAGGCTGTTTGTTCATTATGTTGYGTTGAGAAGTGTTGCAATTCCTTGGAAAACAGATCTGATCCTTGCAGAAAACTGGTTAAAGCCTTAAATCATGAATGTTGAAATAAGTATTTTAAAATTTAAAAAAGGATTAAAAAGTATTTTAATGCAAAACTGCCAGTGTTTCTATTTTAATGAGGGCAATGAACATTTCCTTTTATTGCTCCCCTTCTTGTGCATCATGGCATGAACGAGGAGACCCCACAGAGTTTAATGTCACAAAAGATAATCGCCACCAAGCAACCTGGATAT
Source organism: Cardinalis cardinalis (assembly GCA_014549065.1). NCBI lineage: Eukaryota > Metazoa > Chordata > Aves > Passeriformes > Cardinalidae > Cardinalis > Cardinalis cardinalis. The sequence goes on from JACDOX010000630.1 coordinate 58,897, forward strand.
AAAGATGTAGAAACCCTCTGTTTTTACCCATAGCTCACATTTCTTCCAGAGTTAAAATTTAGCACCCATGTGCTGGGAATCTGACTTGTTCTCCTTAAAGAGATTTCTCTTTCCCCTGCTACAGTCCTGCTCGTGTGGAGCTCCCCCCACTATGAAATGTATCAAAATCAGCACAAGGTTCTCTGCTGATTTTCCAGTTCTTTCCCAACTTTCTCCTCCATTTGCTGGGAGCTGGAGCTGCTCCTTTTTACACCTTTTTACCCTCTGAGTTCCTGTTGGATGTTTCTCAGTTTCAGTGCATGTCACAAAGGGATCAGGGATGGCATTGCTGGCATTATGTTACAATTCCTGCTTTCAGTCAGGATATTCCCTTGCCCTTGCAGATGTTTTCCCTTTTTACCATCTCAGGAATACATGAGAGCCTTTTGCTGTGACATTTACTGGGGTTGTGTAAGTTATTTATGGGTGTTTCAGTTTGGAAATCTGTCATCATGGAGCCTCCACAATGCTCCCATTGTTCTCCTCGGCTCACTGCTGGGCCTGCATTTTTATTTGAAATTGTTCTGATCACTTATGACAGCAACCTGCAAGATTCCCTCACTCACTGATGCGTTTCAGTTGAGATRATTTTGATTTTTGATTCCAGGCCCTTCAGATTTGCCCTGACTGCACTAAGACAATCCCTCTTTGCTTTCTCCCAGTAGCAATGGATGATCTGTCAATGAAACTCCTTCAAATCTTTTTTATAACTATACATTTTTATATTATGCATTTTTATATTATGCATTTTTATATTATGCATTTCTCAAGCCAAGTATTGTGTGGATGTAAAAGTTATGGGGGGGAGAAAACCTTGGTGGTTCCTGTGCTAAAATAAAAAGAAAAAAATCACTTGCAGAGCTTACAGGATTGATGAAGGAAATGGGGAGAAATGTTTGTCCTTCAGGAATGAACATTTCAAAAATGTAAGAGAATGTTTTAAAGGAGTTGTGTCTGTAGCTGTGCTGTGAAGTCAGTGAAACAGACTCCACATATAACTTTCCTTATTTCCTGAATTTACATGTGTGAGCATTTGACAAGTCTCTGCAAATTAATATTGGATAGATTTCATTGAGACTTGAATGAATTGTTAATACACCCAGGCACATTTTCAGCATCCTGAGTTCTATGTAGAACTTCTCTTAGCAATGAATAAAAATGAATTTTCACATTGTTACATTTAAATTTCAAAATAGTAGGGTTTAAAGGAAAGAGGAAACCTGCTGTTGTTTAAGACAATGGAATAATTTCTGACAGGTTGTATTTCTGTTRCATTTGAATGAAATTTTATGGGTCTTGTTTGGGATTTTTCCCAGTATTTCTTCTTCCAATTCAATGCAATTCTAACTACAATTAGGACAAAGTAAAGGAATGAGGGAAAAGACAGCATCACTGCAGTTTTCTAATATTAACATATTCAATATCTACCTGTGCCTAGAATATAATTTTTAATTATTTATATTAGAGATAGTCTGTGCTGTCTTGTCATTTCTTTGTGAAGCTGTTACACAATTCCTTTTCTGTCAGTTAAAACTCAACTAAAATACTTTGGCTTGAATAACTGCAAAAACCAACTTGGAGAACACTGAAAACTGGATTAAAATTCAGCAATATTCAACGTGGTGCKGGGGTGAGGATGATGATGATGGTGTTCACCCCACCATCAATTCCAGCCCTCATTCTCTGGGATTCCACCTGGAACTCAAAAGATCAGTTGTTTATTTTGCTGGATATGAGCATTTGTAGCTGTTCTTTTTTTCTCCCATAAGATTTTTGCAATTTTGCAGCCTAGTGCTTTCTATTCCCTGGTTTATTGGGAAGTTATTCAGTTATTATTAGTTATTCAATTATTATTATTCCCAAGTTATTCAGTTATTCCAAGGATTCAGTGCATATTCATGGAGACACAATATTTAATTCTGTAAGTTGTTTCTCATTTTAATTCTCTTTTCTATTTTAATTACTGTACTTGTTTCTCAGATGTTTTTCTGCATTCTCATTGCAGTCTTTGACAGGTGTCTGTCTACCTTGCTGTCTGTTCTCTTCAACTTAACTAATCACCAGCTTTGCTTTATGAGAAAGCTGATCTTTGTTTGCAAGTATTTTTGAACAGTTTAAGCTAAATTTGATTTTTTTTTTTCAATTTTTCTACAGTGTTGATATATCTGTCCTTGCAGAATTGTTTGTTTTGTTTGAAATTGGAAGAGTGGAGGGAATTCAGTTTTAAGACATGGTAAAATAGCAGAAATCTATGAAATCCAGTAAATATGCTTTTGAAGAAAAAGCTGCTCCTGCAGTGCTGTTTTTACAGGTATTGCAGCACATACAGATTTCAAACCCCTCTGCTCTGAAGTAATCCATAAAATGTGGATTTTCYAGCTGGAGCTGTGGCTTTGGGGAGCCCTGGGCAGCTGCAGGYTGTGCCAGGGCTGGGTGCTCAGGGTGGGACAGCTCTGCCTCCTTCAGGTGCTGCTGGGTGCAATAAATGGCTTCTTCTGGGCAGCACCCACTCATTTCTGTAGAGCTGGGCCTCTCCTGCCTTTGGAAACCCACACTTTGTGCAGGCAGCCAGAGCATCACTCAGCATCAGGCAGATGCTCTGCTGAGAGAACAATCATTTCTTTACATTTCTTTGCATACTGGGAAGTTCCCTTGCTTCTCTCCCAGCTTTARGGGCTGCTCCTGCAGTGCTGTTTTCACAGGTATTGCAGCACATCCAGATTCCAAACCCCTCTGCTCTGAAGTATTTCATAAAATGTGGATTTTCCAGCTGGAGCTGTGGCTTTGGGGAGCCCTGGGCAGCTGCAGGTTGTGCCAGGGCTGGGTGCTCAGGGTGGGACAGCTCTGCCTCCTTCAGGTGCTGCTGGCAGGGCAGGGCTGGATGCAATAAATGACTTTTTCTGGGCAGCACCCACTCATTTCTGGCTCCAGGCAGCTCTGCAGAGCTGAGCCACTCCTGCCACACGTTGTGCAGGCAGCCAAAGAATCACCTGGCATCAGGCAGATGCTCTGCTGAGAGAAYAATCATTTCTTTACATTTCTTCACATGTTGGGAAATGCCCTTGCTTCTCTCCCAGCTCTAGGGGCTCTCTGCAGGCAGTGGGTGCTGCTCCTTCAAAAATTGGGGTGCCTGTCCCTGTGCATGTCTGACCCAAACTCCAGCCCCAAACTGTCTTTCTTCCCTGGGATGGAGCAGGGATTTCAGCAGAGGGTGAGTGATGCCAGAATTAGCTGGAGCCAACATGCTGGGGCTGCTGATGAGCTCAGCAGCTGCAAGGCTGGTCAGGAGGCAGAGTGGGATAAATGAAGTTGTAAATATCCAAGTTGGAAACATCCATCCTGGGGAAAGTGTGGAGTGAGCAGGGAGGGGATTGAGGGGTGTACCCACGTGCCCAGGGAGGTCAGGAMCAGGATCTGGTGGTGCTGGCTACCAAAAACCCCTTTTGTGCCTCTTGCTCACTCTCTAAAATGGAGCTGTTGATTTTTCTCTTGGTCCTTTTGTTTCCTTTCACATCTCTGCACTCTTTGTATTCAAGCAGGGAATGCTTTCAGCTTGTGTGCAGTAAAACTTCCTGTCTGGAATCTGGGGATGCTGCTGCACTTGAAAGAAGTTGTGAGAAATATTTAAGAAAGGAAGGAGCAGCTTTCTTAAATCAAAAATCTTAAATCTTAAAATCTTAAGATTTAAAATCTTAAATCAAAATCCTGCAGTTTTATCTGTCAGATATTCTTATCAGAGAAAATGGCTACTTGATGAAGCATATCAATATTATTCCAGAAAACAATGCATGCATCTCCCAAGAACTRAATGTTGACAAGGCCATGCTTAAACTGGCATTTCCGAAATTTCTGAGAGCTCTACTTTCCTCCTTTTCATGATTCTAAAGAAACTGAAAAATCCCAAGCTAAAAAAAAMCTGTTGAGACCTTTCAGAGCTGATTCTTCAGTGAGTTAATTCTCCGTTTTCTGCCCCTTGCAGTTCAGAATCAGGGTAGGAAATAGCAACAGGCAAAGCTCATTTGTATCACTCCTCTCCTTCTCTGAATTCAAACAACAATCTCTTTCTTAAATGATTTTTCAGCACGTTGTACTTGGATTAGTTAAGCTTTTATACTGATTTGCTTTCATTTTTAATACAGCTGATGGGGAGGAAAGGAGAGAGCTGTGTGTGTGCAGAGGGTGATTTCATGATTTGGACCTGAGCCCAAAATTATAAAATTATGCCATTTTTGCCTCATGGTTTCTGAATTTCCAGTGTTTCCAGCATGGCCTTGTTCAGTGCACACCTGGAGCACAGCTTTCTGCAGAACTTTGCTTTTCAGCCTTAATCATCTGTGAATGCACAAGTTTTAGGTAATTCCATTTGAGGTAATTTTTGGAGCATTCTCTTTTTTCTCATGTAAAATTCTCAAACTTTCCTGTTCCAAACCCATGAACTGAAAGGCCCTGAAAAGTCATTCCATGATCCTCACAAAAGTGCAATTTTATTGCTTTCTTTTTCATAGCTGTATTACAATATCACCTTGTTAGACTTTCCTTGACAACTTTTTAGGATCAGATGGCAATAAAATAAAAATTGAGAACTCTGTGAAGAGGCAAGAGTCTGGGAATGAGGATTTTTTTAAGGAAAACAGAATTATGGGTTGTATGATAAAATTTTGAATATTAACTCAGTGGCTCAGCTTGTTCTCTTCTCATTCAGGAGGATTCTTCACAGCATAAAACTTTCATTAAATTGCTGTTTTAACAGCAGATGCATTGAATTTTGAAAAATGGAGCTGGCAAGACTTTTTCACATCTGCCTTATTTTCCAAATGTCTTTTCAGCAGGTGAACAGTAATTTTCTATCCTTGCTGCATGGCCTGTGATAAGCAGGGAGTTAACAATGTGTAAAAATATATCCAGGCCTGTCCAATTTCCAAAGAGAGCCTTGAATATTGAGATTTTTTSTGACTGTGAAATGTTTAGTGAAGTACCTGCCCCCTTTTGAGGGAGGGAAGTGTTTAAATCCAGGAACTTGTTTTGGGGGTAAATTACCAAGAAATCTTATTTACTATAAATAATCCGTGAATTTGTTTTGGGAGTAGATTACCCAGAAATCTGACTTAGTGTAATAATCCAGGAACTTGTTTTGGGGGATAAATTACCAAGAAATCTGATTTAGTATAAATAATCCAGGAACTTGTTTTGGGGGATAAATTACCAAGAAATCTGATTTAGTATAAATAATCCAGGATTTAGTATAAATAATCCAGGAACTTGTTTTGGATAAATTACCAAGAAATCTGACTTAGTGTAAAAAATCCAGGAACTTGTTTTGGGGGTAAACTACCCAGAAATTTCACTTAGTGTGAATAATCCAGGAACTTGTTTTGGGGGTAAGTTACCCAAAAATCTGGCTTAGTGCAAATAATTCAGGAACTTGTTTTGGGGGGTAAGTTTCTGAGTAATTTAGCCCCAAAACAAGTTCCTGGATTACTTACACTAAATCAGATTTCTGGGTAATTTTACTTAGTGTATATAATCCAGGAACTTGTTTTGGGAATAAATTACCCAGAAATTTTAGTATAAATAATCCAGGAACTTGTTTTGGGGGCTAAATTACCCAAAAATCTGACTTAGAGTAAATAATCCAGGAACTTGTTTTTGGGGTAAATTACCCAGGAATCTTAATGTAAATAATCCAGCTGGTAGCATTCATTCCTTGTTCTATTTTTCCTGGAAAGTAAACAGCACTGCTTCAAGCTCTGCAGATGCAACCTACTTTGAAAATGAAAAAAAAAAAAAAAAGCCAAACCAAATGTAAACAGTGGTAAAAAAAAGGTTGAAATTGATGTGACAGAAATAAAACAAGAGCCAGTTTTGCATCAGTAGCCAGTTTCTTTGGGTTTGGAGCTTGGTTTTTGTGTTTTTGCCTAAGCAGATATTAACTTTTCTGCTGTAAAGCAATCCTGGAGCCAGATTCTCTCTCTGAATGTCTCTGTACCCAGCAATTGAGAGGACTTTGTGCAGAATGCTGTTAAAAAGAATATAACACCACGGCTGCACATCTGTTTCTCATTGCAAAGTAAGTCCTTTTACTCCAAGCCTGTATTTTTTTCCTTCTGCCATGAGATTTGGGGGTTTTTAAACTTCAGTAAACAGGCCAGAATGAGAAGATTGCTCATGAAATGAGTTCCTGGGTATCATTTACTCAGAAAGCTCTGGATTTGGTCCTGATGGGATGGTGTGCATCCCCACAGCTTGATTTGTTCTATTAAAATGCCATTGTGTAAAGAAAAAAAACAACAGTTGTGGAGCTCTGGCTCTGTGAAGGGGAGGCTGAAATCAAGGCTGTGGCATCAACCTGAGAGATTTCATGTCAGGAGAGGTGGTGTGAAAATGTGGGCTCTCCTGGCAGTGTTTGTAGCAGCCAGGAAATCCAGAAGGAATTGGTGTTTTCCAGCTCTCCTAAGCTCTGAAAAGTGACCTGCAGGTGAGGAAAAGCTGAGAGTTCCTTAATAAATCCTTAATAAATCCTTTCCTGCTCCAGCTTGCCAGGCTGGGTGCAAGAATTATGGATTTCTGGTTCTTTTTGTTGTGCTTTTATATTTTTTTCCTGTCTGGAAAATGAATTGCTGCATAGTGACACATCACTGAAGGACTGGGTTTATTCCTGAAAAGGTTCAGGGGGGATTTTGTACATCTGTGGGCAGACAGTGGCTGGTTTGAGATCAAGAASCACACAAATTGTAGCATCTCCCAAATGTTCTGCTCCTGTTGAGCTGTTCCTTGGGAGGATCTCAGTGGGACCAAGGATGGGGGGGAATTGTTCAGAAGTGCAAAAGCAAATTCATGCCAGCCTTGGGCCTTTGGGCTCTGCTGGACATGATTAAATAGGGGAMAATTTCCTTTCCATGCAACAACAAATTGGTCCCTTATTAAATCTGGAAGCTTTTTTAGAATTATTTTGTGTCTATTTGTTGTTCAGACTGCTTTTATTCCTGTGTGATTCCTCCCTGTGTGGTCTCCTGGCATGGGAATCTGAGATTATTTTGCCTCATTCTTTTTCCTTTTTGAGGGCTGGTCAGTGGCTGCTGAACAARTCTGTGCCCTGTAACATTTATCAGAGAAAAGCTGCTCCTGGATTTGGGGAGGAAAGGTTAGAGGTGGGCAGCTTCATGGAATTCCTCCCTTTTGTGGCACTGGCAAGTTTTTATCCTCTCAGTTGGGAAATAAAGTCCCTGAGGGTGACAAAATGTTCTCCCACTTGTGGTGGTGTTCACATGATGAGGGAAGAGATGAGAATCTTAACTCCATGTTTCAGAAGGCTGATTTATTATTTTATGATATATATTATATTAAAATGATATAGTAAAACTATACTAAAATAATAGAAGAAAGGATTTCATCAGGAGGCTTGAAAGGAATGGAAAGGAATGATAATAAAATCTTGTGACTGACCAGAGAGTCTGAGATAGCTGGGCTGTGGTTGGCCATTAATTAGAAACAACCACATGAGACCAATCCCAGCTACACCTGTTGCATTCCACAGCAGCAGATAACCATTGGTTACATTTTGTTCCTGAGGCCTCTCAGCTTCTCAGGAGGAAAAATCCTGGCAAAAGGATTTTCCAGAAAATATCATGGCTGCACCCAGTCACTGCCTGTATCAACAGGATTTCATTGTAGTGGATCTCTTCTTCAGAGGCACCTGCTCAGGCAGCACATGGGCTGCTGCACGTGGATTTTTGCCTCTCTGATGTGACATTTGTTGCCTGGAATTCTGGATTTCAAACTATTTAACAAATACTTCCATTCAGCAGGCTGTCCTCTTTGTAAAAAACAATCATTAGAATCAGCAAGTGCACTTTTTAATGCAGCTTTTCAGGCTTCTGTGGTTGCTGCTAGAAGAAAAAAAATGTTCTCTATTGTTGTGCTTTGGGTTTTCAAGATCCTGTGCATGGTCAGATTTGTTACCCAAACCTGAATTTGCCATTGTGGCATCATGGAAGGTCTCTGCCACACAGGGGGAAGACAAATGTTTAAATCTTTCCATAGCAATAGATTTGGTCAGGTTAATGTGTACCAGTATGAAAAAATCTAAAATTAATGCAACTCCTGGATCTGTGACCTTATTAATATTTTGTTAATTTTATTAATATACATATTAATTTTAATGTATTTTATTGTGGGTTTATATAATAATTTATAATTTATAATTTATAATATTTATAAATATATAAAATAATATAATAGATAAATAATAAGTAATGCATAAAAATATATAATATTATATAAATGTAATAATATATAGTATACTATATTACATATTATATTATATAGTATATATTATTATATGTTAAATTATATGKTATATCTATTATATGCTATATTATATAATAAATTATATGATAATATAAATATAATATAAAAATAAATTATATGTCATATATAAATAAAAAAGTATGTAAAATAATATATCTAAATAATATAATATAAAAATAATATGATATTTAGATATATTATATAAATTGTAATATATATAATATCTATATTATATGTTATGTAAATTTTAATTTGTGTTGTTGTGTATATATTTTAATTTGTTTAAATTTATTTATATTTAATGATTTAATAATTTTTACAATTTTATTAACATTAATACTTTAAAATGCACTTAATAAGAGACTTCCTGGCATTGTCCACACTGATGATAACACAAAGGGCACTTGCAGGCTCAATTCCCAGTTTTTGGGAGCAAGGATCAAAGCAGAGTTTGCTGAACAACAAACCCAGCCAGGTTTAAGGAGTCCYTGGTGGATGAGCTGTGTGTAGGAAGGTTGCACTCAATTCCCTGCTCTGCTCATAATATTTGCACAGGCCAAAGGGGTTTATATCTTTTATTAAGTTTTGCCCCTGGGAAGAGACCAGAATATCTCAGTGGTGTTGTCCCTGGGTTTCTCTGAGGTGCTGGAATAATTTCAGATAAGGCTGAGAGGTTCACTGGGGATGGTTTGAGTGGGCCATGAACTATGATCTGTCCTGCAGCACCAAAAATGTGAGTTGTGGTTCCTCCAAAAATTTTGGGGGGAAAAAAAGCCAAAGGGCTAAAAAACCCCCTGCCAGGGTGAGGAATTCTCACAGGCAGGGCTGTGAACAGAATCCAGGCTKAGAAATTGGTGTCTGTGCAAGAGACTGCTGCACTTGGGTTGTTTTTGTGGGATTTTGAACCCCAGARTTCTCATGGAATGTGTAAATCCACAGTGCAACCCCACCATATTTAGTGGGTAATACTGAGAGAGCACATCTCCAAAAAATGCTGAAGTTGTTCAGTTCTCTGTGTTGCATTGTGAATGTTCA
>JACDOX010000630.1:82643-106206 GCA_014549065.1 Cardinalis cardinalis
ACTGGAAGAGAACATGAAGGCATAACAAAGCTGCTTAGAAATATTACAGTGCAGCAGCTGGTTTTGCTAATGCTTCTTGGTTATTTAAAAAAAAAAAATCATCATCTAAGTCCTAATTCCCTTTGTCTTCTCACTGTGAGTAGCTGCAGTGTGTGAAGCTTGCTGGCCCATGAGTCATTCTCCCCACTCATGCTATTTCTTTGAATAGCCCTTGTAAAACCACACATTTTGTGGTAGTTGTCTTAGCTGGCAATGGAGGAGGCTTTTTTCCCTGCCTGGGTGAGTGATTTATGTGTGCTAATCTCTGGATCTGCCTTTGCCACACGTGGTGAAAACGCTGCTGGTGCTGTACCTGGGATTGCTGTGCTCACCTTCCTGCAAGAGGAACTCRGGCTCTGAAACTCATTGCATCCCTTCCTCCACAGGCAATAGGCTCCTATCCCAGAAATTCTGATACCCTGGGCTTCTTTTCAGGGCCAGGCACTCATGATTTAATTCTTGGATTTTAATYCTTACTAGATCTGAAAAGTGTAACGGGCAGAGAAGATGCAAATGCAAAATAAACATCTTATTTCCAGCCCCTAAAAGAAACTTCTTTGCATTTGATATTTCTGCTTTCTGGATTTATTTTAGTATTCGGATCAAATTGTTGAATGCATTTAGCATGTTATTTAATATGGTTTAATTTGTAGATCTGTGCCTGCAGATTATGTTTGGATTGCTCAACAAAGTAAAATCTTGATTATAGCCAAACAKGTTGATAAGGTTCAAGGAGCTGACTGTGACTTTTCTTTTTATACAGTGGAAATGAGAGATGGTTGTGGGAGATTGGGGAAAAGGAAGTAATGCTGTTAAATAGCATTTTAGTTAAGTTGAGGCATGAAGGGCACAAAGTTTTCTGTTAAATATCATTTTAGTTAAGTATCATTTAGTTAAGGCATGGAGGTCACAAAGTTTTCTGTTAAATATCATTTTAGTTATAATTCATTTTAGTTAAGTTGAGGCATGGAGGTCACAAAGKTTTCTGTTAAATGAGGTTAAATTCCAGCAAGGTTGGTCAGTGCTAACATCCCTTTAGGTACTAGCAGCTGGAGGATGCTGCAGGAGTTTTCAGGACAATACTAGGAAAAAAAATCAGTGTATTTGGAAAATTGCTAGGATTTAAGCTCACTTGTGAAATAAAAGAATGCTGTTTTCATTAAGAAATTTGTAAATTGAAGAATAAATGTTCTGATCATTGTGTCCTCTGMATCGGAAGGCCGATGATATTCCCAGTTCTAGCGCGAAGTCTGCAATCCTCCCTTCTGGTGAGATTGGTTTTTCATTCTTCTGTTGAAAAGCCAAGAAGAAGAGCTTGTGGCAGAGAAAACTGCCTATAGAATAGCCTGGCTGTTTGGGATTGTTATTTTAATGGGAAGGGATGAGGTAACAGAGCACAGCAATAACCAGCAAGCTGCAATCTTTGACTCCAGCATCAACAGCTCCACAGGCCTGATCTTTATTGGAGTTGTTTTTTTTTAATTTGGGAGGAAGGGGAGGGGGGGGCTCTGATTAACATATCTGTTTCAGGAAGAGTATCAAGAGTTCTCTAATTTCATATTTAAATCTGGGAACTGATTAATACTGGAGGCATGCAGAGAGCTATAACATGAAGGCTGTTGTTACTATAGTGAGCTGCTATTACAGACATCACAAGACTTGTTATACAAGGAAACATGATTACTTTGGAYTAAAGGAGTTGCCAAAGGCTTGAAGGATTTATTGGTGCTGCTGCTGCTTGGAGTTATATATAACTTCATTATTTGGTTGAAAACATTGAGATCTAGAATTAATGAAGCACAGCAAATGCTGCTGAAATGAATCAGCAGGTTTGACAGCTTTGAACTGACACTGAGCCACTGATGAATTTTATGGGAGCATTCTTTAGGCCTCCAGATCACTGGAAAATGTACAGAAAGGAATAAACCCAGAGAAATGAAGCTTAAGGAGTGCAGTGAGCTGCAGCAGAGCTGATGTGATCAGGTTCATATTTCTGCAATGAGTTGTGATTTCTGAGCTGTGGGGGAGGATGGGATGGGCTGGATCYCTGGGACCAGACATTCTGGGGGCAGTGGGAGCTGCAGGGCTGGGAGCAAGGCTGAGTGACAGCAAGGGCCATGTGGGTCTGGCCAAGGCAAGGGGAAGTGGGGAATCCTGGCTTTAGAAACCAAGGACTRGAATTGGCTTTTTTTCCTGCAAAACTTGGTCATGGGTGGTGTAAGTAGAGGGGAAATGCAGGTTGAAACAGCTCTGCAGTGTGCTGGGCTGCTGCAGGGGCTCTTTTCTGTGTGAGCTAGGAGTTCAGTGCATCTCACAGCCTCTGCATCATTTCATTAATCTCAGCTGGATAAAACTGGCAGCATTTTGACATTGCTTCCCTAACCCAGCTCAGARAGTGCTGGGAGATCCAGAAATGCTTTCTAGACAGCTGCATTCCATTCCTTTCCTTTCTGTGCACTCTGCAGCACTGCAGAGATGTTTCAAAAGGATTATTGCTTTAACAGATGATTAATTGCAAATTATTTATTGCTTTCTTCCAGTGAGCTCAGCAGTCATCATTTGCTCTTGATACCACGATGCAGAATTAGTGYTGTGGGAATTAATGTGAGTCTGAATGAGAAATGAGCCATAATCAATGATGAAAGGTTTTTCTGTTTTGAAATAAGTCTTACAACATTAATCCCTTACAAGCAATACTATAAAGAGAAAGTATGTAATGGCAGAGATTGTTCTGGAGCTCCCTTTGACTCTTCCCCTCTGTAATGTGACTCAGGAATTTGGTTGTGTAAAAATCTGACTGAGTCCCTTTGAGGGACAGCCCTGGGTGAAATGCAGGATGAGATTGGATTTCAGTTACCTGGAGAACTCCTTCCCCACTCTTTTTAACTTTGAATTTGGGACAAAACTACATCAAAAGCTGGGATAGCTTCCTCATCTCACTGTTCCATGGCTGAGTGGGGTTTTTTTTTTCTCTTCAGATAGTGTCTGATTACTAAATTAAGCTCCCAGCATCAATAAATCATTTCCCTGCAGAGCAAAACCTGTCATTTTTCATACCTGTTGTCTTTTTTACCTTTTGAAATATCTCTCTGGGGGCTGTGGAGCAGCTCCCAGGGCAGGTTCAGCAGACAGAGAGCACAGAGGAATCCAGGTGCACCTTGTGCTTGGCTGGGGTGACAGGCTGGACACATTCCAGAGGGACTGCGGGAGCTGGGTGAGCTCTGGGAGCGCGTTGGGCTTATGGGGTTTGCAGAGAGAGGAGCCCAGTGAAAAACCATTTCCTGGTCCTGCAGGGATCATCCCTGATCCTGCACACATCCTGCCTGGTCCTGCAGGGATGGATCATTCCTGGTCCTGCACACATCCTTCCTGGTCCTGCAGAGATCATTGCTGGTCCTGCAGAGATCATCCCTGATCCTGCACACATCCTTCCTGGTCCTGCAGGGATGGATCATTCCTGATCCTGCAGAGATCATTGCTGGTCCTGCAGAGATCATTCTTGATCCTCCACACATCATTCCTGGTCCTGCACACATCCTTCCTGGTCCTGCAGAGATCATTCTTGATCCTCCACACATCATTCCTGCAGGGATCATTCCTGGTCCTGCACATATCATCCCTGCTCCTACAGGGATGGATCATTCCTGGTCCTGCAGAGATCATTGCTGGTCCTGCAGGGATCATTCCTGGTTCCTCATACATCATTTCTGGTCCTGCAGAGATCATTGCTGGTCTTGCAGAGATCATTCCTGGTCCTGCAGGGATCATTCCTGGTTCCTCACACATCATTCCTGGTCCTGCACACACCATTTCTCATCCTGCAGAGATCATTCCTGGTCCTGCACACATCCTTCCTGGTCCTGCAGGGATGGATCATTCCTGGTCCTGCATACCTCATTCTTGATCCTGCAGAGATCATTCTTGATCCTCCACACATCATCCCTGGTCCTGCAGGGATTGTTCCTGGTCCTGCACACATCATCCCTGGTCCTACAGGGATGGATCATTGCTGGTCCTGCAGGGATCATTGCTGGTCTTGCAGAGATCCTTCCTAGTCCTGCAGGGATCATTCCTGGTTCCTCACACATCATTCCTGGTCCTGCACACATCATCCCTGGTCCTGCAGAGATTATTTCTGGTCCTGCAGGGATCATTCCTGGTCCCTCACACATCATTCCTCATCCTGCAGAAATCATTGCTGGTCCTGCACATATCATCCCTGGTCCTACAGGGATGGATCATTCTTGGTCCTGCAGAGATCATTCCTGGTCCTTCAGAGGATCATTCCTGGTCCCTCACACATCATTCCTGGTCCTTCCCGGAATCATTCTTGGTCCTGCAGGGATTATTCCTGGTTCCTCACACATCATTCTTGGTCCTGCACACATCATTCCTGGTCCTGCAGAGATCATTGCTGGTCCTGCACACATCATCCCTGGTCCCACAGGGATGGATCATTCCTGGTCCTGCAGAGATCATTGCTGGTCCTGCACGCATCTTTCTTGGTCCTGCACACATCATTCCTGGTCCAGCAGGAATCATTCCTGATCTTCAGAGATCATTCCCGGTCCTTCACGGGATCATTCCTGGCCCTGCAGGAGCACAGCTCAGAAACCAGCCCAGCCCAGCTGGTGTTGGGATGTGTTTCTCACCCTTTGGAGGTAAATCAGRGTTTGCAGAGGCAGCTGTGTGAGAGGCTGGCCTGCTCTGAAGTGTTGCCCGGCATTGGCCGAGTGGCGCTGGAATATTTTAGTTTTGGACTTCTCATTCCGTGCTATGAAGGACATCCCAGAATCAAAACCTTCAAATGCAAAAATCTGTTTGTTCTGGATGTCAAAGAGTTGGAGGGCAGAAGGGAAGAATGGAAATAATCTCTTGCCCAGATTATAARTTAGTGGCAATTAGAAAAAGTCTGTTGGTCAGCTGGGATTTCTCCAGCCCTGCARGCCCTCAGCTCGTTTTTCTCTCTGTCTCCCACCCAAAGGTATTTTTAAAGCTGAATGAAGACAGCTCTCATTCTTTATTGTGCTTATATTGCCACAGTCACAGATGTTGCTGCTGTGCAAACCACTGGTATTATTTTTGCTCTTAAGTACTTTCCTGGTTTCCCTTTTGCTGTGACAATTTTGTCATTGTTGCTGGGAGCTGGAACTATTTCATTCATGGGCCACAAGTGTTTTTTGTTAAGCACTGAAAACCTCCCATCCTCCTATTGTGCTCCTCCAGTTTACTATGGAGAGCTCCAGCCCCATCCAACAGAGTTTGGTTTAATCCTTCCTCCCTTCCTGTTATTTTTAACATTTTCTCAGTTTTGCTTTAGTTCCCCAAGATCTATCATTGCTGTGAGTTCAGTGATGAAATTCTCCTGTYGCATTCACTCACTCCAATGCCATCTTTTTGCTTCTTTTGGATTTCCCACATCCCAGCACTTCTGCTCCTGTGTCCTCTGTGCTCCATCATTTCTCTTTGGTTCACACCGGCTTGCATTGGTTTTGTCTGTGTCCTTTGCATCCTCTGCATGTTGGATTTTAAATGAAAATGTTCATCTTCCAGATTTGCAGACTTATTGCAGATTATTTCATGGTAAACTCCCAGAATCAACACTTGCAATCAACACTTCCTGTTATTTTTTGTATTTTTTTTGTTCTAATGGTATTTGTAAGCTGATATAGGAATGCTTCTAAACAATTTACTTTTCAATAATGGACTTGTTTTTTAGCAGAATGTTATAAAAAATGTTGCTCATTACTGGCCCTTTCTTGCACTTCTCCTGAGCCTTGTCATGTTAAAAAAAAAAAAAAAAATTCTTCAGTCTTTCTGCTCTTTCACAATAATCTGGTTGAGTAATGCAGCATTTATTCAATTTATGCTTGCAAACACTTCCATATTAAACAGCTACTGGACAAATGAATTACATCAGTAATACTGTGGTGCTGTTAACTGATTTATACTTAATTTTTATACCTTTTTTTGTTTGTTTGCATTTAAATACTCAAATTTCTTCCGTACAAAGACTGGATTTAATGTTAGGCTCAGGTCCTGTGTTTATTCTGTTTGTTCCTTTAGTGAGAGGTGAGTGCCTTGCCCAGCATTTATTCTGTGCTCCCCATAAAGTCAGTTTAATATTCTGGTTGATTTTCCATTCCTCTTGTACAAACATGCACCTTCCAATATTTGCATCCCCGTTGAGCAATAAGAAATTGTCAGTACCTGTTTTTCCTGCCTGTTGAGGATCAGGTGTTATTTAGCAGGCATTTTTGGGAAATATTCCTCCAGCCCATTGCCCCCTGTCAGCCCYGTGTGCCTGGGGAGTTATTGCAATCCACAGCTCTTGCCAAGGCCTCTTACCTCCACATTTGACAATTAAATATCAAAAGTTACACTTTAAACCCTAACATTTTATATAWATATAAAAAAAAGCTTTTTTAAATCTTGTTTTTCCTCTATCCTCTCTATGCCTGAAATTAATGTAATTTCTTGGAAATTTAAGGCTTCCACAGGATACTGATGGCCTCAGATACCTTTTTTTTTAAAAAAAAAAGAAGTTATATTTCCATTGTCAGAATGAGATGTGGGCCCTTATTGAGACAAGACTGAGTCCATCTGTTTCTGCTCCTATTTTTTCTGTCAGGATTTTTCATTTTTTCTGGATTTTTGCTGTTATTTCACCCCAATTCCATGGAAAGAGTGGAGCACAAGGGAAAGCTGGGCTGAACCTCTTGTCTTGCAGCTTTTGTAGCAAAGCTGCTGTGGGCCCTTGGGTTTTGTGTGTTTTTATTACAAAAATAAAAACATGTCAGAGCATGCTGACATCACCAACAGTTCCCAAATTTGTTTTCACCTCCTCACACAAACAAAAAGGAGAAGAAAGGAGAAGGAGCCCTTTCTATTCCCATTTTCTGTCCAGCTCAGGTCTCTCCATAGCTTTTAAATCCAAGGAAATGAAAATCAGAGAGAAGTTTCTCATCCTTGCTCTCACCATCAACTCCAGCACGCTGAAAGTTGAATTTTTATCCCTGGTAATTGAGTAACTCTTCACAGAAAAATACTGGAAGTTCTTGGAATTACAAACATATCAGGCCACCAGCCAAGCTTTCCCTGGCCAGGCACTGACAAAAGCTGCCAGTGGATCTGAGTTTTATGTGGGATTTTATTTTCTGCTGTTCTCCCTGAGATCATCAAAACTTATTGCAGCGAGGATTCAATATTGRATTTTAATCATTGTTCCAGAGTTTCAATGGGAATTCTCACTTATGGAGCAAGCCRTCAGATCCTAGCTGAAGCTGTTCATCTGGAAATTTTAAATTAAGTTTTATCCCAGTGCATTAGTAATTTTAGCAGAATGTTCTAATCCAAAATGAAAGTCAGATGTTCTTCATGGAAATAGGGAAGTCCAGACAATGGCTATTGTGTTTTGGTTACAGGACTTGTGGTCTTCCTTTCTTTTAATTTTATTTTCATTGTTTATGTTGCAGACAAGTCTTTGTTCATTTTAAGGAATAAARCCATTTAAAAGCAGTATTTTTTTTTAAAGTTTGTATCCAAAAATATTTCTCTTGAGCTATATAAAAAAATTGGATTTTCTGGAAATTCATTGCCCTCATGAATGGACTCCTGCTGAGCGAGGAATTTTTATGACTCCCTTAAAAAAACAATTGCAGGCATTCCACAAATAAACAATACATTGATTTGGGGGGGCATTTTATTGGCTATTTTATAATTATTTGTTCTCCAGTGTTTATTTCAGTATGGTATGTTGTAATTTTTAACTGAGTTATCCTAAGAATTCCCTTGTACAGCAGAGAGCTGAGCTTTGGAGCAGGAGCCAATTCCCAAGTGCACACCCAGGCCTGACTCTGATATTTCACTGATTTATTGGAGTCCKGCAGGAAGAGCTGGGATAGTTCAAGCCAGATGCTTTCAACTTCTTTTTGCATCTTGTTTTGGCAATTTTGATCTCCTTTTCCTCAATTAGATTTTCCTCCCATGTCTCTCATTAATAAATTTCACGTGTGATTTTTCTTTTGTTTGATTTTGCTCCTTTCAGGRCTGTTTTTGCTGAATAGTTGCCCACATCCACAGCTCCACTGGATTTGCCTTTTGCTATGTGTAAACCCTTGTGAGTTCTGATTTTCTGAACCCTTGGCAGTTCTGATTTTCCAGTGCCCAGTTTGTGTCCACAGCAGCACAAACCCTGGCATTGCACAAGAGCCTTGTTGGAAAAATTGGGATAAGGGGGATGAACCATCCTGGGTTSCTCCTTGTCCCCCCAGGAGCAGCAGTTCCATCACAGTTGCTTTTGGACAGGATTTCCTTTTCACTGCTCCATCTGCAGATAATCCAGGAGCAGCACAGTTTGGGATTCCGCTCCCACTCAGTTGCTGCAGTATTTTTTCTGATTTTGAGTCAYGTCAATAATATTTTGTTCACCCTGAGAGAGCTCAAAGGGAAAATTATAACATTTAGAAATTGAAAGATGTTGTGCAGCCAGGATGAACCAGAGGTTTCAGATTTTGGGGTCTTATTTTCCTTTTTGTCAAACCTCTGTGTGTGTCACATTCTCAGCAAGTTTTTCCTCAACTTCTATAATCCATGAGGTAGAAATGTTGCTGTTTTTTACAGAAAAAAGCAGATTACCTGGCAGCTTTTGTGCTTGCAGCAGCCCTTGGTGTGTGTTTGGGAGCAGAGGGAACTGAAGTTCCATCAACAGCACGAAATATAAATATGGACAGCAGTGCCATCAGTGATCAGACCTTGTCACTCCTTCCTCGTTTGAGGCAGCCTGGCAGCCTTTCAAAGCTTGCTGCTGCCAGAAAATCATGAAACAGAAAAAAAAAACACAAATCAAAGATGCCCTGATCTCCTTCCAACTCTGCAAGAGCAGAAAGTCAGTGTGGCAGAAAGCAGATTACTTCTCAATTGCCAGGGCTGCTCTGGTGTTCAGGGGCTCAGGCAGGGAGCAGGATGCTGTGGAATAACAACATTATTCCCTGGGATTTACCCACTCCCAGCAGAATCCCTTATTTTCCTGTCTGAATCAGTATTTCTGACTGAAATAAAGTGATTTATGAGCTCAGCACCAGCTTGGCCTGAGCAAACAGATCAAAGGCATGGATGTGAACATCAGAGCAAGGTGTCCAAAATGGGCTGGTCCTGGCTGGTTTTGGAAGGTGAAACCAAGCTGGGTCTGCAAGTTCAAACTTGGCAGGACTCTGTGATTTCTAATTAATTGATGAATTTCCCAGAGGTTTTATTTCATCAACATAAAAAACTCTTTGCAAAAGACAAATGTTTTGCTTGTAGAGGAGCTGAGCAATCAAGTTCTTTGTGTACCTCTCCACGCTGGGGTTTCTACAAAAGCCCCGGCAGCAAAAAGAAAGTTATTGAGAAGCAGAGCCTCTTGCTGCTTTATTGCCCTACTAAAAATTGGCATTTGTACTTTTTAATAACAATTGGAGAGAGTCAGTTTTAGTCAGCTGTATCCTAAAGCTGCAAATCTGAAATTATTTGGCATTTATTTTGCGAATTTCTTGAAAATTTTATTGTTTAACTGTCCCAGCAGTTTTGCCTGCACAGATTTCTTGCTTCTTTCTTTAATGGTAGAAAACCTAGTGGATAATCTAATTAAACTTTTAACTTTTTTATTATTTTATTTCATTATTTAGCTGTCCAAACAGTTCTGTCTGCAGAGATTTCTTATTGCTTTCTTTTATGGCAGAAAAGCTAATAAAGTAAATTATCACAGAGAAAGCAACATCTGAGCAGTGCTGATCACTTCCAGGAGAATTAAAGCAGAGGGGAGCAAACTTGGGTGAAACTTGGGTGTCATTTATTAGTTAACAACACAATACTGAAACTAAGGAACTTTTCAAATTTCAGTTCCACCAGCTTCAGTTTTACTCAGCTGTATCTTAAAGCTGAAAACCTGAAAGAATTTTTCATTTATTTTGCAAACTCCTTAAATTTTATTTTTTTAACTTTTAACTTTAATTTTAATTACATTGAACTTTAATTTTAATTTCATTAATTAAATCTAATTAATCTTTTAACTTTAATTTTTTAAAAATTTTATTATTTAGCTGTGCAAGCAGTTTAGCTTGCACAGATTTCTTGCTGCTTTCTTTTTTGATAGAAAAGCTAGTGGGTAAAGTGAATTATCACAGAGAAAGCAACATATTCACATTGGATTTCCCTCTGAGTTCTTCCCAACACAAAACGAACGTGCAGCCTCTGTTTGAAATAATTAGTCGTGGTTTACTGGGGGAATTTTGGGACTTTCATGTTGCTCTAGCTTTTGATGAAAATTTCCCTGCACTGCCTTATTTAATTCTGGCCATCTGGATTAAAAGGCTCTCTTAATCTTAAATACAGATTGTAACTCTTTTTCTTTTGGAGTGTGCTGCCATAAAATTTGGGCAGCTTTCCAGCTTTCTTCATTAAAGCTTTCTTTATGATGGTTTGTTGGCCATTAAATGATTGTTATGCACAATGGGCACTTGGTTAGAATTTGCTGGAGCTGGGAATCAGTTACAGCACTAATGCAGTTCTGTAATTAAAATAAAAACATGTTTATACCTGCTAGCATCTCCTGAGAGCTGCTCAGGGTGAGGAGAAAACAGACTTGAAAGGCACCAATTTCTGCTAATAAGACGTTGAAGGGCTCTAAATCTGCCAGTGTTTTGTGCTGGGYTGTGGAAGTGGGATTTTTTTTCTTTCCATAATAACTGGGTTTGAACCAAAATCTGTGGTTTGTGACAGGGATAAAAGGGCAGTTTGATTTGTCATAAATCTCCTCAGATCTTTGATTTTTATTCTTTTTGTTTGAGGTTAGAAAGAAATGTAAATTTCTTGCAGAAAAGGAGCAGTTGGGGATCCTCAAATCCTTTCTCTTGTGGGTTTTTTATCAGGGAGCTCAATCTCACTCTGTTTTTTCACCTGTAAAGTTTTTAAAAATTGTGAGAAAATTGCTTGCCTTCATATTATTTTAAAAGGGAGWTTTTCATGGGTGTTTGTGCCATTTATTTTTATATTTTGGCTCTTAGGAAGTTGAAAGAAATAAATGTAAGTTTGTCCAAGCTGCACTGTTGAACTCTTATGGCAAGCATGGCATAGCTGATGGTGCAATTTAATCTGATTTTAGCAGTATTTTATGRATAACCTAAGTAGATACATGACCATTTAATAACTATTAGAAAATATTTCTTTATAATGTTGAAGTTACGTAGCAGCTTTGTAATAATTTCTTTCCTGAACTTGTGTCTCCTAAAATTCCATCTTTGAGATACCTTCTAGTAAATCTGCACCTGGAAAACTTTCCTGGGAGCTGAATTTKTGCACATTTGGTGAGATGAAGCTGCTCAATGAAATAATTTCATTTTCAATTTTACAAGCATCTGTTTGGCTGGGAACAATTTTCTGCCCCAGCTGAGAACTCGAGAGATGCAAACGTTGTGTGTGCACCAAATTCCTGTTCTGCAATCCAGTGTTGGTCTGCAGGAACTCTGCATACAGGAGGGCAGAAATTTGCTTTTTAACATCTCTCAAATTGGAGCTCTCAAATTAGTAATTAAAACATTTCTAGTGGACTAAAATGGATGATAATGGGKGTTGTGGACTAAGCAAAAATCAAGGGAAGATGCAGAACTTAAGTGCTTTCTCCCACAGTTGTAATCAGAATTCTAACAACAATTCTAATCAATAAAACCAGTTCTAATCAGAGTTGTTGATGATTTAATCAGGAGTTTTCAGTCTTGTTAAACAAGTGAGGAACACAGACTGGAATAAAACCAGGACGTTATAATTCTGCCTCTCCTCAGCATGGGAACTCTGCCATTCTGCTGGACACACAATTGAGATGTTCAGGTCTTCTGAGGAAAATCTGAATAACTTGGAAATCCAGAGTTACCTGGAAAATCCTTTCTTTTCCTCTTTATGAGGTTTGTTTTTTTTTTTAATTTAATACCTTTGCTGATTTTGGAAAAAGTAGAAGGCTTTTCTTGTGAATCTCATCTTCCCAGTGGCAAGCCCTTGCAGTGCCTCTGCCAAGAGTTTATTTCACATGTGCTCAGTCCAGTTTTCTTTTCACATATGTGAAATAACATCTTGGCAAGTGGTAAACAAAATACGTACAGCAAAGAGAAAAGAGACCTGTGTTTTTTTATTGAAGTGAAAAGATAGATTTTATGAAATAATCCTTTCATTGAAGTGAGTAATTAAAGCTAGAATAAATCAGATCTTAGAAGAGATTGCAGGGTAATTATGTAACTTTTAAGCAAAAAGAGTTGATGGTAATGAGCATTTTCACTTGCCTGGGTTTTTCTTGGAAAAGGGCAGCATCATGTGATGATGTAGCACAGTGTGTGAGAGCAGTTTGCTCTAAAATCCAAACATCCCAAAGTGATTTGCAGAGCCCAGATGTTTATCAGGTCTCTCTTCTGGAAGGGAGCAGGAAGGGGTTTATTCCAGGYTTCTCAGTGGTGGAACTCCTCCTTTGTCCAGGGGAACACTTGTGCACGGCCCGCAGAGAATTTATGGCTGAGGAGAGAAAATTCCTCCTGCGAGAGAAATTCTCCCTTCTCTCTGAGAATTGTGAGAAAAATTATCCCCAGCAATCCCTGGGTCAGGAGAAAAAAATTATATGTATATAAAAATAAGATATAAAATAAATATATATAAAATAATATATATATATAATGTATAAAATATAAAATAAATATATATGAAATGTAGCATATTATACCTGCTAGCATCTCCTGAGAGCTGCTGAGGATGAGGAGAAAGCAGACTTGAAAGGCAACAATGTCTGATAATAAGATTATTTTCCTCTTGTATTGAATCAATTCAGGAGTGTCCCCAGAGCATTTATGTGACCCCCAGAGATATTCTGAGGTGATTGTTTTATTATTGACTCAGTTTATCAGAGCCTGGTACTAAAACCACCAAATTTCTGGGTATGATCCCTGTGTGGGCCTTCACTGAAGAGTTGGATTTATATTATTACAACTAAAAATACACTTAAGATATTTTAATCATATATCTACCTGTCTGCTTTCAGAGAATAACTAAGATTAATGAAATTGATTTAAATATTAGATATTTAGATATTTTAAAATATTTAAATAATTAAATAATTAAATAAGTAATTGATAAAATTAATTTTAAAAGTAATTGAATCATTAAAAACATTTAATATTTAAAATATTTACATATTAGATATTTTAATCACCTATCTACCTTTCACAGAATAACTAAGATTAATGAAGTTAATTTAAATACCTAATCCTTCCAGATAACCTGATCATTTGAGAGGAGAAGGGAAAACCTAGAAAGCAAGCAAAACCTAATTTAAAATTTAAAAAAAAGTCAAAACAAAGCCAAATGTGGATTTTTATTTGCTGTGTGATAGTTCTAGTTCCAAAGAGAAAACCAATGACATTGGGATTGCCTATTGTGAGTGGGGGATGCATCCTTTTACCATTTATTTCTATAACCCAGCAAAAGAGAGGCATTTTTCCAGTCACTGTTTCAGCACTGCTGAGTTCTCTGTGCTTGGCTGGAAATGCAGCTGTGCCTGATTGGACATGGGCAGTTTCAGTCTGACAGCAACACAACAAAAATTCACCCTGAATTAAAGTGAATTTGGCTTCCTGTTAGCTCAGAAATGGATATGGCATTCTACAATTGGAGCAAATAAAAGAATGTTTTTGTAGTTTTTATCGTTTTATAGGAACCTGCTGCTAATCACATATGTTAAGGGCACTCCTAAGCAAATGCTGGGAGATTTTGGAGGCTCTTTGCACAAAACTTGTACCATGAGCTCTTTTATGAAAGGCTTTTATTTCAAAAATCGGAATCAAAGAGCTGCTGAGGGCTGTGGCTCTCAAAAATGCTCATTCAGGCTTTCCTGTTGTGGTTATTGAGATTACAGTCAGGGTTTAGGGCAAGGGCTTTCCATGATCATAACTCTCAGTATGTTTTWAAACATATTATTTTAAATTTTAAACTGGGCTTTGCTTGCTTTCTAGGTTTTCCCTTCTCTGAAATTATCGTGTTATCTGGCAGGATTAGGTATTTAAATCAACTTCATTAATCTTTCTGTGAAAACAGACAAGTAGATATGCGATTAAAGTATCTTAAGTGTGTTTTTAATTGTAATTATATAAATCCAACTCTTAATTTAATTTATTCCTGCAGTTCTTTCCAAAGTGCAGGCAAATCCTGATTGTACTTATATAGGTATCCGTAGTAACAATGAAATGTTGGAAAATTATAATTTCAAGCTATTTGGTGGCATTTCTCTGATGTCTTAAGGTGCAGTACTCTRCAGCCACTGTCCCATTGCAAGGGCAATTGTTGTAACAATATAAATCTAAATTTCTAGTTGTAATAATATAAATACAACTCTGAATTTATTCCTGCAGTTATTAATTTATTCTTGAAGTTTTGTCCAAAGTGCAGGCTAATCCTGTTATTTGTATTTATATAGGTATTTGTAGTAACAATCAGCTGCTGAAAAATTATAATTTCAATRTATTTRAYGGTRTTTCTCTCTRATGTCATGAGGTGCAGTAACTTTGCAGCCAAGGGCAATAAATAATATAAATAAATATAAATAATATAAATAATAACAGGCAGATCCCGTTYGTATTTAAGATWGGTATCTGTARTAACAATCAAATGCTGAAAAATTRTAATTTCAATATATGTAGTGGTATTTCTCTTTAATCTCCTAACTTTGCAGCCACTGTCCCATTGCAAGGGCTGTGCTTTGAACAATTTCAAACAATTTCCATATTTCCAGAGAACTTTACAACATGCAGCTCTGTTTGATTTGTTCTGTGGAAGGGAATTAGAGGAGATAACATCTGAAGTCTTGATGTGGTGCTTGCAGTACAGTTGTGTCTTTTTGAAGGATTAATTTAGAACTGAAGCCTCTGGGGGATTTCTCAATATCTATCAGAATTTTCACACACAGGCATCTTGAACTCCTTGAAGTTACTCCATTCCAGTCAATATCTTCAGGTTATAAATTAGCTCCTAATTAGCATGATGGGGTTTTGACAGAAATTAATGAAGCCTTGAGAGCTGTTGCCTGTGTAGCAGACTTTTCCCAGCTGTTCTCCAGAAATCCTCTAGGGAAAATCAGAGAAATTCAGACTTAGCCAGAGTGCAGGTTTGACAAACTGTGATTGCCACCTGCATTGTCTCACACTTCAGCTCAGTTCTCCTGCCTGGAGTGTCCATGGTTTCTCACATTCCCCTCTCCAAGGAGGAAGAAATAAAAAATAAAAGGTATTTTCAGCAACTGGGAGCCCAGTATTCCAATTTCTCCTTCAGTTCACTGAGAAATGCTTTTCTTTAGGGAAATCTGGCACGGGAGAGAAAAGAAGCCACTCTAGCTGTGAAGATGGAGGTGACAAATTCACTTTGCTATTTATTTTTGTCGAGCTTGGTTGCTATGTAGAGGAATTGAAAAATCAAATATTAAAACTCTGTTGGAAGTGGCTGAAATAGATTTTTATCCATTCAACACTCAAGTGTATTAAAATACTCATCTTCAGGTATTTGGGGGTTTTTGTGGGATAAAAATAACTCTAATTGCAGATTTGGACTGTGCCTCTCGTGTACACTCAGCTCCTGAGCTGTGCTCCCAGTGACATTCCAGCTGCTGTTATTCCAGAGGAGATTTTGTTGTTCATTCTGCAGCCAAACTGCTGGAGTTCCATGTCTGTGGAGCMTCATATCACAATTTAAATAGTGAATAATATTGTGAATGAAGAAATGTCAGGCAAATACCCCAAAGCTGAGAGCTTGGCTTGGCTCACCCCCTGCCTGGGGATTCATCCTTTGGGGTGCTGATGTTGGTGCTCAGCAAATATTATTTGGGTGAGAGCAGCAGAGGAGGGGTCTGGCTGATCATTTCCAGCTCCTCACACAGCAGCAGCCTGTTGTATTTGTGTTYCCCCAGATGAAGGGAGGAATGATGAATCTGACTCCTTGTTCTTGGAAGGCTCATTTATTATTTTATTATATATTATATTATAATAAAGATACAATATGAAATGATATTAGGATGTATTTTTATATTGCATATAATATATATAATATATAATTATATGTAATATGTAATGTTATATATTATTATATATTATATAATATATAATATTATATAATTATATACAATATATAATAGTGTATATTATATATAATATTATAATATATTGTATATATCTTATATATTATATATTTTATATATATTATTATAGATTATATATTATGATATTATATATTATATTATATACTCTATTATATTAAAGAATATTATACTAAACTATGCTAAAGAATTCAGAAAGGATACAGACAGAATGCTAAAAAGATAATAATGCAAACTTGTGACTCTTTCCAGAGTCTGGACACAGCTTGGCCCTGATTGGCCAAAGAGTGAAAACAACTCCCAGCAGAATCCAATGAAACAATCACCTGTGGGTAAACAATCTCCAAACACATTCCACATGAGCACAACACAGGAGAAGCAAATGAGATAAGAATGGTTTTCCTTTTCTCTGAGGCTTCTCAGCTTCCCAGGAGAAGAATCCTGGGTGAAGGGATTTTCCAGAGAATGTGAATGCCACAGGAGCCCTCTCCTGTTTCCAGGGAGAGTCACAGGAAAGCAAATTGACAGCACCAACCCAGGAAGGGCACGGACTGTGAAATAAACCACGGACTGTGAAATAAACCACGGGCTGTGAAATAAACTCAGCGCAGTGCTGGCATGATTGGACAGCAAATTCAGTTCAGTGATGGAAACTTCCTGCAAATCCACCTGCCTGTGTTCCCTGAGGAACAGATGAGGAGTAAATGCTTCCCTCTTCTTCCTCCTCCTTCTCCTTCTCTTCCTCCTCCTCCTTCCTCTTCCTCTCCTTCCTTCTTTTCCTCCTTCTCTTCCTCCCCCTCTTCCTTCWCCTTCTCCTCCTCTTCCTTCTCTTCCTGCTCKTCTTCCTCTTCCTCCTCCTCTTCTTCCTTCTCTTCCTCCTCCTTCTCCTCCTCCTTCCTCCTCCTCTCTTTCCTTCTCTTCCTCCTCCTCTTCCTTCTCCTTCTCCTCTTCTTCTTTCTCTTCCTTCTTTTCCTCCCCCTTCTCTTCTTCCTCCTCTTCCTCCTCCTCCACATGGTTGGAGGGTCCTGGTGCAATTCTAAGCTGCCAGGACCTGATCCAGGCTTACTCTGCTCTGTTTTGGCTTTGTAGTCAATTTTCCAGCTACCTGTGAGTCAGAACTGGAGCTGCATCATGTGGGCCTTGGGATGTGGGATAGAGAAGGAATTCTTGGGTTTATTTTCTAGAGATACTGGCTATAGATTTTCTAAAGATCTCTGGCTCTGGGTTGTGTAAGATGCTGACCAAAACTGAGCGTATTAGAATATATTTGCACATGGAAACTCAAGCTTCTGTTGTGTGTGGTGGTTTGAAATTGAACRGGGAAAAGCTTCTCTGAAAAGGCTCAGTCAGTACTGGATTTTGGAAGTATTTCTGCTGTCATGCTGTCTTTGTTTTAGTTGTCTTAAATGGAAAAATATATAGCAGTCAGGGAGTTGTTCTTTATTGTGTGAAGTTGTCTTTGGAGGGATTTCAATAATTAAGTGATGAGGATATTTTAATATTTAAAGAAAAAAATTGAATATCATTTGACTGTAAAAATACTCTTTTTTCCCTTTTTTGCCAAGAGGAAAACAATCCTAAATTGAGAGGTGCCTTTAGCTTGTTTGGACTTGTTAGTCTTAACTAAATAAAACAACCTCTAAAGTCTTTGGCTTGACTGAATTTTTCCTCATAGTTAAAAAAGCAAGGTTACACCTGTGCATTGTTCCTTTACTCTAGGGTTTGTATGATATTATTTAGAGGGAAGTCATGTCCTTGAATTGGTGTTGAAACCTGGTTTCTGATTGAGGTGAAACTTAAAGAAAAGGGGCAATTTACAGGACAGGCTTATTTGGGTGAGGCTGAACAAAAATCACTCTGCTGTCAGACTCATAAATATTTATTCTTTAGTCTTTAGTCATAAATATTTGTGATTTTTAAAAAGCAGAAGTTTTGAGTTTTGTCCCCAGGAGTGTGGTGAGTTTTAAGATTTTGATTTTAAATTTCCAGTGCAAGCAGAGGGGTCTAATTCTGAGGGTAATTTATAGGGTCCTGAGGAATGGGTTTGGCTTTAAAAGTGATTTTATTCCACACTTTCACACCTTTATCTAATTTAAATTAATTTTAAATAATCCTGTAATTAAGGCACTGCACTGGAACACAACATTTTTGTCTTTCTAAGCAGAAAACTCTGTTAGAGGTGGGGAAGCAAAAGGGTGAAGACAGTGACATTATCCCAGGGGAGAAAGTTTCCATGGGCTGAGTTTCCCATACAATAAATCACCTCCAGGTGTCCCTAACTTAATTTTTTCTATAATTCTATGCAAAACTCAAATAGTTCTTGACATAATGAAAGATTTAAATATTAATTAAGTATAAATGTGCTGAATTTTGTGCCTATAATGGATACAGCAAAGTGAAGAAATTATATTTATAGAAATGTTGGGGCTTTCAAAAGACTGTAGAAACTGCAATTCTGGAGAATCAATGCATGTTAATAATGCAGAAAKAAAAAAGCAAAATTACAAAAGGAATGCTGGAGGTCAGTCTTTTCAAACTGTGTTCATGCAGGACCTCTCAGAACCCTGGAGTGCTTGTGCTGAGGATTTGCTTTCATTTGATCTTTTCACCTGTGCRCTCTGCAAATGCATCAGATTGTGCAGGTGTGGAAGATGGTGGCTGCCTTTTCTCTTTCCCCTGGAAGCCTTCAGCTATCCTCACAGCTCAGCTTCTAATTTAATTGTATCTGTGATTAAAAAAACCTGGGAAACAGCCAATTGTTCTAGTATGTGGTGAAAATATAAGGACATGGTGGTAACCAACACCATGGAAAAAATTATTTTCCACCCTAATTAGTACTCAGGACTCTTCGAAAGTATTGCTAATAACATCCTCAGCTTTTTTTTTTTTTTTTGTGCCTTTTTGTTTTTCATTGGAGCAACAGAAGCAATTTTTGGAAAAATAAATATCATAGCTTATCTTGAGGAGGATTCTTCCTCCAGGGGAAAACCTTGCTAAGTTCATGAACTTCTTCCAACAGTAGGATTAAAATCTTGCTGGGCCAGATTTATCAAAGACATTATTCCATGAGTGAAGATGGGAACATGAGCAGTGTTTCAGTGCTGCTGAGTCTTTACAAGCTCCTGGTTTGAATGCTTGCAGGAACAGGAATTTTGGCTCACAAAAGGGGGGGAGCACGTCAGTGCCTCTGCCAAAGCAGCAGCACCCTGCATTTGAGCTGCAAAAGAAATGCCAGATACTGGGATGTGTCTGGGAGGCTGCAAATAAATATTTGGGTTGGACATGTCTTTAAAATGCATTTGAATTGATTTTATTAAGGCTGGCATCCTTCCAGAAGGGCTGAACAAACACTTTGGGATCCCATCCTTCATCAGTGAGATAAATGCCAAAACTCTGGCTGACTTCAAAGGGAGCAGAATGAAGATCTCAGTCCCCAAAAACACAGGGTGATTTTTATCTCCTGAGCAGGAGAGGAGATGTGTGATATATGGGAATATTAGGATTTTTGAAGTTTAAGAACCAGATTAAACAAAAGAAGTGAATCTCAGATATTGTGATATGTGGGAATATTATGATTGTTGAAGTTCTGGGCAGAGTTTGTTTGACAGGCAGGAATCAGGACCTGAGTGATTCCTCAGAGTTCCAGTCACTGGAGGCACATGCAGCCTGGGCTCAGCCTGGTTTGAGCCTGGTTTGAGCCTGGTTTTAAAGATGTTTTCTCTCTTTAGATGTGTTGTTGAGCAGTCAGGATGTAACAGCTTGCACTGAGCAAGAAAACTCCTTCAGTGATCCAATTGTCCACATGACTGCTTGCTCCAATCCCTTGTAATCTGATTTTTCAGCTGGAGTTGGTGACACGGAGCAATGGATGTGCTACAGCAGTGGCAGGCAAGGAGTAAGCACAGCAGGGCTGGCAGGGAAGGAAATACCTTGGAGTAGGGAGGGAAATAACCTTGGAGTAGARAAKGAAATGCCTTGTACTAGGGAAGGAAATAACCTTGGAGTAGAAAAGGAAATGCCTTGTAGTAGGGAGGGAAATAACCTTGTAGTAAGGAGGGAGATACCTTGTATTAGAGAAGGAAATGCCTTGTAGTAGGGAGGGAAATACCTTCTACTAGAAGGGAAGGAAATGCCTTGTAGTAGAGAAGGAAATGCCCTGTAGTAGGTAGGGAAATCCCTTCTTGCAGGGAAGGAAATAGCCTCGTATTAGAGAAGGAAATACCTTGTAGTAGGGAAGGGAAATAACCTTGTAGTAGGGAAGGAAATCCCTTGTAGTAGGGGCACTGAGTAGCTGGACAAGCAAAACAACSTCTTGGTGTAGAATATTTACATGCCAAGGAGAAGCTGCAAAATCTGGGGCGGCTGGAGCTCACTCATTTGCTCTGTTTGAGCACACAGCTCCATCCTCAGCCATCCCCATTCCCTTTTTGCCTTTTGGACTGCTCTTGGATTCYGTTTGGGGTCACCTTCCACTCCATCTCCCAGTGCCAGGCTCTCCAGGGAAGGTGTGGGGGCTCAAATTCAGCAGGAACTGGAGGGGATTGAGWGGTCAGGCCAAAATGAGGAGTGTGAGCTCAGAGATCTGGTGGGGATTGGTGGATTTGGGCTGATCTGGTAGGAATTGGTGGATTTGGGTTGATCTGGTGGATATTGGTGACTTTGGGTTCATCTGGTGGGGATTTGGGTTGATCTGGTGGATATTGGTGACTTTGGGCTGATCTGGTGGGGATTTGGGTTGATCTGGTGGATATTGGTGACTTTGGGCTGATCTGGTGGGGATTGGTGGATTTGGGCTGGTTTGGCAGGAATTGGTGACTTTGGGCAGATTTGGTGGGGATTGGTGACTTTGGGTTGATCTGGTGTGGATTGGTAACTTTGGGTTGATTTGGTAGGAATTGGTAACTTTGGGCCAGTTTGGTGGGAATTGGTGGATTTTGGGCTGATCTGGTGGGTATTGGTGACTTTGGGCTGGTTTGGTGGGAATTGGTGGATTTAGGCTGATTTGATGGGGATTTAGGTTGATCTGGTGGGGATTGGCAGATTTGGGCTGATCTGGTGGGAATTGGTGGATTTGGGCTGATCTGGTGGGGATTTGTGGATGGTTTGATGGAAATTGTTTTGCTGTTCATAGCTGGATGCTTCTCCTGCTCCAAGCAGCTTTTCTTTCATCTTGAGACTCTTGGCTGTAAAACATTCTCTGGAAAATTTTAGATAAAAAGCCTAAATATAGCTCTTTGTTAACTTCCTCCTTYGAAATTCTTCACATCCCCTCTCCTTTGTCTCACTTTCTCTTCTGAGTCAATGATGGCAGCTATGCCCATTTATAATTTTCTAATTTAAACAGAATTTTCTTGCATTGTGCTAAGCCAGGCACCAGGTTGTTTTTTTTTTTTTAAGTTGCACTGACTGAGATAATTATTTTTCCTTCTGCACATTGCTGTTCACTACTCAGTTAATACATGGAAGAAATGATCTGTTGGAGAGTCATGGATTGAAGAGAAAAWTTTCACTAATTAACTCTATTATAAAACATTTAGGAGCAGTTRTAACATTAGTAACAATAGTTAGGTCTCCCACAATGAATAATCTGCTTATTTTCTTGCATTTCAAAGTCAGAATATACAGATATTTGTGGGGAGGATGTGTGCAGCATCCCAAGACCCAACTCATAGGCAAAGGTTTCTCCTTTTGATGGGTGGCTTCTTTCTAGTTCAACAAACAAACAAAAAATAAAAAGTTTTCCTTTGAGCCAGAGATGGGAATTTCATTCAGCTGTGGAGACAGCTGATGTGCCTTGGGGTAAAATATGGGAAGAAACAGATGGCCATAAAAGGAGAAGCAGTGGAGAATAAAATAATTGAAAATTCCAAGCAAGAGTTTATAAATAAAATCTGTGGGAGCTTACTGTACATAAACAAAAATTCAAGGTAAGAATYCTGCATTTTGTTTGAATCTTCAAGGGAATAACCCAGGTAACTTGCTGGGTTTGCTTTCACAGTCTTGTTTTGGGCTCTGTGGAAAGTTTTGCCATGTTCCACAGGGATGTGCACATCACGGAAATAAAAAGTGTATTATTTTAAATTGAATCTTACCTGCATTTGTCTGCAGGATGTTTTGACTGTGTTTGTTATTAGAGTGTTTTCTGCTCATAAAAATTAATAACAGCACAAGTCAAAACAGTTAAAAATTCAAATTGGCCTTGTAGTGTTGTGAACTCCCTTTGAATTTTGCAAATTCCTCAAACACATTCTCTGTGGACCTTATAATGTCTGCAATTATAAATATTTCTTCTTAGATAGAGAAATAATTCTTCAGCATTAAATAAATGACTGTTCAGACTTTCTATTGTGGCTCTTGGTGAAACACTTGTGTGCATCCAAGCCAAGCCATTTTATGATTCTGTGATCTTGGTCATGATTTTAGTCATTATATTTGAATTATTATATTTGAAAAGTCTTATTTGGGTGTAATTTGGACGTTCCTGTGGGTCCCTTCCAACTCAGAATATTTTGTGATTCTTGAGTACTGTGACAAGCCACTACAGCATGTTGGGGTTGTGTGTCTGTCTGTCCCAAATTCTAATTTATGTGCTGTCAAAAAGGTATTCTCCTCCTGAAACTGAACTTCTGTTCACTCATTGAGGGGGGAAAAAGCCCCCAGTGTGTAGGTCAGCATAAAACATTGCATTTTGGCTTCCTTTCAAGAAATGCTCTTTATTTCTTGGTCGGTTGTTTMTTTCCAGTGTCTCTGAAGGAGGCAAACCCTGACTAAAAGAGCACTGAGCACATATCAAAGGCACAGAACTGTTTCCAGGGACGTTTCTTCATTTTTGTGTTGTAAGAATAATTACAACAAGTTTGATTTGCAGCTGCTGCCAGAGCAGCTCTTCCAGTCGAGTCGACTTGGAGAAGGTTAAAAATACGGTGGGATAAGCCTGGGCTCCAGCCAGRGAGGAAAATTCTGTTCCTACTTGCCCAGCATGAAGTGCAGAGTTCCCTCCTGCCCCTCTCCTCCTTCTCCCCCTCGTAGCCACGAGCACTCTGTCATGTTGACACTGGCACTGGAGCTTTGAGTTTGAGAGAAGCACTTTTATCATTTCTAATACTCAGCCTGGGGCCAAAACAGACAAAGCAATTTGGGAGGATGAGGTTCAGCAGGAGGCTGGAATTCCCATTGTGCAGCCTTTGGGAACAGCAGTCTGGAGCAGGTTTTGATCAGTCACAAGTGATAAAAACTGCCCTGCTTGGTCAGCTGAGCTCACTGGGGTGGCCACCTTGAACACAGCAATCGTGATCTGCTTTGTTGGAGCTGTCAGAATTGACCCAGCTCACTTCATCTGGTTCTTAAACTTCAAAAATCATTATATTCCCA
>JACDOX010000630.1:113010-125555 GCA_014549065.1 Cardinalis cardinalis
ACCCATGGTCATCCAATGTCCATCCTTCACCCTTCCATGGTCATCTGTGGTCATCCATGGTCATCTGTGTCCATCCTTGGTGACCACGGCCACCAATGACCACTCATGGTCATCCAGCGTCCATCCTTCATCCTTCCATGGTCATCTGTGGTCATCCATGGTCATCTGTGTCCATCCTTGGTGTCCATGGCCACCAATGACACCCATGGTCATCCAGTGTCCATCCTTCATCCTTCCATGGTCATCCATGGTCATCCATGGTCATCTGTGTCCATCCTTGGTGACCGTGGCCACCAGTGATCACCCATGGTTATCCAGTGTCCATCCTTCATCCTTCCATGGTCATCTGTGTCCATCCTTGGTGACCACGGCCACCAATAACCACCCATGGTCATCCAATGTCCATCCTTCATCCTTCCATGGTCATCTGTGGTCATCCATGGTCATCTGTGTCCATCCTTGGTGACCACAGCCACCGATGACCACCCACAGTCATCCAATGTCCATCCTTTGGTGCCCACAACTTCCACCATGTCCACATCAGCTGAGGGACCACCTCCCTCCTTCAGGAGCATGGGAGAACATTGCTCTGCTCCTGGGAATGAAAAACCAGCAGCAGAGCAAGTGGGCACCCACTTTGCTACAGCAGGTCCAGAGRCAAATTCAAATTAAGCAAGATTTGATAGCTGGGACACAACTGCTTGCAGACAATCTGTCAGCCCAGCAGATGTTGAAATTCTGTGGTCAGAAAATCAAAAGCAATTCTGAGAGGCTTTGCAGAATCCAGATCCTTGCAAGAGCCTCCAGGCCCAAAATCTCTGCACAGTCTCATCAGAATTCTTGTTTGTTCCACTTCTGTGTTGATTGAAGTGCCACAGGAATAAAGCTGACACTTGGACCCAGGTTTTCAGTAGAACCTGGGTTGGAAATATGGTTTTAAATCAGTACATAAGGTTTTGAGTGAAGTTGAGGCTGCCTCTGTTGTTTACTGTTAATTTATTGATAATTGATTGTTAATTTATTGATAATTTATTGATAATTGATTGCATGGGCCTAGCAACTGTTTCCAGGGCAGGGCAGGTGCTTGCAGAGGTCTCTCACTGCTGAGGCACCTTCTGCTTTTTCAGGATTTCTGTCCATTTGTAACCAAACAAACCAGAAACCTGATCTGCCTGTTCTATTTCTAGAACATCATTACCTTACCTTTAATTACTGGGTTTTTTTCCTCTTTGAGCTTTTATACCAGCAACTTGCAATTTTCTGGGTAATTTATTTTGATAAAGCTGATGGGAATAGTGACAGGARAAATAAGGAGGGAAACTGGCAAGATTTTAAAACAAATGGATTTATCTCCCCTAAGTTTCTGAAGAATATAACATGAAATAAATCTGATAATCCAGTATCCTCTGASCATTTAACACTGCAAACCATGTTCTTTCGTTCCCTCAATTCATATTTTCAGAAATCATTTTATTTCTAACTGTATGAAGAGCATTCCTCCTGTAAAAGAGGAGAGAGGAGGAAGTTTTCCCTACCTTCTTCTGCCTCCCCCACAAGATAGAAATGTTGTGTACACACCACATGGATCTCCATGGAAGCAGTGATGAGATTAGTGAGGTCACTGGGTAAATCCAAGTTTTCATGAATTCATATTTTGATTGCATTTCAAGATTTCTGTTACTCAGTGCATGAGGGGGAGTTGGGTGATGCTAAAGCTGTGCACAAAATTCACATGTAAGATGACATAACTGCATGTGGGACATGTGCTCATTTTTCCTGCCAAATGTTCTTTTCTGATAGTGGGAATTGAGCTGAAAAGGATCCCTGTTGTTGGGTTTGGCATTATTTAGAATAATGTATATTTTGCTTGTGTTTCCAGCTACACTTGGTGAGGATGGAGTGGGATTGATCAAACTTGAAATGCTGAAACTTGTTTCAAACTGGGTTAGGTGACCTTCCAATAATGCTTTTCATTGGTATGGGAATCTCTGCTCATCTGAAAATGATCTGTGCTCTCCAATCAGTCACTAAACCCTCGAGGATTTCTGTGATTTTTTTTYCCCCTTGTAGAATTTTTTTTAAAAATACCTTCTAACTTCCTCTAATTCAGCYATACCCAGAATCAGGCCACGATCTGAATATTTACCTATCACATAGTTCATCCTGACACATCAATTCCAAACTTTAACATACAGAAATTAACCTAAAAATAAAAAATCAAATCCAAGGAGGAGGAGTTTTTGCTCAGTTCTCAGGGGCAGTGTCCCCTCATGATCTGATTTACAAATGTCAATCCACGTTCCTTCTCCCGCCCAAAATCCCAATTCCATGAAATTCCTGGAATAAATGAGAATTAGCTGCTCTGAGGTGAACACAACTCCAGATTTCAGCATCTTTAGGCTCTTGGGAAGATTGGTCTTGCCAGGAAGGTGTTGCTCTGTCAGGGGCTGTGAAGAAGCATTGTGAGGATGATGATGGTGATGATGCTAATGATTAAAGACATATTTATGGATTTCTGGTAGCTGTGGGCTAATTTAATCAAGATGATCCTTGTTTCAAGAGATGAGTTAATCCCATGTTTGGATGTAAAAACACTGGAGCAGGGTTCTTGGAGAGGCTGGGAAATGTCAGAATTGTTTCAAACACCAAACTGGACAAACCATTCTGGAATTTGGGGTGGGTCTGTGACAGGAGCTGGACTCCCTGAGGCTCTGGGCCCTGCTTTGGGTGCAGGGTGGACAAAAATGATTGCCAGGGGTGTCCTGAAGCTCGGGGATTCTGTGCCCCTTGGAACACTGAGTGTCCCTTGAGTCCCATCTTTTRTAATCTCTTCATTATTTCTGCATTGTTCATTCCTGCAGGTCAGTTGTGGAGTTAATCTGCTGCTCGTTTTTAATCAGCAATTCCCAAATGTTTGATTTTTATCATCTGAAAACTCTTTTAGAGGCCTCTGACAGCAGTTCTGCATCAGTTGGGAGTTTAAAAGATGCAGTGGGACATGGCAAATTCTGTATTTACAGCAAATTCAAATGTAGGTGTAGAAATTCAGGTGTAAAAATGGTTTCATTGTTCTGAGATCCATTTATGTATCCAGTCCACATTTCCTGTACAAGCCCTGAAAGGAAATTTGCCTTTATATCTGTGTTATCAATTTTTGTGCAGGACTTATAAATATGACGAATATAAACTTAGAGCTTTATTTCTAATGTCAACCCTGGGCACATCAAAGGGGGAAGGTGATAGAAGAATTCAAACCTACACTATTCAATACTRCAATGTTTTATTTTCATTTCAGTCAAAGGCTTTCTATCAGATTTAATCATTCCTATGACAGAGTTTCCATTAACTGTGGCTTCCTTCAAGCACACCTTCTCCTTGGACAGCTGCCTGTTGGTGGTAGCAAAATGAAATTWAAAATCCCACCCAAAACAGAATAATGGCATCATCAAACGTGCTTGGGGTGTGTTTATTTATTTGTTTATTTCTTTTCCCACTTGTTTGCAGTTTTTAAGAGCCTGAAGAAAAGGCTTGGTAATAGAAATTAAATAAGATTTGATATTCTTATCAAAGAAAGTCATTAGAAAGTCTCCTCTTGGAGGCTTTGCAGCAATTCCAGAGCTATGCCCAGAAAAATGCCCTTTTCAGCCCAAAACAGGAGAGCAATGGGGTTTGTGTTTGCTGCTGCTGTGCTTTGGGACTTTTCTTCCCTCATAAAAAAGGAACAATGGAAGGAAATCTGTCTGGGGCACTTTTATACCAGAAAAACCCCTGTGGGCATTTATGTTTGTTTCTTTTTTTTTTTGTATTGTTTCGTTAATTGTTAGTGGTGACCAAAAAAAATCCTTTTTGTGAATGTTTTCATGTCCTTTTCTGTGAATACCTGGGAAAACTGTTCTGAGGGATAAATTAGTGCTTGGTGCTACTGCTTGGAACTGGGGATATTAAAAATACTTTCTAGCTAAAGGTTTATTTGTAAATAAATCTTTTCTGTGCTGGTTAATTGCCTTTTTCTGTTTTGTTCTTTAAAACAGCTTTCAGAGCCCTTCAGGCACCAGTTCTACAAGATATTTAGGCTTTAAGATCCCTTCCAACCCAAACCATTCTGTGCTTTTAAGTGCTGTATTTTTAAAAAAATTATACAAGAGGAACCTGTAGGAGAGTTTCTGTTTGCTGAGCTTGAAATGAGAATCCCCATCACCCTGACCTTGCAAGCTGGGGCTGTGGGCTGAAAATAGAGAATTTTGGAAAGGCTGGAAAGGCAAAACAAGCAGCAGTCAGTGCCACCAGCATTGAAAAAAAACAAAAAAAAAGGTGCAAGGTTGATGGACCTGATTTTATTGCAAGATGGTGCAGGGAAGGCTGTAGGGCAGAGACAGAAAAAGAGAATTTGTGGGGGTACAAGGGAAGCCAGGGATTTGTCAGCCAGCYGGGATAGGGCCACTGTGTGCAGGGATCTGGAGAAATTATCCATCCTTTTCTGCACCTGCTGCTTAAATAAAGRGCTTGAAGAAAGAAATGCAGTTTTTATAAGCCTTGGATTTGATTTTTTATTTTTAGGTTAATTTCCGTATGTTAAAGTTTGGAATTGATGTGTCAGGATGAAMTATGTGATAGGTAAATAYTCAGATTGTGGCCTGATTCTGGGTATGGCTGAATTAGAGGAAGTTAGAAGGTAGTTTCCCCTCCTCATTCTTGCTATTACTTATTATTCAATATATTCCTGTTATTTATTTATTTATTTATTTATTTATTTATTTATTTATTTATTTATTTATTTATTTATTTATTCTTGGATCTTGGTCAGCGAGGAGTGCCCTGAGCAGGCTGAGCAAACCAAAATCCCCCCTTAGTGGGAGATTTTGGGGGGTTTCACCTGGGGCTTCTCCCCTGTGGGAAAGGAGGGTGGGGAGGGAATTGTTGAGCGTGGAAAACTCCAAATGTGCTGGGCTGGAGGGAGCTGTGCAGAGGGAGGGATGAAAGGAGGGTGCTGAACTTTGTAATGACCCCCTCAGTGTGTCAGCACGGGCTGCAGGCTGGGACTTGCAGGGATTTCATGAATTTCAGGGAGCAGTTTGGATTTTGGTGCTGGGACTTGCAGGGATTTCATGAATTTCAGGGGGCAGTTTGGATTTTGGCGCTGTTCCTGATGCAGCCAGGGATGGAGCAGGTCCCACAAGGGGTGGTGCAGCCTGGCCAGGGCACCTCAGCACATTCAGCCACATGTCCACACAAATAAATAAATAAATAAATAAATAAATAAATAAATAAATAAATAAATAAATAAATAAATAAATAAATAATAACAGAAATATATAGAGTAATAAATAATAGGAAGAATGAGGAGAGGAAAGCCCCCAATTCCCACAGACTGATTGATTTCCCAGACTGCACTTTCAATAAATCCAGTGGAACTGAGTCCTGCATTTCCTCCCTAGCACAGAACACCTGRTACCTGCAAACTGAACTTGCACAACCACAGCTCCAAAACTGCTGCTGACCCAGCCAGGCTTTGTTATTTTCCCACTTTATGGCTTCTCCTGTGGCTGCCTGCAGCTGCAGAATGCGCTCCAGCAAGGATCCACTCGTGCCAGACATCCTCACTGCAAAGTGATTCAGGCTGCCAGAATCCTGATGTATCCTCTGTGTGGTGAAGCACAGAGCTAGAACATGATTTACCTCATAGCTAACAAAAAACTCACATTTCACAGCAACAAGTTGCTTGAATGTGTTGTCTATTCATTAAAACTCCTGATTGTTTCTAAATCACAGAGTGAGATTTGATGATTGCTCGGTGGGGCCTCATGTGAGCCTCAGCTGTGCTGTTTCATTGATGGCACATTTCCTTTTCAGCCTGTAGAATTTTACTCTCTACTCCYCACCATATGTGAAGCATTCATAGCACAGCAAACCCCGTGGTTTGCATAAACAATCTCCTCCAGGTCCTCCTGAGCAGCATGTTTTGCTCCATGTGTCTGCAAATTAACCTCATTTGTGGGTAGAAAACAGCACATGTGGGGCTKGCTTGCTTGCTTGGCACTTTGGAGGCAAGAAACTTCTCAGAATCCCCTCAAGGTCCATTTCTGTTCTTGCAAGTTTATTTAGAAGATAAACAATCATTATCTGGTTGAATCACAGATGTTAATTGGAAGATGCAAAGCCTGGCTGGGTGAGCACCAGTTTTGGAGCTGTTGTTGTGGAAATTCAGTTTGCAGGTGTTCCTGTGCTAGGGAGGACATGCAAGACTCCCAATTCCGTTGGATTTATTGAAAGTGCATTCTGGAGCTGTGGAAAATTAGTGGGAATTGTGGCTCTGGAGCTGGGGTTGGGTTTGCCTTTATATCTGTACTATCAATTTTTTGATAGCACACATAAGAGCAGGTGTGCTGCAGGMCAGAGGAGATGTGAAAAAATCCAAATTCACACTGGAATCCAAACCAGACTCTTTTGACAGCCATTTCATACAGTGTCATTCTTGGCTTTCTGTATTTTATTTCCTCTCTTAAAAGGTTCACTCTTTTGAAGTCATCCCCAGAGTTTGCACAGTCATCACCTATTCAAGTTTGCACATCATTTTTGAAAGCATCTATTGCTCTTAGTCAGGAGCCTGTGATGATTCAGCTGTCAGTGTTTCACACAATTTCCTTTGCACAATCCCATGGAGTTTCTTTTCTTGAGGTCAATTTGCAATTGTTAACTTCTGTATTGAATTTTCCTCTTTTGTTTTGGGTTTTCCTCTTCCCTCTGTGTGTACTTTGTTAAGATATCTCTACCTTTTTCTTTCCAAACCTTGGTAGATTTAGAAAGAAAAAGGTAGAGATATCTTAACAAATAGATATCTCTATATCTATTTGTTAGATATATTTAATGTATATTAAATATAAATTAAATTGGTGTTATTTATTAAATGTATTTATATTTAAATATATTTTATATTTATATTTACATATAATATATAATATATTGTTATATTATTATTTATACTATTTATATTATATATAATATAATTATATATTATTTATTTATTATATATAATATATTATATATAATATAATATATGCTATATATAATATAATGTATTATGTATCTTATTTATATTTATCTTTTATTTTTATATTTATATAAAATTATTATATATAATTATATATAAATTATTATATATAATTATATATAAATTATTATATATAATTATATATAAATGATTATTTATATTTAGATTTCGATTTCGATTTAGATTTAATTAATTAATTAAATATAAATTAATTTAATTGCATGCATTCTCTTTTCATTAAAAATCCTGATTGTTTCTAAATCATAGAAAATGCTGTGCTGGAATTTTGGAAGTGTCCAAGGCCAGGTTRGATCCAGGTTGGGGCAGTTTGGGATAGTGGAAGATGTCMCTGCCCATGGAATAAAATCAGCTTTAAKTCCCTTTCAACCCAAGCCACTCTATGGCTTAATGGTTCTGAGATTGCATGAAGTGTAAACTGGCTTTATAAAACTCTGTTCTCCTGGAGAGAAAATACTTTCAAACATTTAAAAATCATCCTCCTCAACCCAATGTGTTTGAGTGTTGGTTATGTACCTGGGAACCTCATTTTCAGTGTTTTTGTGAATATTTTTTGTTCAGAGCCTCCTTTTTGTTCAGAGCCYCCTAGAAGAGAGCTGAGCTTTGCATAGGAGAGAGTTTCCTTGTCAGTCCTGCTTTGTTTTCAGGCTCTGGGCTAGGGGGACTGTCTGAGCTTGGGATTTCTGCTTTTCTCTGCCTTGAATCATACCCTAAACTCTATTTAAAGATTTGGTTTTTGTATTTATTTTCCACATCCTTGACCCTGACTGGCGAGCTGGACATTTGTGTTTGCCTTGGCAGGCTCCGAGCTGCTCATCTAGGGCAGGATGAAAACTCTTTTTTTCCTTTTGTAAACAAACTGTTCCTCAGCATTTTCCATAAGGATTTCCACTGCCATTTTGTGCCTCTTCTAGGAACAGAGAAAACCTTGCCTTTCAGAGTTTTCCTTTTCCACAGCAATGTTTGATTTTATTTCTTTCCCCAGGTTGGATTGGAAGAGCTTTTTTTTCAGAACATTTTTAAATTCCAGAAGTAGTCCATTTTTTTCCCCCTCTGAGGGTTTATTAAAGCTATAGGTCAATAGGCATTGTTGCCTGTGTAGAAAAGGGGTTATTTGTATTTTTTATTTGTCTGCCCACTGCAGTGAGAACAGTGGCCCATTGTCCAGGCACTGGGTGCATGTAAATCCCTGCTTTGTGCCCTGAGGAATTTACAGCCCAAAGAGCTGCTCCTGCTCTGCTGCCAGGGGRGCTGGATGGATTTTAGTAGCCAGGATATAAAATGAGAGAATAACTCAGCTGGCCACTGGATGCCAGCACACAAGTTGGGTTTTGGAGCAGGGTTGCTGAGTTTTATTTCCCCTGGGACACAGAAATGCTGCTGCTCCTTTGCTCAGGGATTTCTGGGGGSTTTGTGCTCTGGAAAAATGGCATTTTTGTGCTTCTGCTCCAGACCACTTGTCATGTGTCATCTGCAGCACTCCACAAGTGTTGCAGATCGTTTGGACAAGTTTGAAATGCTCCCAGCCACAAATGCAGCTTTATAAACTTGCTGTTGTTGGGATTAAATCCAGCACRAGGCTCAATACCCGCGTTGATCCTGAGTTTAAACCCTGCCAGGTGCAAACCATGAGCTGAACCTCTGAAATATCAGAAAAGGTGTTTTAGGAGCATCCCTGTTGCTCAGGAAGGAAAAGCTTGGAGGATTTAATGAGAATATTTTCTCCCCTCAGAGAGCTCTGCAAATCCCTGGTGGGAATTTCCACCGCTGCACCTCAGTGTGTTCACAGGAGACCTGGATATTCTGGGAAAATATTCATTTTCCCCCACTCCAGAACAATTTACAGGCCAGGGGCAAGTCAGAAAGTAAAAGTTCAATGATGTTATGCAGCAGAAAATAAAGGTGTCGTTCAATTCTCTTTTAAGCAGTAAAAAGGTCCAAATTTCCACATAACTTCCTGTCCTTCAGATGCTGTTTATGAGATCTAATATTGAGGTGTAAAATGACCARTTAGTTCTTCATCAAGGTCTAGAAATTTCTCTGCAGTGTTTAGTAAAACAAGCTGTTTATTAGAAATGATTACTCAAGTGAAGTGTGTGCCAATGCCAAACTGTAAATGATAATAAATAGCAAATAGCCACATYGATTTRTTATATGTAAATGATAATAAATAGCAAATAGCCACATTGATTTATTTGTTAYCTGTAAATGACAATAAATAGCAAATAACCAAATTTATTTCTTTTCTGTAAATGAYAATAAATACCAAATAACCAAAGTGACAAATGCTGAAARTAGATGTTAAAAATACTCCCCAAGATGACAAAAAAMMCCTTACCTTAAATGATAATAAATAGCAAATAGCCACATTGATTKRTTATCTGTAAATGATAATAAATATCAGTTAGCCACATTTATTTATTATCGGTAAGTGGTAATAAATACCAAATAACCAGAGTGAAAAATGCTGAAAAGTAGATGTTAAAAATACCCCCAAGATTGCAAAAAACCCCTTACCTTAAATGATAATAAATAGCAAATAGCCACATTGATTTATTATCTGTAAATTATAATAAATAGAAAAAAGCCACATTGATTTATTATCTGTAAGTGCCAATAAATAGCAAATAACCAAATTTATTTCTTTTCTGTAAATGATAATAAATAGCAAATAACCAAAGTAACAATGCTGAAAAGTAGATGTTAAAAATACCCATCAAGATTACAAAAAATCCCTTACTTTAAATGATAATAGATAGCAAATAGCCACATTGATTTATTATCTGTAAATGACAATAAATAGCAAATAACCAAATTTATTTCTTTTCTGTAAATGATAATAAATAGCAAATATCCACATTTATTGTTACCTGTAAATGGCAATAATAAATGGCAAACAACCAAATTCATTTATTTTTTGTAAATGATAATAAAYACCAAATAACCAAAATGACAAATGCTGGAAATTAGATGTTAAAAATACCCCCAAGATGACAAATAATYGTTGCTGTGTGGTTGTTCAAGAAGATACAAATACTGAATTTTCTGTAATGCTCCACTGGTGCTAGTCAGCAGTTCCTAAATGCCATTTATTGCTGCTTTTAAACAGCAATGTGAATTTTCCAGAGTGTTTTAAGAGCATATTTCAAGTGCACAAGCTAAAATTCCTTTTTTTGTTGCAGATCTGGGACATGAGTGATGATGAAACCGTTTGAAATCAGGCATTGAGGAGGAGGAGGATGCTCTGGAGTGCAGCCCTGCCTTTTATCTCTGCTTGGAGGAGTTAATGATTGCTTACCCCTCCTGCCTGCTGCAAAGACAAACAAACAGAACCCACGTTCTGCCACGAATAACTTCCCTCAAAAAGCAGTTCTCCTCTCATGGACAGAACTCACCATGTTTTCATTTTTATTGTGTAAATAACTGCAGCAATGGGCTTGTGTTTAAACCTGGTCTCTCTTTTTTTTGTGTTTTTTTTTTTTTTTTTTTTTTTTTTTTCTTCTAAATATGGCTTACATATAAAAAATGCTGCTTAAGTAACTTTGGGTGGTTTGTTTGGGCCAGGTTTTATTTTGCTTCTCAGTGGCCATGTCCAAGCAGCATTTCTGAATGGCTTTTTTCATCCCTCTCAGATTTGGGCCACTTCAGTTGGAATTTGTGCAGATTGAGCATTTTCTGCTCTTGG
Organism: Cardinalis cardinalis; assembly: GCA_014549065.1. Taxonomy (NCBI): domain Eukaryota; kingdom Metazoa; phylum Chordata; class Aves; order Passeriformes; family Cardinalidae; genus Cardinalis; species Cardinalis cardinalis. Next base: position 123,762 of record JACDOX010000630.1, read on the forward strand.
GAGTTAAATTCAATGTTTAAAGGAGGGGAGGAGTGGGGAAGGACCTGAACCTGCTGCCTCCACCACAGGAATTATTTKCAAACACGAATTTCAGGTGCAGTTGTTCTGGATGTGTCCATGGAGTTGTTGTTATTCCCTGTGAAGATCCCATCTTGTCATGCTGTGCAAACAAAGTGGTTTGGCTGATTTTTGCCCAGGAAGGACCAAAATGCATTTATATCATGCTTAGGCTCCCCTGAAGCCCAGACAAGGCTCTGTTCTATGGTAAAAAATCACTTTAGGAGGTGGTGGGTCATTGATTCAGTCAAAACCTGTGGGGAAATGCTTCACTGMAAGGAGAAATTTGTTCTCTGACTTTGCTGTTCTTGGGTGGGGTCATGCAGAACCCTGCAGGTGTTCAAAAAGAGAAATTCTCTTCTCCTTTTTGGTTGGTTGAATTTTTTCAAGTGGCTTCATAAGCAAGAGCAGGAGTTTGAGAATCCTGGCGTTTAAAAAAATAGCTTGAGAAAAATGGAGTTTTAAAATCTCAAAGTGCATTTTAATGCAAAATTGAAAGTGAATCCTTTGGGCTTAACTGGGAATAGATTTTAGAAGGAAAYTGAAATCCCTTTCATAGCTTTATGTTGTGGGGCTTATGAGTTAACTCAGAAAAAATGCAAATCACTTTATCCGCCAAGCAGCCTCTATTTCCCAGATACATTATGAAAATTAGTTGGTCAATCCAATTATTTTAGTTCCTTCCTTAACATAAGCTGTGAAGATTTTTATTTTGTAGAGAATTTCCCAGTGAGAACAAGTTCAGTCAGGTCAAGAATATGCAACTCCCATCTTCTGATCAGAAAATAAGATTTATTGAAACCTGCTGAGGTTTGCACCAAGTGTCTAAAATAGCCATTATTGTCTAAAATAGCCGTTATTACCTAAAATAGCTATTATTTCTATTTATTTATTATCATAATCATTATATTTACATGATTTCTTACCTAGGGGAATGTCTGCTTTAGGTAACTGAAGTGTAATATAAAAATATATATGAATGCAATATATTTTGGAAATCAGAGCTGGAGATCAGAGCAAATCATCTGCTGGTGATCAGGCCCTGAAGACTGAGACTGAAACCCTGCAATCTGCATTTTTAAAGCAGTTYAATGCATCCTGGCTTTGCAGCCATGGTTTTAGCCATGCCATAGTCCAGCTGGAGCCACGAGTTGGTGCCAGGAGAGTTTAAAGGGAATAATCTGCTTTTTTTATCTTTGGGAGCCGCTGAGCGTGGAGTGTGAATGGCTCTGCACTTTGGGGTTATCTRAGACTTGAAAGCTGCCCATCTTTCTGTGCCTGGTAAACATTAATGTTTGTCTGGAGTGCCTGAAGCTCAGCCTGGGAGGCGTCTGTGCAGGGAGCAGGCAGGCTCAGGGTCCCTGTGCCACTGCAGTGCCACCAGCTCTGCCAGCCCGGCCTCTGTCCTGCCCTCACATGCAGAAACTCCTCACCCTGCCTTGGAACATCTTCCCTTGTCTCACTAAAATGTTGGGTTTGTTCTCCTCCTGGCCCAGAATTGGTCTTGTTCCAGCAGAGCTGCTGGGATTGTTTCTTCACGGGAAAAGAAGCAGGAAAGTTTCTATGTCTGTGCTCTTGTAGCATTTGAACTCCAGGGTTTGATGGGTTTTAGTGTCCTTTCTTTTCTCTTTCCTTTTTCCTTTTTCCTTTCCTTTCCTTTCCTTTCCTTTCCTTTCCTTTCCTTTCCTTTCCTTTCCTTTCCTTTCCTTTCCTTTCCTTTCCTTTCCTTTCCTTTCC
>JACDOX010000064.1:0-72739 GCA_014549065.1 Cardinalis cardinalis
TATATTGTGTCTCCTCAAAAAAACCCCAAACAAAAAAAAAAAACCCCACCCAAAAAAAAAAAAAAAAACAAAAAAAAACAAAACCCACCAAAATAACCAGACTCATCGCTTTCATCGCTTTTTACATTCTGTAGTCTGTTTCTCAAACACAGTATCTATTGTTCAAGAAAAAGGATGGGATGGACAGCAATTTGCCATCTGAAAATGTTATTTCCAAAAGGAGGTAGGCACATAAATAAAATGTCCCATCAGTCAGATGCGAAGCTGGGATATTCACACAGAAATATCAACATGCCTTCATTCTAAAGTTAGATGTATATATGTATCTTTTATGAGTTCTTTTTCCTCTTGTTTCCTCTTGTTTTCTTTGGGGCAGGAACTATGACTTCAGGTATTACGTCCATAATAACAGCTTTCCATAGGCTCCTTATTTAGAAGGACATGAGAATGCCCTACAAGTCTAATCATCCCAAAAAAAAAAAACCAAAAAAATCCCAAACAACAAAAACCAAACACAAGCCAAAGAAGAAAGCAGTGTAAGGCACGATTTAGCAACACATAAGAATCAAAAGGAGCCCTAAGCCAAACCTCAGTGTTACATTATTTTAAGTACAGCATGTTTCCCCAGCAGACCAAAAAAGCCACTAACGCTATGAAAAGTGATTCTATGATGAGTTTTGTAACTCTGGTGTCCAAGAAAAGAAAAAGGCAGTAGCATGAAAATTCCTAGAGACATTAATGAAAAGGTAGACTAGATGGAAAACCACTTTCTGCCAAGTACTGTGACGTCTGAAGGGTTTCAAAGAGAGACAGAGAATTTTCCTCTGAAATGTCTGTCACCACCTGCAGCACTTGGGGTGGTTTGGCTCAGCTCTGAGTGAAGGAGACAGGGAGACAACACTTGCAGGAAGCTTTGCCTGGGGAACAGCCTTGGCCTGCTCTTGAGAAAACACTGGAAAGCCAGAAAAATGTCACTGTGGCCATCAGAAAAAAATAAATGCTCATTTTGGGGAGATCTGCCTGAGCATTTGAACTCTAGCAGACTGCATTTGTGCTGCTGCAGCCTGAATTAACCCCAGGCAGCACTGTCAAGCCACCTAAACCACTGACCCTGCAACCACCATTCTGCTGCTGGAAGAAACACAAACCTACACTGGCCAACACAAAGGAAGGATTACAGTCTCATTTTCACCTCCAGGAATTCTTGCCAGTGTTTTGCTATGGAAAAACCGTTCTCTGTTATTTCCTTTCATAGGAGACTTTCCAACATATGCAGGAGTGAAGCACCAGTCCTCTAGCAGGGACCAGAAGTTGGAACTGGCTGGTTTTTTTGGGCATTACCAGTAACTAGTGGCAATGGGGTATTCTACTGATAAGTTACTTGAACTTGCCCTACCATGACTTTTGTCCATTTGCGAAAAACCCAGCTTCATGGGAGGGTAGTGCAGCACTCTGGTGAAATCTGTGATATATCAAATCCAGAGTTACAGCTCTGCAGGATACAGCAGAAAGGTGGAAAACAGGGCACACTCTGAAAGGGAACAGCCAGGGAGCGTCTGCATGGATACGTCTACAGATGGGAGTAGGTGGGGCTCTCATGTCCTTGATCCAAGCAATCCAGACCTCAGCCAGCTCCCAGTGCTGTATGGCTCCATTAATTGAACACTATACAGCAATATGTTACACATTTCAGCCCTACATACATCTGAGGCATCACCAGGCAGCCAACTCTGTGTGCAGGCACACAACCTGCAGATCATGCACACAATCACAGCCCAGCAGACACTACTAAATCAAAAACTGAACCAAAACAAACCCTCCCCAAAGCAGAAAGAAATAAAGGAACAAAGATTTACATTTACATAAATATTTAAAATGCAAATTTCATTTCACAGCCAATGCTTTATTGTACTAAAATTTGAAGCTAGATTATCTGATGTAAGCATTAATATATTGCCAAATAGTTTGTAATTTTGTGTAAACGCCTGCAGGCGTTCAGAGCTGTATTCTAAAGTCTGTGAGACTCTCAGATAAAAACAGAATGTTACAAATGTTAAGTAGAGGCAACTGCATGTTGTAGTCGGCATCTTAATATAATTAAACGTTTTTTTATTATTTCTATTTTACAAATCCTGATAGGATGTTTCCTTAACTGTCAGTATTATTTAGTTTACTGTCAGCTGTGTAAAAGTCAAACCATAACTTTCAAAGGAATTCAGGCTAATACAGTTTAGCAATGGTTAAAAAATGTGTGCTTCATAGGGCAGCTGGGCTTTGATCAAATCTGTTTGCTGTATATCCAATGGCATATTTCCCTAAAATTCCTTTCATCAACGTATGGCCTCATTATTTGATGCACTGTCAGTGAACTCTGTACAGCACAGTCTGCAGAATTTAATGTATAAACTGCACTACAGGGAAAGACATGCCGGAAGGATTTTAATTTCCACTTCCAACAAATTGATTTAATAATTCATGACTATATGCTTGCAGTCTATTGCAGAAGGGTTTTTTTAATCCATTGTCCAACAAATTTTGGATCAACATTTTGTACAGCCAAAGTGTAAAGTGATACACATATGAATGTGTACACTGCAGAGCAATGATCTCTGTTGGCCCAATAACCCAGTTATTTTATTGTTAGGCTGAACACATTTGCTTTCTTCCTGTTTTTTTTTTAAGATTTTATTTCATTTAAATTTACAGTATATGTGACAGAATCAGCAGAGCCTCTATAAAAAATTCCACTTGCGAGTTTACACAAGTCACTGGCTCAATGGGGACCTGTTCCTCTCGATGGGTTTCCCTCAGGTATTCATCATCACAGCATCCCAGCAGTTTAAAAGCTTTAATATCTCTATTCTCTACCCTCTATCCTCATCATTAGGAGCTAACTGGATTTCCTTTAATGCTGCCAAAGGACATGACATCCTTGGATAAGGTCACGCTAGCAGTAAGGACCAGTACCCACATCCCCCTAGTCACACAGCCAACCTTCTCCACAGGGACACCAGACTTGTAGCTCCTGCAGTGAGATCCATGGCTCACATATCACTTCTTCCAGTGTTTTATTTGTTAAATTTAAGTGCTTCTGCAAACTGCAGAAAATTACAAGCAATCACAGTTTCACTTTCTATAAAGAACTTCACAGAGCTGTGTAAGGAAAAACACACTGCCAGTGTGGGTTCAGACAGCAGGTTGTCAAAGCTTTAACAGTCCTGTGTTCTCTATCATCAATTTTACCATTTTCAAGGGTTACAACATGCTGCTATCTATTCAGACCCTCAAAAAACTTTCTGTTTGTGTCACAGCAGAAATCAATTCATATTTGGTGCAATAGTTGTTTTGCTGGTCTATTTTTAAGCTGCTTTGTGAAGGGTTTTATCATGACAGTTCCTGGAATCTGAAACAGCCATATTAAAAAAGAAAACAAGAATTCAGGCATCACCTAATCCTTTCAACACAGAAATACTTCCACTTTAGTTTAAAATCACAATAACTTTCCTTTGTCATGTGAGGACAAAGTGAGGACGCAGTGTGCAAGGCTGAATCAGTATTTCACTAAAAAAAGGAAAGATTTTTAGATGGTTAACCAGTTAGTTCCCATAACCAGAAGACAAATATTAAAAAGGTAGGATGTAAAACACCACTTCTCATTTCCTTTTCCCCAGTAGTCATTTGTCCCCTAAGATGATGAGGCAATCTCAATCTTGAGGGAGTTCTGAGGTTTCATTCCCTAAAAGGATTGTCAACACTGGAACAAGAACTCAGAGAAGGCTGATTCTCTCATCTTTGCAGACATTTGAAGCTTGACTGGACATAACTCTAAGCAATCTAATCCAAAGCTGAAGTTATGCAGCCTTTGAAATACAAACTAAACTATATGACTTCCTCATGTCCTTCCTCCTTCAACCCTAATTTTTCTACTACTTCCTTTAGCAGTTAATGGACAAATGAAAAACTGAACTTAATCACACACTGAAGGTCTTGCTCAACATCTAACACCCTTCTAGTTATACTTGGATGTCTGAAAGCCATCAAATGACTTTTTCTACTCTCTAGTGATCTTATCTTCCCAAAGACTCTTCAGATAAGGGCAATGTCTACCTGAGCTGCTTATGAAGTAACTACTTTACTATTAAAATTCGACTGAAAACAGGATCACTTTTCTTTTACGAAACTGTCCAAAAGCTGAAACAATTCAAGAACTGATTCATAGTCAGATAATAAACCCCTGTATCAAGAATAGAAATGTGTGCATAGGACAAGTAGAGTACACACAGCATAGGTGCAGGCATTGCATTAGCTGTATCACTTAATTCAGTATCTCACAGCTTCCAGGTACAGTTCAGGTTCAAACCACAATGTCCTGGTTTGAAAACTGAGTACAGAACTGAGTGTCAAAATTATTAACACAGCACGTGAAATAAGGGTTTTGCCTGTACTGGTGAAACAAGAAGGGGATTTATTCCGGGATTCCCCCATTGGAGTTTGAAGAAGATGTGTGAAAAATGCCACTGGATGAACTAYTGACACCCAAACCACGCCAATGACTTCTGCTCACCCAGCACTCAAGACCATCTGCGTTTCCCAGACTGACCTCTCTTTTCTATCCAGACCAGCCACTCCTTCCTGCCAGTCTATTATCTCCCAGTGGBACCAAGAAGTGGAAGCCATTGTAGTTACACCACATTAAATATTTCTCAAAGTTGTGGGGGGAAAAAATGACTAGAAAGGAATTGGGCTCCACGCTGGCTTAGCCAGAAAAAGAAATGTGGTGGAGAAGATTAAGTTGTGTTTCTATAGCCATGGCTGAGCAGGTGGCAAAGTCCCACCACAGGTGCTTGTTCCATAGAGGATTCCACTCCCTAGTAAAATAGCTACTCCTCAAAGAAACYAGGGCTTGAAGATATCCAGGACTGTTCCTGTCAGATGAGCCTGTGTAAGTTTATAAAGCATTGGAATCACCATGATTAAGTACGTTCCTTAAGCCATTCCCCACCAGGCTTTAGTGCTTTTAAACCACTGACCCCTTGAATTAAAGAGGGAGATTTCTCTTTTCACAGCTGTGACTCAACACAGGAAGGAATTCAGAGACATCTGAAAACAAAGCCAGGCAGAATTTAAAACAAAATCCTTCAATGACAGATTTAGCAAGTGATGGGCACAGCTGGAGCTTACAAATATAACTAAGCAAATGAGCATGCATTATACAACAACCTTACATAGACAGACCTTATGAAGGGTAATTTCCTCACAAGGAATTGCAAAAAACCAAACTGCTATGAATAAGTCATTAGAAAAACTAGATCTTGGCTGTTCAAAAGGAATCTGAGTCTTTGGGTCCTTTAGCAAACTAAATGGTAACCACCCCTAAAATGAGATGTGTGACAACCAATTAAGCAACTAAAGCCTTGATTTTTAGTTATTGTCTATTTAAATCACAATACAAAATCAAAATTCCTGTGCCTAGAGAAGAATAAAACACTACTAGGGTAGTTTTCAGAACTTATATAATACCTTTCATACATTCAACTTAAAATATACAGTAACTAGTACATACATCATTGAGTCATTGCAAAGGAAATGTGTCCCTACTATTTCTGCTGGGGAAGCTGATGCTAAATGTACTCACTAGATATTCTGGGAGGAACTGAAATGAAAAAAGAAGTGGAATTAGATACTAACAGCTAATTATCACTGTCACTATCTTAAATATGAATGACATGCTTCTTTCTACCCAGTCAAACGGGCTACATGATACAGCATACCACTTTTAAGAAGCAAGCATAAGTTTGCAGATGAACTTTGTAAAATGCAACAAATATCCTGAAGATAATCAAGCATGAGGAATTGACCACCTCCACACAGTACTGCAAAGCAAAACAACAATGACTGCTGAAAATTCTATTTCCCTTGTCTGCCTCGCCGGGGTATGTGACTTGCATTAATGGCACGGGGAATAATGTACTTGCACTCAGACCCTGGACTGACTGATGTCAAATGAAGTTCAACCATTCATATTAATGGGGATCAGCATTTGTCTGAGGGAATGGAAGCCTCTCAGACCTCAGGGTCATGAATTGACAAGCTATCGAACATTTTCTCTGTAGTGCTGACCATCCTCCATCCCCACTGAGCTCAGCTGTCTGGACCCTTAGTCCCACTCCAGCTGCTTTGTGCTCCTCCTGAGGCACAGAAAGAACTCATTACACATTCTCTCTGTGTAATGTGCAATGCAGGCTGAGGGCTCACAACTCCCTTTCTAGGAAACACAGAATAGTCACATTTCTCTGGACCCCAAGAAAAACACAGAGACAYACATGCAAACTCTGAGTTGTGTTATTCTGGAGATCTGTAATTGAGTAAGCCAGATGRTGACAGAAGTGCCACTAATGCCAAAAAAAACCCCAAAACAAACTGAAAATATCTCCTCAAAAGCCCAAAGATGACTAATAACTCGTACCAAGAAAATGATTGTTAAATTGCTATTGTCTCATGCCACTAATACACTGGGAGGATGCAAAAAGCAGTTTTTCTTACTGATGAACTTTCTGGAAAAATGCCTTCTCACAGAACTTATTCTTGAATGATTTCAGAGTACCTATAAGCTCATGGGTTGTAGTCATGCTAATGATCAGCAAACAGTTACTTCAGATAGCTGATAAAAGTCTGGAGCTGATATTATCTATCAAMACATTAAAATATGTAAAAGAAACCACTGCAGCAAAGTTTTTGTCTTCTTAATTAATTCTAATAATATTAAGAACAGCAATACTAACAATGATAACTGTAACTTTTTTCCCAAACTTTTTCAGCAAGAAAAAATCTGCCAGATGCCAATTTAAATTTTATGGATGATAAATTCAGCTATTTCTAGTGAGTTTTACAAGTTACAACCCAGTTCTGGTAGTCAGGACATGCAGAGTGAGTGAATTCAAAAAGCCCACTCAAGTCCTGGCATCTCTGTTTCTTTAGAGGCACCTCAGCCACACTCTTGTTTTTCAGAAGTGCTTGTGTAAACATTAAAAGCCACAAAATAATAAAAAGATAAGAATTCAGCATGCAAGGCCAACTCCAGCGAAGGATGAGACAAATGAAAAAACAAGATTAAAATAAATGCCTTACATGCATAATAAATTTCAATATCATGAGTCACTAAACTGACCTGTGAACTATAACTTCACCATCCCTCTTTTAATTGTTCCACATAAGGATCCACTTCGTGAAAAAGCAGAATATCTTCAGCAGACACAGGGCTACAGCTGTTTTTTCCTTTACCAATAGTGTATGTGTACTGTAGAGCAAGTTATGGAACTTAAGTTCTGCTACAGGTTTAGAAAGAAGCATGTAGGATGTAGGAGATATGCAGCTAGACCAGAAAAAGCCTTCTATGTGTACTTGGAGAACTACCAGTAGAAGTCACTACAAAACAATGAAGATCTATTCCTCATGGTAATGTAAGGTGAAATATAAAAGCTAAAAAGGCAAGACTGCAAACCTATGCAGTCAGTAACTAAGAAAGTAATCACATTTGATCTTCATTCAGCATTACCGTTGTCTCAATTTTCTTTCCTTGGCAATATGGATCATGAAACATATTACTAATTTTCTACATTTAAGAAGTTCTGGGTTTTCTCCACCTTCAACATTCAATCCCTGTTCCAGAAAAATCTTCTCACACAACAACTCATTACTTAAATAAGAATATAAAAATGTTTGTTATGGCAAGACTGAAGGCTCATCCAGTCAAGTAGTCTCTTTTCAACAGCAASAAGAATAATTATAGAACATTTATACACAATATTTCCCCACYCTTAGTGCTCYCCCTCCTCTCCATCTATTTTCAGCTCAGGAGWTTTCCTAAGCCTATTGCGGCCTGTCTATTTTGCAACCCCCAAGTAGATATCACTTTCAAGTACATGTCCAGTATCCCTCTGAGCCCTTGTAAAATTCTTGCATCTGCAACACCATCTGGCAAGCAAGTTTATATGTCTGCTACCCAATGTGTGAAGAACCACTTCCAATACCAGCAGTGCAATGTGATAATGTATTAATTTCTCCTCATACACCACCACCTTCATATTAGCAAGAATGTACATCCCACTGGGCAATAAAAAAAAGAAAATTCTGATTTAGTTGTGATGATCATCCAACAGTTTCAACATTAGCTGCATTACACATGCTACCTCATTATTTTATTTTGTATAATTGTCTCACTAATTGAGAGGGAAATTAGGTGAAAATTGGTCAAGAGAAAGTTAAGAAGGTGATAGCAGTCATCAGCTCTAACAAGTGTTCGCTGCCAAAGAAAAATATCTTGCTATGGTCACTGCACAAGATGAGATATAATATTTCACAGTTAAATCTTTGGTGAGAATCCAGGATCAGCTTTGAACAAAGTTCAATTCAACGGAGTAGGTATTTGCCGAGGCTGGCAAATATGTGGGTGGGGCAAAACCAGAGCTGAGATCAGTGAAAGACAAACCCTTCCGTTTCACAGCCATCTGTGGCTCAACACTGCTAGCAGCAGGGATCCCACACAGGAACTGGTGAATACCTGCAGGCAGGTATGATGGAAAAGGCATCCCAGCACCCAGCAGCTGGGGAGATCTGTCATGTCTCCCCTTGACAAAGCACTTTGYCTCTCTCACACTGCAGTAAAATTCACTTTTAGTTTACTGAARCAGGTTTTCTCATATTAACAACTTTTACTTTGATAAAGGCGGCACGGGGGTGAAGGGTTTTGCTTTTGCACCAGTTGATGATGTATCTTTAAAACCTTCTGCTTTCAAAATTACTGAATAATTTAAGAAATGTGCTTTAAGATTTATGCTATAAACTGACTATGAGGAAATAGAGTTATAAGCTCCATTAATCTTCATGTTTTAAGGTGAGTGATGTAAGAAACACCATCTTGCAATACAGAACAGTAAAATTGTGAAGATTTATGCCTTCCGCTGAAACATCTGGTCTTACCCACCCTTGGTGCCAGAATGGCAGACTGGATGAGCTGCTTGTTTATTCCACCCAGGCATTTCCCTGACTCCTGGACTTTATGTTAAGACATGATGAACATCTTACTGGAGAAKTTTTACTCTCATGAAGTCAAGAGGTCAGAACTTCTGAAATTTACAGCTTATGAAAGGGGATTCTCCTTTKAGTTTGTTAGATTCTAGTGCATCAGTAGACAAATATAACTACTTAAAACAATTGTACTTTATGTACTCCATACTTGTGCTTCATACAGGCATAGGCATTAATTCAAAGGCCTGTCAGAACACAACTTCATTAGCAACAGAGTGAATCATGAGGGGTAGGAAATATCCAAAAGGGTTACATCTCACAGAACTGTAACAGTAAGCCCTATCAAAAAAGCTCCTTTCATTTTACAACTACAACAAAATTTTCAATACAGTATTATAAACTGTAATTATTCTGGAGGATCAAATTAGTTATATTTACTTACTTAGAATTCAGAATAATTTCATTCTTTTTACTACATCTATCAAAAGTCAAATTTCAAGTTAAGTTAGTGTCTGCAGTGGATCACAAAAATGTAAAGGCATTTCTGTTACTGCCTAATGAGCTTCAGAATTGTTTCTAAAAATACACACATTCAAAAGTTCCATGACTATCAAAAACTAACGTTGAAGCAATGATAAAAAGCATTACACTTTCTGAAAAAAAGTCTTCACTAGGTTTAAATATAGAAAAAGTTACACTGCCCTTTTCAATTACAGCTACTTTTAAGATTTTCCAGAGGTAGCTACAGTTTGGCTTTGACCCTACTATTGCAAAGTGCCAGAAATATCAAATTATAGCAGGGAAAATGTTGTGTGTGCACACATGTGTGTGTTTGTCTACAGTCTGCATGAGCAAYTGAAAAACATCCAACATACACACACAACAAATCACATAATTAAGACTTTTATGCAGAAGAAATTTGTCATTTAAGTAGAAAATAAGGGAAGGACAGCAGAGATTTCTCAGTACTAGACCATAATGCTTCTTTTAATGAGTAATCCCTGGAGCATATGGATGTTTACCTCACTCTGGGCAAGCTCAAGTGCATAGACAGACAATTACGATTCTTCAGTATGATAACTTGTTAGGCTGTAATGCAGTCAATTCTTTCATGGCCTTAAAGACTGCATTTCTGTATTTTCTTYCATGCCAATACAACCTTTGTCTTCGCAAGATTAAATGGCTGTAAGATATCTGCATATTCAAAGTTAGAATGCCTGAATCTGGATACACAAAGCCCTGGAAACTTAAAAACTGGARCCTCTGTCTGTAGCCTCTCTGACTTTGGCAGGTACACTGTCTGCATCCACTMTGCCTTCAGAAAAACACAATATTAGTAAATTTAAAAAAAAAAAGGAAGAGATTTTGCAATAGGAAAACCACACTACAATTTGGTTGCATTGAGTCTTACATGAATAATGGCTGGACAGCAGACTTATTTACATGACCCATTGAATACAATTCAAAAAGAATTTTAATATGTAGATGTAGGCTGGAGATGAATAGTAAATGCTGGCAAATGGCTTCAGAGAGACTCCAAGTTTTGCCTTGGGAGAACAGCAAAAGGAGAAAATATATTGCTAAAGGCTCTCTTCCCACCACTTTTATACTGCTGCCTCTTGTCAGAGTGTAGGGTGCAAAGTTCTGAGAATGGTATTTGGCAAAAGCACAGCTTAAATTATTAAAAAAAAAAGAGGAAAAAAAAAGAGGAAAAAGAAAATCTAATGGAACTGCTTTGGTCAATGACACACAGCTGTTGAACACCTCCTTTAATGTCCTTAGCCTTCACTTCTCCATGGAATTTGTGAAAGCTGAAGGTAGTACTTCAAACTGTTAATTTTCTATGCTTTCAGATAGTATAGAAAAATCTTATTTTTCTAGTCCATATTACTGGACAAAGAAAGTTAAAATACAGAGATTATAAACACTACTGCTTGGTAATATGGAGAACTCTRGAATCTCAGAAGTGCCCACACTTCTATATTTCTTTCTATGTATTTGATCCTCTAGCTTTCAATGTAAAGGAATTTTAAAAGTGGTTTTAATGTTCTTCTATTCATAACAATCTAAAGATATAAAAGATGCATGATTCATAGAAAAGTAACCCATGCACGCTCAGATACATATACAGTATAGATAGTTGTGCTTTGTTCCCCAAGAAACTCTTGTGATTCACAGCACCTGAGTATGAGTTTCCAGGTTACTATGAACTTATTTCCCACATATTAAAAACATAATGCATTTAAGAAGTTTTCTTCCTTTTCTTTTTTTTTTTTTTAATGAAGCCAAAAGTAGTAATCAATGGTCATCTATGTTCTGGTTGGCATATTTCACGCAAGAGACCCTTGATAATAAATCATGGCTGAAATATCAAAATTCCTTCAAATACCTCTGTTAATGATAACTACAGCTGCACTCAAAATCCTGCTGACCTTGATATCACTTACATTCCCACAGGAATATAAATCTCCAGGTTTCAAAAAAGGTATTCGTCTCAGGGCTCTGAGGGCTCTGGAGAAACACACAGCTTTTTTGTTTGATGCTGCCTGATAGTATTATTGGGTTAACATGATGAAATAAACTTTCTTCTTTTTTTTTTCCATGAAGCTTATCTAGTCCCACATTATTAATCTGAAAACAGGCCAAAAGAAAAAACAGGAAGAGAGATACAACAAATTCAGAGCTCAAAAATGGTCATTTGGGCCATTGCAGATCTTCAATAGAAGCAATTCAGTCCAAGACATGGGAATATTGGAAAAGAAACATTATGAAGAGAGACTACTGWAGGCTGTCTCCTATCTGTTAGAGATCAAAGAGGATCAGAGCAAATATGAAATTGTCTTGTAGCTGAGGCAATAAAATACCTAATGATCTTGAAATGAAATGTTTAAAAAGCTGTATTTCTACCTTTCATTTTAAAAGGTGTGCATTTTAATCCCATGAGTAATCCAACAATGATAATTGCAAAACTGTAACATATAATTATATTTAAAAACAAGATCAATTCCATCTTTGAATCGAAATTATTCCTTTCATCACAGTAAAACCCAGTTGTTTTTAAAACCTAGTGTCTATATTTATTTAATTTAATACAAAAGTCCCTGGTTATCACTGTAATTTTACTCATATGTAGGTTATCTAATGTGCACTGCTATAGCTGTTTGAAGTGTATTTCCAAAACCAGAACAGAACGAAGACCCAGCGACACATCACCACCTCYTGCAGAAATGTCACTCATGCTATGAATAAAGCATAAGCTTAGAAAAACATCATCACCCAGCAAACAAACAGCATTTGCTGAACCCAGCACATGTGTCTGGAGCCGTGCTCCCCAGCTAATTGGAGGCAGATCCTTGTGCCGCGCCACGGACGCCGCAGCCGAGAAACCTCGAGCTGGTCATGGAGAGTTCAGCACGCTGTGCAAGGGCAACTGCCAAACTCTGGGGCAGGATCAGGGCCAGAAATCCCAGAAAGCAGGCTAGGAAACAATGCTGTCATCTGTCACGAGCACCCCCGACAGCGAGAGGAAGGCAGCAAGGACAGGGGCTGCTCTGGAAGCTGCCRTGAGCCACTGCAAGGCTGAACCCGGGTCTGGGGGTGGCTGGGGCTGAGAACTGGGACATGAAGGGCAGGTGACACCAAGGAAGGATGATGGCTCCTGAGCAAACGAGGCCAGCACCTGTTCCTGCAAGAGTTGCCCCAAACCATCACTGTGTCTGCGTTCAGCTGTGTCCAGCTGGGCCTGGCGCAAGACTAAGATGGGGATACCAYGGAAATTGGGATGGGTCTTCCTCAAAACTGGTAGAACACTTAGATTACACTGAAATTATTCATTATCTAAACAGCYGAAGTTGAATGGGAATAGGCATACCTGCAGCTGGCAGACTGCCTTATCCAAGGACACCACCAAACTCAGTCACAGGAGAGCCAAAACCTCTGTGCTCATGTTAAGCACCTAACTCTAAAGTGATGTTGAATTTAGAAAGCGAGGTAGCTAGTTATAACTCCCCGGTGTACCCAAAGACAGAGGAAAAAAAAAACCCCAAAAAGCAAAAGAACAACCAAAAAAGTCAACTGAACTCTCGAAGAGCCTATTCTAGGAGCAAGTAATGAACTGACGGGTACATTCACTGGGAGCTGGCCCAGCCTCATTTCCAAGTTRGAGGACAGAAAATTTCGAAACTCTGCAACAACCCTTCTCTTCTTTCCTTTGTGTCAAACTAACCCCGGCCCAGAGTGTATCTTCTAGCTCAGCCTYGTCCAACATGTGGTTCCAGGCAGGATGTTGCCTATAAAATGCTTTTGCACTAATTCCACAAATTAGAGCATTCAAAATAAAAGCAGAGCTTTCTGAGGGGGACCAAAAGGCAGCGCTGCCTTTCTGACAGAGACGCGCTGTCAGCCACAGCCAAGGCTGGGAGCTCATGTGTGACTGAGGTACTGAGCTAACATGCCTCCAAAAACAAGAAGTGACCCCATGRGCCAAGCTGTGGATCTTGATTTACCCACCTGACAGCCCTGTCCTGCCCTGCTGGGCTGGAATTTGCAGAGCATCCCTGCAAGAAGCACCTGCAAAAGGAGGGGAAGGGAGGAACCCTTTGGACTTGGTAAAATAGGTTTATTAGAGTTGGAAATAGCTGAGGTGATTACCCTGTGTGAACTGACTAAGGAACAATACCCAAACAAAAGRCAGTGCGACACAACTGTCAAAACAAAGTCAGTTCTGAAAGACATCTGACAAGGCAACATCTATTTTAAAAATCCTCAGGATATTAACTGTGTATTTATGTTTTGTATTAAGAAGACTAAACATGAAATAAGCTGAATTTGGCACAAACAATAGGCCAATAAATACAACACTAGTGCTTTAAAATAATTAAAGAACCATTTGTTCTTGCATTTATGTTGCTTTCAAATACTGGCGGAATTTCTTCAAATAAACAAGCTGCCAGGTTTTTTATTTTGTTTTGAGTTTTTTTAATTTTTAAAGACTACATGTGGGCAGTAATTTAGGCAAATCTGGACATTTGTTCCATTCATCTGAAGTGAAAAAAAGTGACACATCTATCACGTTGCATTTTCACTCTGCAGAAGCCAAAACTAGGGCCCTCCAGGGAACAAGAAGTTTAATTATAAACTATYACTGTACAACAACATAGATTCTTGGACAGATCTCTGGGAACACATTCAAAACAATAAGCCAATAGAATCTGCTATGTATTTTTTTTTCCTTTTTTTTTTTAATGCAAGACCATGGCTCTTTTTTTTGGTGTAAAAGGAAGAAGTCAGCAAAATAGTGATCAATTAGAAACCTGCAAAGTTTGTTGCAAAATAATGTCCATAATAGTGATTCTTCAGAATTACAAGAGTAGAAAAACAAAAGCAGTGTCACTAACTAGCAATCTATTTATTGTTTAAATGACGCCTAAATTTGTGCTGWGTAATACTGAGAAAATATGAGTCACAATGCAAAACCACATTGTAGTTTCCAGCTTCTATAGAGCTTTTTATAATTTTTATATCAATTGTGAAAGCAGAAGTGTCTGAATAAAAAACAGAATTTCCCCCACATTACTTTTTCCCTTTTCACACTCCTCATCAATCAAAAGTAGGAAATTTATTCCATAATCTCCTGTTAGAAATATTTCTTAATTGCACATGATGGTAGTTGTTTCATTTCTTTGCACAGAAAATTACCCTAATAGGAATTTTGTTAATAAATGACATTTAAATTTTAAAAAAAATTTGAAAGTAGTAATAACAGTTKTACAACTCAAAAATGACTATTTAGCCTCATTAGAGTATTTAGTAAGGCTGCATTTTATATTTCCGTTATGCAACAGAGAAGAAAATGAGTTATGTCAATAACACTGTCACCAAGGTCAAGCCCCATAGGAATCTCTATGAATTCCTTCTAAAATCCTGTGTGGATCTGTAAACTATGATCTTACCCACCACATCGGTGAAGTGTGGAGCTTATTTGAAACAACTGCATGCTGACAGCCTCACTCTGTTTTCACAAAGATGAACTGGATCTCTACAAAGGCACAGAGCTGTGGCATCACAACAGAGGTGTCCATCAGGTAAATTGATTCTCATGAGCAAATGAGTTGCAGAAGTAAACATGAAAGCTTTGTACTGAATCTAATTTAGATAAATAAATTCTGAAGACCCACATATGATATTAAAAAATGAAAATTTATCTTCTCCAAGACAGATGTCTGCTTRGATCATATATATAAACTGGTACGAATACTACTACCCACGGTTATTATATTGCCCATGTTCAGTATCTTTGAAGGTTTTCAAGCCTCTTAAGATCATGCAATTTCTAAACATGATAAAATGAAAATGCAATTTTTTTGCCTTAATAATGATGCTGAATACTTTACAAAAGCTTACAGTCACAAACTGCAATTATCTAATTACTCATTCTCATTTTCCATCTTCTTTACCCAGCAATTAACTTTGTAAATACCTTCACATTTTTAATGAAAGCAGAAGTGATTTGCWATAAATATTCATAACAAAATCTCCACTATGGAGCCGTATCAGAGCAATGCAGAGTCAATGCAGAGAATCCATAAGGTGTGTGTTGGTGTGCGTCCACTGATTTCACTGAAGTTGCACTAAATTAGGTAGAAAAGGATCATGACCATCATGACCCTTTAATACTGGTGACATTTGTGGTCACTAGTACACAAATGCTCCATTTCTTGTCTTAGTTCCAGTTGTAAATTCTTCTGACAGAATAATTAGAGGRCACATTCACTCAGATAATTTGAATCAAAGTAGAGTTTGTCTTTAGTTACTTTAGTGTAAAAATATTTGATAATATCACAAAGGCTCAGACTCACCTCCATTCAATTCAGATACCTGAAAAATAGAAGGTGGCAGCCTGGTAACTTGAAGCCACACACATAACCAACAGAGAGGAACAGTAACCACTGGAAAGTGAAACTACCAACCTGAGCTGCACAGCGCMTTCTCATTAATCTATTTAGGGTTCAGATTCTATACAGCAGGAAAAATGTACGTCTATGCTGACACTTGTTTATATATTTCCATAGTCAAAAAAAACATTACTACACCAATTTCTTTTGTTTCTCCAGTTCCAAATCTATATGCAGTTACTTCATTACTACACAATGCCCTTTGCTGAACAATCACAAACACCCCTGACATATCTGAGCATGGTCYTCTGCTGTAGGATGTAAAGAATCCCTCCAATAATTGTGTAATGGGTTCTTATCCTCCTGCGACTATGTCAGAAAAGTATGTCAGTGATGTTAGGTGTTCATGTCCTTCCTGTAGTGGTATTCTCACTTGAGAGGAAATGAACAAAAACRTCAGTTTGCTCAACAGGGATTTCATCACAAATGAGTTGAGAAGATCACRTGGCCAAGAACTGACAAGCTGCAAAAATTACAGCTGGAATGAATGAGATGGAAAACAAAGAGATYCTGCCTCTTACAGTAAAACTGTGAAGCAGAGAAAAAATAAAGGCAATGTTGAGCTCAGCTCATCTAAAAGTAACAACACAATATTCCTTCTTCCTTGGTGTCTTTCTCCATCAGTGTCCACCCTCTGCAGGAATAACTCAGGAGTCCTGAGGAACACAAACTTTCTGATTTGCATGACTGCATGATCCAAAAGTGCAGCCGAGTGCATATACATTAGAGAGTGTGAAGGGATGGAAGTGCAGACAGTGATCTTCTGGGATGCTGATAATAAAAGCACTTGTAAATTATATCTCATTGTTTCCAGTGGAGGGGAGAATGGCTGCAAATCACTGAAACATGACAGATCTACAAGTCTAGTGACTTATAATTATTACTGTTGAAAATATTAACACTTTTATTTAGTTATCTATATAGATATACCCTCTGTGCTCAAGTMGTTAAAAGAGGCTTGACTAGTACTGTATACTATTGAGGGTTCCACCCTGCCTGCTCTTGTCTTCCAAAGCATCCAAGTGTTCTCTAAGCAGYGGTGGTCAAAGAATCAGACTAGACAACAGAACCTGTTAGGTACCAGAAGTCTTCTGAAAAAGTGGCAGAATATTGCTGTCCTGGATATACAGGAAATGGGATGGGGAAAACGCCCCACTCCTAAATTAAAAACTGAAGGTAAAAAAAGAAAAAAAATCTCACTTTTTCTTTCTGTCAACCATTTTCATTTACAAAATTTGTAATTCTGTTCTTTTTATATACATACATTTGCAAATGTCACTGAAATAAACCGATTCAAGGAACTGAAAACATATCACTACTGTTTTTTTTAAAGCTCMTATTAGTCAAACCATCTGACTAGCTTGTGATACCACTTCTGTCACTGTGGTTTGGGTAAAGAGCAGAGCAGCTTTCTCCTGGAAGGTCCCAGGACATTTCACTTAATCTTCTGCCTCCCACCCTGGGTCTCACTCACATATTTCAGTTTGTCTCCCTGTGTGGCCATACTGGGAGCATTCTCCAGCTAAACCCACAGGAAAGAAACAGAGAAGAACAAGAACCATGCAAGAGCCTGCCTGGACAGATTGAATAATGCTCCCAATTTGTTAAGATGACTGAACTTCCCCAGTGTTATTGTTTTATCATTCCTTTGAAATCATAACTTAATACTTTTATTCTCTGTGAACTAGTACACTAAACACAGTTACTTAATGGTGAAGTATTAGAAAAACATTAYTGTAAACACATAATAATAATGTAAATGTACTGACATATGCTTACGATTATTGTTATAAATACCTTTTGGGAAAGCCRTATCGAATTTATAAAACTAGGCTTTAACCATGGCCCAAAATTCAGGGTTCTGTTAAACACATTCAGCCTGAATCTTTCTGAGTCTCCATGTGAAGAAAGGATAGGCTTTCAAAACAGACTGAGCCTGGCCATAACACAACAGGATCAGAGACATACTTCTCCTGCAAGGAAAAGCACTTCAAACACCAGGGTGCCAGTCTGTCAGCACTTATCACTCAGTGGGTTATTCTATCTTTCCAGCAGATTCCCCTTCCAAACTTATACTTCATCACACTCCTGACCTTGCTGCATGTGGCCCCTTCAGCAGAGTTCAAGTCTGCCCCGTGTAAGACAGGGAAAGTTTATTTACCACTTCTCATTATCATCTCAGAGACTTGTTCATYGTAAGCCAAAATTATTTACTCTTCTGTTTTGGGGGTGTTCATGGAGAAGGAAGAGATGAAGAAAAGTCTAACCAACAAAATGTTATGCTGCAAAGAAAATGAGCAAAAACCTTCCCTTTCACAAGCAAATGATTGCTTCTGCTCTTGTTYGGTGAGCAACTTTCCATCCAAAAATGGGATGGAAACTGAGGTAGCCAGACCATTTTGTGCTCCAGCTAATACAGTATTTCAGATCAAGAAAAACAGGCAAGGCTGCATCACTCTGGCCTGCCTCATATGGACACTTTTTTTTTTTCCTTTGAAACATTCCATTTGCTGTTCAAGCCAAGACAAGAAAAGAAACATTTTTAACCTTAAGGGTCTGACATAAGCCTACAAAATTAAATAGCCAGGACTAAAGTGAGGCAGGTTTTACAGTTCTTAAGAGGCTATCCTTTGTTCCTTCCTTAACAGTACATTATAGCCAGGGAAAACTTTCCAAGCTGAAAGCAAACAGGCAAGAGCAGATTCAACTGCCTTTATTTGAACTGAAATCTGTGCAGGTCAGGACCACATGGTACTAAATACTCTGCAAATAAAGAACAAGTATCAATACCTTCCCTGATGAGCTTACATCTAGGAAAATAAAACAAACAGAAGATGAGTAGAGGAAAAGTCTGTCTAATTACAGGAATGTGGTACAGTCACCCCTAGAGCTGCTCAGACTTGAGCTTCCAGACCCCAAGTCTAAGTTTGGAGCAATAAATAAAATGGGCCAGACACTATTTGCAGACTCTGAGACAAAGCAGCCTGGCACAGCTTCTGTCTATACAGCTAAGCACTCAYTCCCTTCAAAACCAAGTGGTCTCATCCATATTGTCTCCTGGGAGCCCTGCATCCCCCCCAGCTCACAGTCAGGCAGTTTGGAAATSTGCTAGCTGACAAGAGCAAAAACCAGTCCAGTGAACACACTAACAAACACCACAGGCCAGTGCAGGCCAGCACAGTCTCCTGACCTTGTTTAACTTGCAAATACAGATGTAACTCATCTGTCTCCCCTGTGATCGCCTTCAGAGTCCCTGCACTCAAGGGAAATGTGCCACTAAAGCCATCAGCCAGTGACACAGCCAGAAAAACATCCCATCAAGTTTTGGCACCTAAAAAATACTGCCTTTCATTGTGTAATTCCTGTGGAAAATACAAGACGTGGCAAAACCTTGCAAAATACTCCAACAGTGTGAATAAACATCAGAATGAGGCTAACACAGCCATCAGGTAGAAATAAAAAAAAGGAAAGGGTTCTAGGTTTTATTAGTGTGYGGACAGATAAATTACAGGTGAACTCTTTGGAAATGTAACTGTTTTACTTTTTTTTAAAGGCAGTGCTAGGCTAAAATATCAGCTGGTTTTTTTTATGATCACTGAAGCCATCTTCAGAAAAGCTTTGACAAAACTGCAAAGAACCAGCAGAGAGCTGATATCCACTACAGGGCACACAAGTGTCATCCTACAAGGYGCTGCTGGTTTTAGAGCAGAAGTTCGCTGACTTCCTCACAGCTGTGCTTAGCTCACCTCCCACGAGAYACCAACCTTAAAGAGAGGGGACAAAAGCCCTGCAGACAGGACTGTGACAGGGGGACACTGCTGATCTCCAGGGCTTGTCACAGCCCTCATGCCACATGTCACCACCTCCTCCCTTTGCCAGAGGACGCATTCATGGACACTGTCTCAGCTGCAGTCAGCACTGGCTTGTTTATTATAAACACCTGGCATTCAGTGCTGCTGTGCCTGCTGGATTGAGGACAGAAGGCTTATGATGAAATGAGAGTGGAAATGGGAAATAACCTTTTAAAAAGGCAGGGTTACAGACAAAGAAAGGTGTGTCATGAGTCTCTTGTTCTCTTCCACCACATGCTCAGAAGAAGGGATTAATAATTGATCAGTTGAGAAACTAGCAAAATTATTGCCAGAATCTCTTGTCATATTCAGATGAGATGCTTGATTTTTTAAAATTAATTAATGTGAAAGAAAAACTAAAACAAGAAAATAATCAGTATGGATCTTGGAAGAAAGAATTTCAGGAAGTACTTCAYGTCAAAGAACAGCCCTTCTGCCAACCAGCTGTTGGGGTTTTTTAACAAATAAATTTTTAGAGTGGAGCTTCTGCAGCCTCTTTTCTTTTTTCTATTCCAGAAACCTTGGGGATGTTTCTCATCTAATTTTGAGCCCACTCATGAGCTGGGAATTCTTTTCCCAATGTGTGAGTGTGAATGATATGAATGGAAACTACACAATTTCTTCCCTCTTCCATTGCTGCTTGCTGTTTGCCTAACTCTTCCTGAAAGCAGTGGCAGAAACTTTTTCATGAGTTTATTTGGATCTGTGGAAACCAAAGACTCAACCTCCCTACACGTATTTACAAAGAATTCTGCAGAACAGAAGGACTTTGTTTAGTGTGCAGAAACTGAAATCAGGAGCCACCAGTTTGTCTGATACAGAAAGAATTAGGAGTCTCACTTGCACAGCTCTTGGCACTTCCACCTCTAGGGATGCTTTAAATGAAAAAGGACTTATACAAAATGATCTATCAAATTTAAGTGGATCAACAGTTTGAAAACGTTCTCCATGCCTCTTGAAAACAYCTAAGAATTGCTGCTACAGGTCCAGTGCTTTGCTCTCACAAGAAACATGTCCTCAGTGGCCATGGACTTGTCCATTTCCTCCTTCGAAACCCCTGCTGCAATCCCATCAAACTGATTGCAAGGAACTGTTAATTACCTCTAACTGTGCMAGAGGAAATCACTGCACCTTCCTGAATGAATGAAAACAGTCCTACCACATTTCTGAGGTACACCTTTGGTCTCTAACATACTTGCTAATTTCATTCATCAGTTTCAACTCATGTTCTTTAAACAGAGCAAACAGTCTAGCTCTGAGTGCAGATTAACTTTAGCAGTGCAGGTGATAATAGTACCTCCTTTTGYTGTGTACTGCATTTGAACACATCAAAGGCTGCCTGCATCACTTAGTTGTTTTGCTTAATGTAATCTCACCTGGTGCAACATGAGCAGTTGGTGCTGTATCACAAGAGAAGAAATTTCTGCAAATGCTCAGGCTATTGAAGTTATTGCTGTAGCTGAAATCTGGTCTGATTGCTTCAACCGAATTTTTTGTTGCTTTTTTGTTATTAAATCTTGGAAAGCCTCCAAAACAAAAATGATAAAACCCTGAACAGCACAAAAGATGTGTTCTTCCACATACTTGTAGATCATCTTTGGCCCACTTCCTGATTTTAGCAATTGCAGTTTCCCCCAGCCCCCTGCACACTGCCCATAGATACAAGGCTTTGTATGGGCTGTCATTTAATTCAGAAAACTACAGCAAGTTAGTGCAGGAATGCTATGGCAGACAGTAGAGCAATTCAATACTAAATCACTGTTAAGTCTCTGTATGGTTTTCTTGATCGATGTTACACTGCTGATCTATTTTTATGCAGTATTTACACTGGGACAGTGCCTGGAGGCCCCAGCCAGGGCAGGACCCCATAATGCTGCACATACTATCAAGCAGGATGCAAGGGCCTCTCCTCCTCGCAGCCTGTAGTCTRAAGACATACTGAATGAGACCAGATGGAGAAAACAGTCAGAGGGAGGAAAAAGTGAGGCAGTTGTTAGTAAGAGTGGCAGGCAAGGCTCAACAGCTACTTGGCAATATACAGGCAATGTACASCTTCTGTCACTGTTGTTTCTTTTCTCTCCGTCCTTGGTATTATGTTTTACAACCTGCAGTGACCTGTGGACAAACACTCACATACAGMCTTGTCCTCTGCATCTCTGAAGCTCTGGGCACTTAAAAACATCTTTCACTGCCAGCTGAATTAGGGCACAAAGTGGGTGAAATCACAGGTTTGGGGTGATCCACAGGAGAATCATGACTTTGGGGTGTCAAGGGAACCCAGAAGGCAGCTGATCTCAGTGTAATTCAGATCATCTGTGTCTTTATTCCCTTACACATTGCCGGAGTCCTTATGGTGCCCAGGAACACAAGTCTTAACTCAAGCCCAGGCTGTCCAGGGAACCAGCAATGAGTGCACCTCCCAACTAACTCACCAAGTCTCACTTTAGTTGAAGATGGGCTTTTAAGCTCAYAGTCTTGAGACCAAAATGCATTTCTTACATTAGGGAGTACTTATTTCACCTCCTGATCAGAGTCATGACTGCTTTACACACAGATAAAATCCCCATTGTGTTCAGGTCCTCTGTGCAAACCCTGAATGTCCCTCTAAGTTCTTAGGACTGTCCAGCTCTGATTTCCAAAGCAATAGTGTTGGATCTGCAAGGTCAGGTAAAACCAATAAACATAAATTCCTGCAAACACTTCTGAATTGAGCACATATAGACATTCCCAAGTGTAAGTCTAGTCCAGTACCACACTGGAAATCCACAGGCTCTCTGCCACCAGGTCCCTGTTTCTGAAGTGGCTGATTGCTCACACATCCCAGTGACCAGCAGCTGGGAGGGAAGTCAGATTCCAGCTCTGTGAAGGTGAGCTCTGGAGAGGATGGAGGTGGGAGATATCGAAACAAGAGGGACAAAGCCTGACAGCAGCCCTCTTCTTTCAGGAGTGCAAATCAGAAAGAGTGAACTACTCACAAAGTCAATGCAGGGTAATAATGAATACGATCCTACAAGGGGGGAAGGACTCTGACATCGAGTCCCACCAACAACAGAATAAACTAATTAAGCTGCTCTTTCTTTGAAGTGAGAACTTGTGCCACTGTATGGGTCAGCAGAGACCTCAGATAGGTCATCCTGGTCCTCCTCATSAATCTGTATTGCCTAACTTTCCCTCAGATCCCTGGCATCCTACAGCTGCTTTACACATGGGCCTCCAGCAATGCTCTCAAAWTTTTTGCAACTCTTCTCTGAGTAACTTTAATTTTCCCACTTTTTTCTTCTTTAATTCACCATKTCCACAACTGCTTTTCTTCTGAGGATCAGTCCTTTTCAAGGAGACAGCAACCACCCAGAGCTAACACAGTATCTCCAACCACTCAGGCAGTAGTATGAAAGCAAGAGTCATCAGAAGTGGGTTGCCAAAAGAGCTCAGCTCCCATTTAGTTTAATGTCTGAATTTCCAAGTGCAGTGTTAGGTAACATGGGACATGCAGCTGTACATAATACAACATTTTTACTAATGCATAGCACAGYAGCACTTCTCGGGATGTTGCCAGTCCATGTAAGGACTGCTTCTAGGAAATCAGATAAATGGGAGCTCTGTCATGTAATTAGATATTAATAAAAGCATTTCCTGAATGTTTTACAAGAAACAAAAGGAAGAAAACACAATCCTTTGAGGTGGTTTATATAATTCTTTCAAAAGAACATTTCAACAAACATTCAGTAAAGACATTTTTTCCCCCTTTAAACCAAAGCTGAGTTGATTTTATTTGATCCTTATATTCTTAAGATAACATTCATCTTGCCTAATTCCAACCATCTAAAATTCAGGCATTGTCTTGGCTCCCTCCAGGGAGGGCAGAGACAGGCACTGCCAAGTTAATTCATCCCCTGGCTCAGATACTGCTTTGCCCCTGGGAGCACCTCGTCCTGTACAGAAAACAGAAGAAGATTAGGTGACCACCTCACACTTCAGAAAACTGAAATAAATCCCATCTTAATTAGCTTTTCCACTCGCTGTACTTGCATTGTTACAATATCTGAACATCCATCRTTTCCAAACCTGTAATTCTCACACTTTTTCTATGATAAATGGTAAATTTGACTCATTTATACATACAGCTGAGGCAGGTAGAGGCCAAGTTCTAGCCCTGCAAAGGTATTTACCAAGTTAATTGTCTAAATTAGGTGTTTTTCAATCAGCTGACAAATACTCAGTGATGTAGACAAAGCAGAGGCAGTTGGATGCCCTCAGGAATTTGCTGGGATGTAAGCAGAATTGACTTGCCTTAAGGACATATGTCATGGAATTAACCCCAGGTCTCCTGAGCTGCTGTCCTAACCTTTGGAATGTCCTTAACATCAAGCAAATCCTCTGCWGTTTTTTGAATAAAACTTTTGAAGTATTTACAGTCATGTCTTCTTCTCTGTCAAACTCTAACAAGCTATGCACACTCAAAGCCTTTCATTCTTCCTCATAAATCAAACCTGACTCCAAGCCTCCCTACTCACTTTTACTGATCTTCTCTAAGCTATCCTTAGATCTTAACTTAGCAGCAAGAGCACAGTGAGGCCAAAATTCCAGGATTTTTTAGGTGTTACTGTGAACTAAACACAGGAACACCAGCAAAGAGTTGGATCTTGCACTAAAATCAGTGAAAATGCAACATTCACTTCAGAGTTCTGCTCTGSTATGCAGCTTCTGAGCACTCTGCATCACAGCACAGTGCACTGACACCATGTCTCYTGCACTTAGACAAGTAATTGACCAAGACCTTAAAATTTAAACACTTGGGGCATGTCAACATGAGAGTCCAGACACAGTAGGATGTGAATTAGCAGCACACTGGCTGCTCTGCAATCACATCACACAGAAGTGTGTATTAGAAAGAAGCAACTCACTTAATTTAGAAGTAACTTACTTAATTAGAACAACAGCCTCAGGGCAGACAGGCCATGCAGAGTCAGTGTGGGGAAGATACCACTCTGCACACTGTTATTCCAGTTGAACAGAAGCTGACTCCCACATGTAGACAACCTTTATCAGTGCAGAGCAGGCTCCAGCCCTGGGTGATACGTGCTGCTTAGAATAATCTTGGGGAGAACTGCTGGATGCTGAGCATGTCCTCTGACTTGCCTGGAACTTGCACCTGGGTTGTAATATGGGTCAATTTATAAAACATGCTCTATTCCTTTCATCTGGAAAGATTTTTTTTGTAATTATCTCATTGAAGTGAAACAGAAAAGCCAGTTTCTGTAGAGAAAGAGATGTCAGCCCCATACTATTCAAGCAAACGACAAGATAAAAACAGTTTCTGGTACTATAGAAGTGCAGTTCCCCMCTTCTAGGATAGCTGCTTTGATCCCTAACTAATCAAAACAGTCCTGTATCAACCTTGAATTATCAAACTCTAACCATGTTCTGTGTTCAGAAACCACGAGCACAGAGTATGGACAGCTCGTGGGAAACACACAGGTAAAGTACCATGCATCTTTCAAAAAAACTACTGAAACAATTATAAAATGTTTTTCAGACTTCTGGTTTTTAGAGGGATATTTGATCATCTCCTGTATTAACTAGACCCCCAAAGCCTTACACAGTTACCCCCAGATTGAATCCAGTAGCTTGTTTGTGGACTAGCTCTTATTGTCCAAATAAGATTCAGTTTCTGGGGATATCAAGAAAACAAGATTCTGCAGCATCCTTTGCATGGGACTGCCTTGTCCATCGTCTGAAACAGAAAAAGTTAAATCTCCCACACCAATATGAGAAAGTTCTGCCCAATCAGCCAGCTTCAGAACAAGAAAACATGTTTCTTCTGTGTCAGGGTTTCCAACCTGTCTTGCAAACCACCAGAGGAACAAATTACTTCAGAGTTTTACACACACCAGAGAATCCCACACAGCACCRTATCTCTGTAGGGGAATGAAGGGTAAGTGCTTAGGAAGCAAACACTGCCAAAAACTCAAATGCCTATTTTGGAACCTTCTCCCAGCCCAACAGAACAGCAGGAGGTGGAAATGACTGCTACACAAGAAAAGACACCCATGGGACTGAGGTCACATCTTCAACCTGAGAYGTCCAAAAAGAGCTCTGAGCAATTGCTGCAGCCTCCACAGCATAGCTGGGTTTTCCCTGATGAGCAGTGGCACACACAGGCTAAGCCAAAATATAATGTGCCATTTCCATAATATAATGTAAGGGCAGCTCAGACCAGATCTCATCAGTGAGATTTAGTAAAACAAGCTGGACAAAAGCTACTGATCTTCTAGGAGAGAATACTGGAAACATGGCCTGAGGATCCTGAATCCTGAGCACAAGGCCCACAGAGCCTTGGTGGCTCTGCAGAACAAACTGTCTGCTCACTGTCAATCACTAATTTATCCATCCTCCATCAGCACCTTTTCACCTTTTCTAACTGCTTGTGCTCACACCTCTCCTCCCATGTGGCTCAAACCAGAATGGAGAGAGTCAGCMCAATTTAAACAGGGTCATGCTTTCCAAGCACCAAACCAGTATTTTGCTGAGAAAAGAATGAAAACAAATTGTACACTGCCTACTGCAAGGCCTTGTGAGATTCCCCCAGGGCCACCACAACAGACCACTGTAATCTCTGCTGATGCCTGCACTGAAGATAACAATGCTGCCTGTTATCAAAGCCACTGTGTCCCAGTTATTCTGGCCTTACACACTATTTATCTTATAAAGATGAGTGCAGCACTTTATAGACTGTCTAATAGTTTATCTTGGAGATGTCAAATCCCACTTTCCATTGTGTCAYGTTGAATTCCTGGATGGAAAATAAACCACAACAAATCCACACACATTCCAAAATGCTTTTCTCACATCACTTCAGTGGCATTTACCTTGTTTGTAGGGAAAGGAAGGAAGGAAAGCACAGAAAGGATGGAAAGTACTTTTTTTTTTAACACCACTTACTAAGACAGATTTTATTAGCCATAAATAATGGYGTTAACCTAGGATAAAAATAGAAGTAAAGCCTGTCTTCACTAAGAAAATGGCTATCTATATTTCATCACTGACCAACTGCAGAACAGCTGTGCCTGTGATATCAATGTTATCACAAAGGAATTTCTACCATTGTCGTGAAAACCTGGCACATGACCTGAAATCTGTCTGAATGCTCTCCCTTTAACAGTTTAACACCCCACATGTCAGATTGCTGGAGCAGAGTCCCCCTGGGGAGTGAGAGATTTTCATCATGTCAGGGCCATTTCTGGGAATTGACAGGATACAGGAAAACCATGCCTGAAGCTTTTACAAAAGCACAAGAGAGAGTTTAACTGAGATTAAATTTCAGARGGGAGTTTGGAAGCAGGAGCAGATTGTCCTGTGACTGGAAACCACCTGGGGAACTGCTGCCACTAAAAGGTAAGGGATGGACAATTCCTCTTAGGAAAGATCAAGCCCTTGTGCCACAGGACATACTGGCAGTACCACAGATACAGCACAGTAGGAAAAAAAAGGATAAACCACACAGAWTCTCACCTTGGCTTTTAAATGGAAGACAGCAATTGCATTCTGCTTTTTTCTTTYTTCTCTTGCTTTGAAAGCAGATGTTTGGATTGAGATGAACTCCCTGCACTGTTTGCTGCACACACCTTCTGCTTCTCTGTCAGGCTGTGAAAAACCAGAGAAATTGGCACTGGAGCTTTCAGTATTGTGCCTCAGTACTCATTCTTCATCCTTACACATCAATGTACAACAGCAACAAATAGAGAAAAAAACCAATCCTTCCATCATTGCATCAGTTAAGGAGCCAAAGCACAGTAACTCATCTTTCACCAAGTAGGAAGGATTTGATTTTAAGTACCATTGAGGAGATAACTGTCTGTGTTACGAGCTCCATAATGGCGCTCGTGTTGCCATTTAGGAAAGTAATGAGCTGTAGCAAAGTCACAGGAAGCAAAGGACACAGGAGCTTCAGTCTCCTGAGGACAGCACAGCAATTTATCTGTACCTAGACGTGTAAAACTCTTTAGGGAAACAATAAAATTTAAAAAAAAAAAA
The DNA here is from genome assembly GCA_014549065.1 of Cardinalis cardinalis. NCBI lineage: Eukaryota > Metazoa > Chordata > Aves > Passeriformes > Cardinalidae > Cardinalis > Cardinalis cardinalis. The sequence continues at coordinate 27,866 of JACDOX010000064.1, forward strand.
AAAAAAACCCCACCAACCTAAAAAAACAAATCACAGACATGTGAATTTGCAGACAGATACTGTAAAGAAATCAGCCCATTTCCCTCTTCACATAAATTTTATTATGTAATTTTAATCAATCTTCAGCCTAGGCAGTTTATAATTATTTTATCTAAGGATGGAAAATCTTTCCATGTGAAAACTCCCTTAACTTCACTGGAAGTTGCACAGGTTGTTTGGATGTTATACTGGGGAAGGTATTTCTTTGCCATAAATCCAATTTTTACTTTTTTTCAAGCTGAGGCAGCTTTATGAGATGAAATAAATCTGCTTTTTGTAGATGTCACTAGAGGACTCTAAACACCGAATCGTAACTCCAAAACAAACCTGTACACTGCAAACAGTATTACCCAGGACATTCATCTTAAAAAGACAGACAGCACAGAGGAACACAGCTAAATGCACCTTTTTTTTTCTCAAAAGAGCACCTAAAAGATCCTTGGGTCTGAACAATGTTAGTAACTTCCTTAGATGSACCAACTCTCTTACTTTTTTCCCTCAGTTAGGTGGGAGTGACATTCCAAAAATTACMTCAAGTCAGCTCTTCCTTAAAGCCTTCAAAGCTTTGAGTTCAATTTGCAAAATAATAAATTGAGTCTTAAAATAAACACCTTGGATTTCATGAGGCCTGAGAAGACCTCACTTCTGACAAGATTACAGCTTGTACAAAACATCAGATCGACTGACCACAGTGATTCACACTGTAGTTATGTAAAGCATCCTTGCCTATTAAAATAGTTCTAGGAAAAAATCAGATTAATAACAGAGATTTATAACATTAACTGACTCTTCGGTCAGCCAAGTTCAGCCTTAAAGATCAGGATAAAACTGTCTTTTGCTGTTTCCAGCTTTCACATGTAGGCACCCCTGCTCACAACACCTGGGCCACAGGGTGCACACACAACAGAGCCGTGACTGCTCGGTGCCTGTGGTGCTCAGAAACAGGCAGAGATGCTCAAAAACAGGCTCAAAAACACCTGCAGAGCTGGGGTGGGCTCCAAGTGTGCCCAGCTCTCCCACAGACTGAAAGGAGAAGATCCACCTCTCCCAACACCCTTCATCCAGCAGCTCCAGGGTTGGCACGCTCCTCTGGGAACAGGTAGGATTGGTCTCCTCATGATTCATTCCATGGTGTAGCTCAGTACCAGGCAGGAAATACCAACACTGATAGCAAAACCTTAATTGGGGCAGATCCAGGAGAAGAAGTCTCATCCCTGAAGATGGCGCAGCAGCTGTGCAAAGCCAGACTCCTTCTGCTGGGCCTGACAAGGGAGCGCTCGCAAAAATGGAACTGAGGCTGAGAACGCCAAGCTCCAGAACACCAGCAGCACCACTGCTCTGACCCACACCTGGGAAACTCCCCTTCCAGGCCACCTCAGCACCTGAGCCACTGGAATATTCTTTTACAATTTAGTTTTTAAGTATTGGCAGAAGTAAAAGACTGACCCTACTCACACCAGTCTGCTGTGAGAGCTCATTGCTGAGGATCCCAAAGGAGTCCCATGGAAAGGGGCTTGGAAATTGATGATCTTCAAGGTCCCTTCCAACCCAAACCATTTTATGATTCTGTGATGTCTCACAGGCTCCTCCCAATGCTACTGAAACATAGCTAATAAATTAATAAAAGCTCCTCTGAATGAGAAAAGGTCCACTGCTTGTAACTAATGAACACAAGTGGCCAATTTGTTCCTGTGACTTCGCTGATTTCTATTGAACAAATGATGGATCTTCAGAGAGATATAACAAATGATCACTCTATTACTAGGACACAGTATAGTACCAGCTTTGAAGATTTATTTATGTTCTGAATAAAGGTTTTCAAGCACCCGCTTAGAAAAAGGAAATAACGCATGAAATTAAGGAAAGGATTTATTTAAGGGTAATTGATATGCAGGTGGAACCTTTCTTTCACAAGGTGAGAGAATGGATATGAGAGTGCTACATTCTGCAAAGCTACAGATTATGATAGTATAGAGAATTTTACAGTTAGAGCTGTTCTTACTATAAATCTTGGAAAGGGAACTGCACTTGCAACAGCCTATTACTACTTGTCATTGCCCTTTATTTTATTTCCCTCTCTCAAAGTAGGAGCTCTCTGGATACCCAAGGATGTTATGAGCATTTTTCCTTTATTACACTGTTCTAAAACCTTTTAGTATAAGCTTTCATAAAACCTCATATATATGCATTATAAAATCACAGGGAATAAGTTCCATATGAAAAATTCATCATATTTCTTCTTTCTATTTTTTAGCAGAGATTCTGACATTAAGCATGAGAGCAGCAGACATTGTTTTAATTCTTCATTGTGGAAGGGGAAAAAAATCAGATTTTTGCTTTTGTTTAAAAAAGAATTTTTTACATACTCCCTCTTTTCAGTCCGCCCCATGCAAAACCAAAAAAGGATTTTAGACAGACAAAAAGTAACCACAATTATATGGAGTGTGTCATTGATAAATTCCAGGGGAATACAACAGGCTAGGTAGGCACATACCATTAGATCTAGCTGTTAAAAATCCTAAAATTCTAGCCAAGATTAAGCTGGACTATTTGACCACACCAGCCCTCAAGACTGCACTTAATTTTTAAAAGGCTTGATCTCACTCTAGGCTTAGACTTTAAGCAAGTAACTCTTTCAAGAAAGCATTTTACACAGCAGCCTATCTTTAAACATGTGCTTAAGTCTCTTGAAGTCACTAAGTACAGACAGACTGAGAACAGGCCCAAGTCTTTCATTTTGTGACAGCCTCAGATTTGTATAATTTTAGTTAATCCTGGGCTTTCTGTTCCCAGTGCATTTAGGCATGAGTTATGCTGACACAAGATGAGATCAGACTTAGTGCTGCAGCGTCTTCAGGAATTTTGGAAGAGGATGTTCCAGGAAAATTGGTAATTTCTCTTCTGCCCACCCCCTTGGAGAAAAAAAATAAGAAAGCAACAACACCCCAGCACGTCACTGGAGTGTGTTTAGATGTTAGAGAGGTTTCAGCCTCTCTTCTGCTGCAYGACATCTGCTTCCTGCAAGTCTCCTGATTCTCTGACCAACTAAATTGGAAACAGTTTAATTATGGTTATTTATTTTGCTTTTAAACTGACCACATTGTAAGACAAAGCTCACACAACTCTTCTGTTTATAGCAGCACAGGAAGAAAAATATGCAAAGATGTACAAAAAAGGATGTGTTACTGAAAGCTGAGTAATAGACACAGTGTGAAATTCATGCAGTGCAGAATTGCAGGGCTCCATGCACATATAAGCTCTAAAGCATGAATTTGTCTTTAGTCACATATGTTCTGAGCCATTTAGGATTTGTCCTGAAAAATTARGTTTGAAAATAAATGTCTACAATGTCCTGTGCTGAGTCTGTCCAGGGAAACTCTCAGGTACCAACAGAGCTCTGAACATTAATCACATTTTCCAGTTACGCTGTGGGGAAGTGCAATGACTTAGTCAAGGCCAGTATAAAGTCCCAGGCTTCAACTACCACACCCATCACACTGATAGTCAATAGAGTCAATGATTCAACCCAGATGGGAATCCAGGTTCTTCTTGGCTTACTGTTATCTCTTCTGCCCATTAGGTTATGTGACTTCCATGAGTTATTTTGCAGTTCCCGTCAAAAGAAAATAAATCCACAYGATGCTAAACGCTGCCTCCCAGCTGTAATGCAAAGTGGAATTTTGGACCACAGTGCTGTTTCCTGACTCATCCTGGATCCMCTCCATGTGACGTGGGATCCATCTAAGCTGGGGAGAGCAGAATAGAAGGGCTGTGCTTTTTTTTCTTTTTGATTTTTTCTTTTTTTCTATCACCCACTGTCAGATAACACGTGCATGTTCTCGCAGCATGTCTCCAGAATGTGGAAAAAGAYCAACAATACCAGAGAGGGGCCTTTCTGAATACATAAGGATAGAAAGAATAAGATAAAAGGACTAAAGATTTATACAGGGATTATTTAAATACTGACTCACTGCCATTGCTAAGTTTATAAAATATATAAAACCCAGACAGAAATGTTGGGGCAGGGGGAAACTGTTGAGAAGTGTGACAGAGGYGCAGGACTATAAAAAAAGTTAAAAATAGCACACCCACAGAGCAAAATTTCCTTCACACCTAAATACAGCCACTACACTTGACATCTCATGCACACGGCTCTACTGTRAGCCTCTCTGTTGCTTGTTTGCAGCTGGAGAGAATCCAGAAAGCAATGAAAACAAACACAGGGCACGTTCCCTGCGTCCATCTGATTCAATGACATTKAGCACACACCTTTGGCTCTTTGCAGGGGTTAAAAAGACAAAGGGCCAAGCACAGCTCCGGCAATCCCRCAGGCTGCCTTGCCAAGAGAGCGCGGTGGGAAAGCCTGCTTAACCAGCCCCAGAGGATTCCCTCGTGGAGGAAACCTCAAAGAGCACAGAGGTGGCTCACTGGCCAATTCCAGCTCCAGGGGTTTTAGCCAAAGAARTCCTGGCATGTGCTGGGAATTCAGCTGATTCCCAGCTGATGAATCAGGCTCTCCGCATCCACAGGTGACCGGCATGTCAGTGGCACAAAGTGATGCGACATCTGAGATTGCAGCTGCTGGATTTTTAACAGCAAAAAAAGAATGAGAGGAGAAGCAGAGCAGGGATTAAAAAAGAATTCARAAAGACATCATTATTTTGGCCACCCTGAGCTAACAGCAGGCTCACAGGGTGACTCCAATGTTTATGGCTTTCTGCCAGTTAAACTGTAAAGATCCTGACTGTGTGGGACATTCACTCCTCTGCTTGTTTTGTGACATGGAAAAAAGGCTGAGCATATACATCCCTTCTGCTAGGATCAAAATAAGGACAGGTACTGCTGGGAGCATTTCATCCTTTGCCTTTGCTTTTCAATATCTTGCTGTTGACATGGTTAGCTGCTTAATTATCATTACTTAATCTCTGAGTAATAAAGATGCAGCATCCTCAAACAATTTAAAGGGCTCTTTCCCAATGAACAGCATCTATTTCCATTTAACACTCTAGCTTAATTAAAACTTTTCTCCCCCCAGGGCCTTGTTTCATTTAATTCAATTGCAAAATCCCAGTAGAATGTCCAGGCTGCAGCACAATTTGCGTAATGAACACAGCGGTATCGGCAGTGAAAACATCACCTCTCAGAAAACAAGAAAAAACCCCAAAACATTGGGAAGCAGAGTAAGATCAGAGCAATTACAGTGTTTTGGAAGGTTGGTTGATGGCACAACCTGCAGTTGTGAAAGAAGCAGGCAGAGGCCAGTACTTGGGAGTGGAATCAAAAAGAGGTATCAGTGTTCTGGGAATCTGACCACAGCCACTCACCAAGACAAAGCTGAGGGCAGGAATACAACTTGAAATTATATCTTGCTCATATCAGTYACCTTAGTCAGTACTACTGAGTGGCACTTCTCCCTTCTTGGTATTATTGTCCTGAAAGCACCTACCAGCTTTTGTAATAGAAGTCATTCTTGTATTTTCAGACACAGCAGAGACTGGTGAAGCTGCTATTTCCATTTCTGGTTRAAGCACTCAACGGGCAGAGCCCACACACTGACTGTAGGAGACTTGGAATCACAGCACTTCTGCCTGGTCTAGAGCACAACTCTCAGTGCTTCAGCACTGCACCTAATGGGAGCCTGCTCYGCTGCCCACACCCTGAGAATCCCTGCTGGATCAATCCAGTCCTAAGGAGAGGGAAAGCAGATTTAGTTCCTGGATCTCAGGCTAGTCTGGATGTCTAAGCCAAAATAAAGTTCAACTAAAAGTGAAGCCAAGCTGCTCAGCCTGATCAAGGCGAAAATGCTTCATCTCAGAGTAAGACTTGTCTTGGAAATTTTAAGAAAAAGAGGTGTGGCACCTGCAGAATTTGGATATCTCTGTTTGACAGTAGGTTTACAATTATGGATTAAAATACCGCAATTTCTCTTTAAAAGACTATTTAGATACCCAACTTTCACAGAAGACTTTGGCCCTTACCCTTTGCAGGAGATGATGTGCTTTCCTGGATCTAGCCCATAATAACCTAAATAAACTAATTAAAAGGCAAAGATGAAAAATCACATCAATTATACTAGTGAGGACTTGAAAAACGGTACAGAGGCGATATGCCATTAGCATTAAACACCTCCAAATGGTTAACAGCAAAATCAAGTCACTTTACTTGTCCCCCAGATTTGCAAGTAAAAGACAGAAAGTGACACGCTACAATTCTTCAAGTGCTTGCCTGCATCTTCCTGGCCTCTGTCAGAGACACAGACATTGTGAACTGCTGCTATCTCAGCTTCTGGTCCCATTTATCTCTATTATTCTTGGTCAAGTTGCCCCAMTTCAAATCAAAGTGAAGCTCTTTTTGCGGAAACATAGGTGGCTGCTCTGCGCTCCTGCAGCACAGTCACCGATTACCTAACGCGCTCAGGAATGTTTCCCTTCTACAAGCAACAGCTTTCATTTTGCAATATTCGCTGCAAAACAAGGAGCTTTCCCACCATGAGAGTTCCTTCACTCCCAAAGTGCAGYGGAGGTGGTCCCTGTGAGGAGGGGAATGTTCTCCTTTCGGCTGCACCCCGGCCAGCCAGGTGCTCTGCGCTCCCGGGGATGGGCGCGCTCAGCAGCCGCRCTCACGGCGATGCTGGAGGACTGTGTCGAAAGGAAGGAATTCTGCCACCGCTYCAGCAAGCAACAGTTCTGCTGAGGAGCACGGGCTGAAAATGCCCTGCTGCCTTCCCAGAGCCCGGAGCCACCTCTGAGGAGCAGGAGCAGGRGTGCCGGGCTGAGCGCACCAACTCCTCTCCCATCTCACAGCCTCACCGCCCCGCTCCCAAAAACTATTTCCTTCTCTCCCTTCACCCCCAAGTCCACCCCGGCACAGCCTAGCCCTTTCCTAAGCTAGCCCCATCTCCTCGCTGACAGCCAGGCAGGTGGCCCGGGGGCCGCCAGGTGCCGGCACCGCTCCGCTCCTGCCGGGGCAGCCCCTGCGGCGCCCGGGGCAGCGGCGAGCGGAGCGTCCGGGACAGGCGGAGGGGARCACAGGCACCTTCCCACACCGCCCTTCCACCCCTTCCCCGCGGCGCGGAAAGTGCCCCAGCGGCCGCGGAGCCGCGGGGCCGGCCGGTACCTGCCGGGGCCGGAGAGCGGCCGGAGCGCGGCGGGGCCGGGGCCGGGGCCGGGGCCGGGTGTCGGAGGCGTTGCGAGCGCGGCGGCTCCTCCCCGGCGGCAGCGACAGCGGAGGGTCTCGCTCCTTCTGCGCCGAGTGTCAGACTTTCCCTCGGCCGCCCTCCCTCCATCCCGCCACCCCTTTCCACTCCCTCGCACGCACATGCACACCCCTCCAGCAAATGGGCTGCCGCCTGAGAGTGCGCCTGTGTGTCCGGGTGTCTGTCAGCCGCCGCAGGCACACCCCCCCTGCTCGCCGCAGGTTCCGCTCCCGGCTCGCCGCACGGGGCTCCCGAGCAGTGCCGGGGTGTGCACCCCAACTCCGATCCTGGCAGCGATGTGCCCACCCGGGGACCCCAAGCCCGTGTGCCTTCCCTGGGCCACAGCCCGCTCCCGATCACACACCTGCACAGGAGCATCCCGAGCTGTCTCTGGGATCGCCGTGCGCGGCTGCTGCTCCTCATCCACGTGGCTAAAGCAGCCCCAGGTCCGCTCCCGGTGTTCCCATGACACATTCCCTCCGGGACGGAACTGGCTTTGTAGACTGATTGAGTAAACAAAGCCAGCTCGCCRCACTCACGATAAGTGGCCCGGAGCTCAGGGCTGGTGCGCGTTTAAGAGTTTGCCTGTGTGCAGAACTGTAGCTGCCAGGGGCACGTCTGCGTTCGCATTTATTTGTTTTGCCCCCGGAATGTGCTACACTGGTGGTTCTCCAGCTTTCGCATGCTGTAGACCACTTCCTAAGAGCATTTCTCTCCTGGACCAGCCCACTCCCACACCAMACCATTCTCTCCAGCATATTTCCTTCTGTGGCTGCCCGAGGAAGAGCCTTGCTGCCCGCAGGCTGAGAGCCACTGCACACATGGCACAGGCAGTATCAGACCCTTCCAGACAGGACACACTGGGCTTCTTTCAAGAGCTGTGTTTCCCTCAGTGAAGGGCTCAGATTGAAAGGCTTCAGCTGGCAGCTCAGTTGTGGAACAGACCCCGACTGTTGCTCCCGTGAAATAACCAAGGAAGCCCAGRGAAACATATTGGAGTTTCCATCGTGTAACTCACCTCATCAGAACTTCATCCTCACCTACCATTCACACACAAGTCAGATGGGTGGTCTGGGTATACAGGACAGGAGCTAAATAAGAGGAGATTTTTAGGTTCACCAAAAGTCAACTTTACACCTTTTTTTAACCTACGTTTTTTAAACCGTTTGTTACTACAGTACCAAACTGACWTTGTTTTTATAAATTCTACACATGCAAATACAGACTGTACTTATCYACATGAGTTTTATGTTCCCAAAATACAAAGGGAGGAATTTGGAGATAGGCTGACTGTTGACTTCTACTGTTTTAAGGCCTTACAAAAAAATGAAAGAAGATTTTATACTGAATTTCCACATTTGTATCATTATTGATGGTAAAGATTTCCATTGCTTTAATCCCCACATGGCACTGCTTAGTACAAATATAATTGGGGTGAGTATGATGCAGATTTGAGCCCAGTTTGTGTTTTGAATTTCTGCTGAATAATTCTTGCACTTTACCTTGTTCCCACTCACTGAAGATCACATGCACTCTGTTGATAACCCCCTTCTGCAATTGAAGAAGCTTGACAAATAGAAAATGAGGAGCAGGTTGGTGGAAGAAAAATCCTYGTGGGTTTTTTGATGTTTTTCAAACATTAGAACTACAGAATAGGGGTTTGAGGTACTCCGAGRACATGAATCCTGATAAAAAGAAAATATGCTGCAAAATTCTGGTTTTTTCATGTTCTGGAGATGTTTCAGACTCCTGCAAAAAAGAAATCAGCATGAATGTTTCCTTTTCTCATTTATGGAAGAAGTCTACAGACTCTGTGAAATGTAAGGGGGAAAAATAAATGCTTTGGAAATTGTTTTATTTTAGCAGCGGGGAGGGGGGGGGATATGGAATAAATAGGAGAAGATTTGTCTTTCAAGAGTTATAAAACTGAATTTGTGAAATAGAAGTGAAGTGGATGAAAGCAGGAAAAAATCCGCCCTCTTGTGGCTGCTGGCTRAAGGAAAGGCGATAAAATAACTTTTCTCTGCAGACAGCAGGGAAGGAGCTGCTTTTGAGACAAGGTTACACGAGGTCATGCCATGGACACAGGCTGAGCAGGCATTCGCCATCTGCACAGCATCATTGTAAATGATCACTCCATGCATTCCTTGGCATTGTATTTTAAACCACTGCTCAGAAATTCCCAGAGCAGATAAGCGCAGCTTTACTGGGAGACTCAGAAAGAATTTTACCTTTCACAGCATCTGTGTTATTGCCACCTCTTTCAGTGATCTTTTTAGTCAGGGCTGCGTTTGCTCTCAACAGGGTGTTGGAAATGCCCCCTGAAATAGGAATTTCTGCCAAATTTACAGAAATGRTCTAAAGTTTCCATGGGAAGAGAAAGGTTCCTTCCCATGCTTTGAAGATGTGGTGATTATAATGATGGTGAGGATGATGCCATTATTTTTTGTGCAGAAAGGACACTGACTATTGGATGGAAGAAGCGTRCAGCAGCTCCTTTTAAACACGAATTTCAAATGTGAGGGGGTTTTCTCTCTCTTTTTTCTTTCTTTAGTAACTAATTTGGGGCTTCCCTAAGGCCAAATTCCACWCCCAGTGCCCAGAGCAACTGTTCAAATTACCTGTAAAGCTGAGTGGCTCATGAAAGAGCAGAAGCTGAACATCAGATACCTGCATTTTTGTTTTCTCATCAGGCAACAATACAAGCATGAATTAAATAAACGACCAAGCAGATCTTTCATAAATAACTGAAATGAGGAAGAGAGGTCAGCTATTTTTGTTACTTCCCATTTGCTTAATTTTCTGCGTGATCATTAATCTGAACAATGTCCAGACGCTGCAATGCCAGACCAGCATATTTCAGGCAAAACTATTTTCATGTGAAATTAATTGTCATGGTAAAGTAGACAGTCCTTTAGTAAAGACTGTGGGAGAAACACGAGACAGCAGCCTGCTGCCACACTGTAAGTGTTTATCCTTRTGTGAGTACTATTATTCCTTCTGTAAGCTGTGACAGAAATGCCTGCAGCATGATGCAATGCAATGGTGTTGCCTAAATCTCTGAAGGAGAGGGATTGTTTTCCAAAATGTTGGGCTAAGTTGTGCCTAGTGAATCACTTCAAGTGGAACTGCTCTGCATTTGGTGACTCTGAGGTCCTTCATGAGATGGTCCCATCATTCATGTCCAACTCTGAAAATTTTCTGAGGAACCTCCCACTCTTCACAAGCCCAAGGAATAAGGTGTTGTTTTACCCTGCTTGTTCCCAGCCATCCATCCCTGCATTTGCTTCCAGAAAAACAAGAAAATGTTAAACATGGCAGATAAAGCCACTAAAGACCAGAACTGATTTACCTTCATCTGCTGGAAAGACAGATGAGCAGGGAAGGATCCAGAAGTGGGGCAGCCTTTGTAAGGATGAAGAGGGAGCAATCAGCTGGGCACAGAAATACAGAAATCACCTCATCCAGTCAGCCTCAAGTGCCTGTTTGTGACTCAGCCRCCAAATCTGCTTCCCTGGGGAGGCTTGGGTCACTAAATTCCTACAGTTACTGTGCTAGCACATTGGCAGACTGAGTTCCATACTTGCAGTAAAGTCAAATTCAAATCAAATGCTGTCCAAGAATTTGGATCAATATTCTCTGGAAACAATTAGTCATATTTCCGCTATGTATAATGGCACCTACATTGATTAATGGACTGTATAGGGAAGACTGTATATCTATACATATATATACACACACATACCAGAGAGTTACTAGAAGGCRGGTATTTTAAAGAGGATGAGTAAGAAAAAGAATAGTGCTAGTAAGGTATTGAATTTCATCAGGACTCCATCAGTCCACCTGATGGACTGCAGGGTGGAAATTATCAGGAGATAAAGGCTTTTTTTCTGCACTCTTTCTCCACAGGAGTAGCCGGAGTTTGTCCATTTCCCTGTGCTGATGCAGCTAGGCTGACCCCTGGGGGTCTCCAAAGAAAGACAAAGGACTCTGCTCTCTTCCTGTTCCACCACTTTGGGAAGAGGAGAATCTGCTTTACTGCAGTGCTGGTAATCATAATGTAACTCCTGCGCAGTAATGCTGATTTTATGTCTCTGGAAAAAMAAAAAAACAACTGGAAAGCACTCTACCCTATCCCTGAGCATGGCTGTGARGTGGTATCAATAATCCTGGCCATGTCCTTCTTGACTGCTGCAAAAATTAACTCTGTCCTGGCCAGGACCTTGACAGGCATATAGTGTATGTGGGATCTGATCCAAATATGGTGAGAAGAGTAAAAGTTTTGTCTACAGATCACAAATAGTATGTCAAGAAAAAAAGTTCATTGCATTTCCACTTATGTCCAGGATAGGAAAGAAAATCAGCTTCTGAGAGCCCACAGTTCTATGAAAAATAAATTAACTGAAGCTCATTTTCCTGCTTTGTATAAATTAAACTTCTATATTTCTACTTCAAATGAAATCAGCTGTTGAACTAATTGGTTTAAGGCATTATCSCGGTCTCCCTAAATAGCAATGACTGCTGTACTGATTTATGGGCTTCAGCACCAAGCAGGGGAGGGCAAGAATAAAATCAGCTCTGACCTGTGTCCAGAGAACTCCACTTCCCCTCAGTGGTGGCTGTAGAAATAGGAATTATAAAACCCTCATTTTAATAAAACATGAGTGCTATGACATGAAATAGTACCATGTATTTTCTTATCTCAGAACACAGGATATCTAGTTCTGTTTATCCTTAGCATGAACAAATCTTTGTGAATGCCTGAAAGTTGCATTTTTCCAGTGAAAATATGTACTTGTGGTTAACAGAAGACAAACATCCAAGCAATGGTTCTATAGATAGAAATGTTCTTTCCTCTAAATGGCTCTAAAAGATAGCTTTGTCCAAAACACACCCTATTTATTACTTATTCTTGAATATTTTTGTTTCCTACCCAACTTAGGGCARACCTTACCTCTGAGTGATCACTTTTCAAGCAAAATAGTGTTAAATGGAACCACATGCCTTAGTGATTTACAGCATACATTATGTGGGCTCATGTTAACTGTCCTCAATAAATAACTATTTTGATTGTATTATAAGATCACCTCCCTTAAACTCTTAAACATTAACTTTGTTACAGCCTCCTCAGTGAGAACAGATTGCTGTCAGTAGCTGAAGACAGTATGCTACTGGCCAACTCAATATGAAATTGGTCTGGAAGATGGGAATTTTCAGCCCTTTCAGAAGGATGAAAAGAGTAAGTTGGTACAGCAGGTTTGTTTACATGCTTCCTCTGTTCTATGTTGGTATTCTGTTTAAATCCTTTTATTAAATATCTTCAACAGGTTTGAAGGRAAGGAGCTCTTAACTTGAAGATCACACCTTCTAATGTAAGCAGGCATATATTTATAGAAGTGGATTTTGAGAGCTCTAGAAGAGAACTTCAAAGGTTTAAGCTTGTGTTTCTCTGTATAAGAAACCTAGCCTAGCCAAAGAGGTTAGTGAGACATCTGAATCCCAGTGAATGGAAGCCAAATCCCAAAAGCTTAGCAAAATCCCTGCATCATCGTATTTTGAGTATCTCAACCATCCACAGCAAGCTACATTTTGAATTAGAAAAGTATTTTGTGGGGAGCTGTTGAGAAAACACCACTACTATTTTTTTTTTCCGCTTTTATTTTTAATTTATTTACAATTCAATAGAACTTTTTATTAGAGCAGCACTCATTCTTCCCACATGGCCAGATGTAGATTTATAGCACATGATCCCATCACCCCATCRGCTGTGGTTCTGTGTGACGGTGTTCACAGGGGTCTTAGGTTGAGGGAAGAGACRAGGATCTGACTCCATGTTTCAGAAGGCTTGATTTATTATTTTGTGATATATATTACATTAAAACTATACTAAAAGAATTGAAGAAAGGATTTCATCAGAAGGCTRGCTAAGAATAGAATAGCCAAGAATGGTAACAAAGGTTTGTGGCTCGGGATCTGTGTCCAAGCCAGCTGGGCTGTGATTGGCCATTAATTACAAACAACCACATGAGACCAATCACAGATCCACCTGTTGCATTCCACAGCAGCAGATAATYATTGTTTACATTTTGTTCCTGAGGCCTCTCAGCTTCTCAGGAGGAAAAAATCCTAAGGAAAGGATTTTTCATAAAAGTTGTCTGTGACAGTTCTGGTCCATTTGATGAACTGGTTTCTTCTTGCACACTGTTACCATTTGCATCACACCTGCATCCAGGTCTGATGGTCCTGCAGYATCTGCTGCCTGCAGAGTGCCACGTTCCTGCCACAGGAGACATCAGTCATTACCAACAAGTTTTGYACTAAATGCAGTGATAAATGTTGCACTGATTGGGTGTCTCCACACGTAGCTCAGCTGACTGCTGTAAGGACCCCAGACTTCCYCACCAAAACCAAATGCGCTCAAATTTCAAATAAGCTTATTGCATAAAAATGAGATTTTGAATTGTAGTCAACAGAGGTTGGTGCCAATCTCCCTCTGTGATGAGCTACCCCATCATTTAAAAAWATTAATTAAAAATACTTCAGGCAAGGAGCACAACCTTTTCTTTAGTATTTTCCATATCTCTCCCTTGACTGCAGAGGGAGCCTCTATGTCTGCTTCTAAATGTCTAATGTTAAATGAGTGAAACCCACCCTGAAGTARTACAGCTGAGGCCAGCATAATTACATACAAAGTGTTTTCAGGATCAAGTCCAGAGGTTATTGAGGACTCTGTTATGAAAGGTGCTATTCATCTCAGCATTACAACCTGGAAACAGACCTGCCACATGTTGGTGCTCCTCGTTGAACGAACTTACCGTCAGAGTCTGATGGAAAGTTACTTTATTCAAACTCAACTCACAGATTGTTAATTGATTTTGTATATTTCTACTTTCAGGATGAATCATTGATTCAGCTTTATACTAGTTTTTATTCCGTTTACATCAGCAGCCACATCTAGATGTGGCTATGCCTGGCTGCCATTCAGTCTTCAGGGCTAGGGTTTRAAAAAATAAAATAACAACAACAACCAAAAACTATCTAAAAAGTTTAGCATCATTGAAACCATGTGCATCTATATAAAACGCTGATATATTCTGTGGCTCTATCAGCTGAGAAGACTGTAACTTGACTCAAAATGGGAATGATCCCAGTGCATTCAAGAGCTAGCATTTGATACTTTGGTTTGGAGAGATAACTTCTGTCTTAGCAAACTACAGACATGGACTGCAATGTGGAATTGGTTTGGTTTGCTGGATTTTAACATTATCTCTTCCAAATTTTCTTCTTTCAGTAAATGAAGACTTRGGACATTGATTGCAATGGAAGCAGAACCTGAGGCCATAGAAAAGAAGCTGCACTGCAGTTGCTGCACTCACAAAGTGCTTTTGGAAACAGACCTTTACASCAAGGGTATTTACATGTGATGCATCTGTCAAGTCAATGCAAAGCTCCAGGTCATTGACAAACTTAAATAAAACACAGCTCTAGATTAGAAAGGAAGAATGCCATTTCTACACATTTGGTATTTTACAACAGTTTTGTTCAACACAGAAAAAATATTATCAGCTTAATTTTTTCCTAGTTAARTAATTATATTGGAAGTAGGAAAAAAAGGAAATTAAGCTGATATCAACTTATATATTCTTTCATTGATATCACTAGACATATTCCATAATATAGTATTATTTATTAATTATTTCAGTCTCAGCTACTTGGCAGGTACACATTATTGTCAGTTAGATCAGAAGACTTCATTTATGTAGAGAAGAACTTTAAGGCCAAAACTGTGATTTGATCACTTATCTCTGACTTGACTCAGGAATTTCAGTGGATGATCCCCAAGTTCAACCTTCAACCTCAGGTTGAACTAGAACAGATACATAAGAAAAAGTGCCAGTCCTGAGCTGAGTAACTGGGAGGAAGAGAAATAGCCAAGGAACTAGAAGGAAGATAAATCTCTGGAGGAATCATTCTCATAGCTAAAAACCATGATCATTATCAAGATAATTGATTTTTAGGTAGTGTTACAGCAAATCCCATTGTAGCAGTATGTTTCATCATCCTGATTTTGGAAGGCAAAGGTTCAACAGCAAATTATTTTGGTACTTGAAGGTCTCTGAATACATGAGACCCAATAGACTATTTACTAGACATAAATGTATTGTTGGCAAAACTGAAAAGCAGAGCAGATCCAGATGTATGTTAGGGATTTGTGGGTTATGTCTAAACAGGCTAAAAATACCTGATAACTTTAGAGTTTACCTGGGAGTAATTACATGGGAGCAGTTAYATCTATTCTATATTTGGATGTCATAAGGGATCAAAGAATCACACTGTTCTGTTCGTGAAGCTCTTGGTTGAGAAATTGAAAAAAAAATATTAAAAATTTATTTCAATGGAAAAAAATAAAACACCAATAAAATAGAATGAGGGAGACAAATGAAGTGACTGGTCACAATAGAAGCATCTGCAAGGCCATAAAAAGCTCAAATATATAACTGAGCTGTAACTTATGTGACCAAGGGACAGAGGCTGATCCAGCTTCCTACRTTCTTCCAAGATGCATCTTGTAACACTGAAGATTGCTGCCAATCCCTCTGTATTACAGCAACCCTCTTCTAGAGGAGACCAAAAATAAGATAAAGGAGGAATATTCTCATTAAATAAGGCATTTTTAAAAARTACTGTAAAAGTACACTTTTGTTTCCTCACTTTCAATTTTTCAGCTTGTGACCCCTTCTGTTCCTCTCTTTGGGATATGCCTTGGTCATGCAGAAAGATCAACCATGCAAGTACAAGCCAAAAGTAAGACATTAATTATGATCCAGTCACCTGAGACTCCCAATTAGTCCAAGAAGGGAAACAGGCACCTCCAAAGAATATGTGATCCTGCTCTAGAAGGGTCAGATGACTTCTCCTTTGGGGAAGGCCCCCAAAAGCAGAGCATGGTGTGCTAGTTCATTGTCTGAACTTTAATCTGCAGATATGTCAAGTCAGGTGAGGTGACTCTCACCCATAACTAACCCACAGGGGATGTTTGTCTGTGTAGTGCCATTCTTCTTATCACCTTTGATGGTCAGTTCATAGTTTCTGATTAAAATCTGGTGTAGCCTAGGAAAAGAATGGGTTTTTCTGTGCATTTGTATAATATCTGATTAATAGATCTAGCTCTTTCTGAAAAGTTATGGTACCATAACTTTTGGTAGTTATGGTACCATATTCATGTTTTATCAATATTCATTTTTTATATAAATAACTGAATGCAGATTGAACTGGCCATTGCTTTGAAGAACAGAGAGGAATTTTTCACCTACATATTTTAGTGGCATGAGAAAGTTAAAAAGCAGTGTGTGCCTTTGTTGATGAATGTTGTGTTCAATTCTTTCATTAACATAAATTGGGGAATTTTTAAATTTAAATTGTACACTAATATATAACTTTGGAGATCACTGAGGAATTGCATTCATGCTGTTTCATTATTAGGTGCTAACTCAAGCATAAGTTGAGGAGGAGTTTAATACTGTTCTGCCATTTAAGTTGTGAAGGCTGTCAGTCTAACTTCACAAAATCTTTCTTCTGGTTTCAGTCGGAATGAAATCCAGTCTTCTGACATTGATGGCAAAAGGTTCATCCCAAATTCAAAAGYCAGAATACGAGAGCATGACTCTGAATACTATCAACATCAAAGAGCAATAAAGATATCCACTTACCMAAAAACTTTCATAAACCATAGGCTCACACCTTTATTATCAATGAACAAACCCAGAGTAGTAATGTGTCTAAAACCTTAGGAAGTTTCACTGCAAAAGGAGGGATCAATCTGCCTCAGGAAAATTCACAAGCCTTTACTTCTGGAGCAGAACTAAATGCCCAGGTTGGTCCCAGTGTTATTTGCTTTTATTTTCTATGGAATGAATTTTAATACCATTTTCTTGGCCTGCAAAGCCTGTTTGGAACTTCAGTCTTTGATATTTTTATTAATCCCTTACACATAACATCATTCATCTGCCTGGTTTTATAAGATGTTGGCTGTCTGAAAGCACAAAAGCTGTTTCTTTTGGCAACATTGTTCAGGATCTCAGTTTCAAAAGAGGACCATAGCTAAGGAATATGTACTTTGTGTACATGTAATGCAGTATTTTACTTTTCTAAAAACCCAGCAAATTTATATTGCAGGTGCAAGTTGTCAAAACTTGTGGTTCTTCCCATCCAGCCCAGAGACATAACTGTATCCATATTTTTATGATATACCAGTTGCATGCTCTAATTGTAAATTACATGCATACTGTTCATTTGATGGCCTTTCCTTTGTGTTTATTGACTCTAGAATTAAACTATAAAGGCAAACAGACTTGGCAAGGATCTAGGTGGTTTTTGGAGTCATCTGAAGCAACTCAGTCCCGGTTTTTGTGGTGCTTGTGGCAGAAATGGGTTCTGTGCTCATGGCTTTATGGCATATCTTTGGATGCCTATGCAAGCACACATTCTTCATATTCCAAAACTGTTGGCTTGGAATTCACTGAAAAATATCTAAGCCTTGTTTTGTGATACCACACCAGTGACAAGGCAAAATGCAAACCATGAATCAAAATGGTATTTTTGTAATGGACAATACCCATTAGTTCTGCTCCTTTCATATGTGGCCATCAGAATAAAGTCCTGAGCATCAAGAGAAGCAGCTCATGCACGTCAGACTTATTTCTGGGATAGAACAATGAGAGGCTTTGCAAACCCTATGCAAAAAAAAAAAAAAAAAAGTGGCAGCAGAAGTTATTATAATAATATTTCAATGCAAAACCAAACATGCACAAAAATAACAAAGGAAGATCACTCTGAGAACAGAATTTTATGTTTTACTTTCTTCTGGAGAAAATCAGAATATCCAGATTTTCATCCTAATCCACAGGGAAAACCACTAGAAAACCAGAACAATTGCAGAGATGCAATCTGTAGCGCGCTGTAGGTTTTCAATCTAGGACATGGGTATTTTATTTCCTTAACTCAATTTCTGAAAGATCTATGCTGCAGCAGGGGCTGCAGTTGGAAAAGTGACAAATAGCAGTGAAGGTGAGGAAGGAGAACGTGTAGGAGAACAAACTGTGTGGAAAGGAGGTAAGCTGGGGATGCACAAACACCTCAGCCACATTTAGAAGGACTAGCTGAAGAGCCCAGCTGTGGGAAGGAGCAGCTGGACAGAGATGAAGGTGGGAATTTCTGCCTGAAATCACCACCGTGAGCCCCTCTCAAGGCTGCTGCAGAAATTTATCTGTGTCAAGACCTCTACATGGCACTCACTCACCAAAAAGCCTCAAGATTTTATATTTTTTTAAGCAGGCAACACCGTGGCCCCAGAATGTCACTGTTATTCCTGTGCAGTCCAGAGGGGAACATGGGCAGGTTACGAGTCTGCAAAGCAATTAAGGCAAGATAGAAACCACCAGGGAGAGTCTACAGAGCCAGCCAAATTTCACTACTCCCCTGCAAAACAAGGGAGGTTTGACTTGTGAATCTCAGATCCCATGAGTCACAGGATGGGTTCTTCAACTGCTAATCTCAACTTTGGGGAATGACTCCTAAAGTTTTGAGTGGTCACATCTTCAGGTTAGGAGAAACAGCAGATTCTTTTCTCAGGATCAGCCACTTAATTAA
This sequence comes from Cardinalis cardinalis, assembly GCA_014549065.1. Classification (NCBI taxonomy): domain Eukaryota; kingdom Metazoa; phylum Chordata; class Aves; order Passeriformes; family Cardinalidae; genus Cardinalis; species Cardinalis cardinalis. The sequence goes on from JACDOX010000064.1 coordinate 46,749, forward strand.
ATGTGGAATATCTACTCAGTTACAGACATCCAGACCCACTGACCTCAAATTTTTAGTCTCACAGAATTCCTTTAAAGTGCAGCATCCTGTCCATGAACACTCCAGAAGAAAAATGTGATGGAATTTGCAACTGTCATATTACACATGTTCTCCAAAGAACAGATAATCTTCTGGCAGACATAAACTCACCAATTTTTGACGGAAACTGTGATACAAAAACCTCCCCTATTTTTCTTAACTGATACCCCACAACGGCACTAACATTTTTCATAACATGATGTATATGAGAGGTGTATGTGTATATATATATATATATATATATATATATATATAAAGATAATGTGTAAAAGTAGACTTAAAATTCAGTTCTACCATTTTTCAAGGAGAGCACATTGAAAAATGGCATCTATTTTTCTAAGTAGATCTTCCCTTCTAGCAGATTATTTTGCATGTGTCCTTTACAGGAATCTTTGCACCTTCCTCCAATACTTGAAAAAAWGTGGCATTTGCAGGAGCAAGGAGGAGGAAAGGAAAATATTTCATTTTGCTTTGAATGGTTCTGCTCTTTTTTCATTTCTGGAACCAAAAAGAGGGATTTTAAGTAGGCGCTTTAAATTCTCATATTTGATTAAAGCAAATATACTTTTTAATTAAAAAAAGGCACATAGTTGTAATTTGTCCCTCTTTTTTCATCTCAAGTCTTTTGGCTGACATACACAATAGACTTCTCAGAGAGGGGTTTTTTGTTTTATTTTTGGTATGCCTGGTAGTTCTGCTGATTTCTCTATGTCTGTGTTTCATTGTGTCACTTTGCCCTGTCCATGACTTTTATGCTGTGTTATTTTCTATATCTGGTATAGCAAAATATTCCAAAACAAATACAGGTGTGGCTTASTGAAGAGTGAATTGTGAGCCATTCAAATTAACAATAACTGTAAAATTTTTTGGTTATGAGATTTTTTTTTACTAAGGACTCAAGCCTTCATTCCTGCTTTTTCTTTATGAATTGGGCTTTTTTTCCCTGTCTCTGTGTGTTACACACTAAATTTGCAGCTCAGTTCAATAGCAGATCCTTGGCTGATGCAGCAGCACTGACCTCGGTGAAGCTGTGCTGAAACATTGCAAACAAGGACTGAAAATATGAACTCTGTTGTGAATTGCACAATATCCTACCACTTATGCCAAGTAATACAGMCTGTTTTCTCAAATAGAACAAGTGGCGAAATAATTTATTAAAATAAAATTATAAATTACTCATTTTCCACTGGAGGAGTGTGTTAGAGCTGTAGTATATTAAACATGTTGGTCTTCTATGTATAGCAGCCATAACTTCAGAAACTTGTTTTCAGTACAGAATGGTTAATTTGTGCTAGGTGTGGGCAGACCCCACTTGACATGTCAAGTGAAAGCAGAAAAATCTTTTAAAAGTGTCAACATTTTGCAGTTAGAGGGGTTTTGGCTGGGGTTCATTTGGGGTCTGCTTTCAGAATAAATTAAAACATGAACTTCAAAAGCATTTTTACCTTGACAAACATTAATTTCCCCAGGATGATTCTTTTGCCTTTGGCTTTTCATCCTCATTATTGAATTGGAATTCTACACAGACCTTCACGAAGCTATGAGCAGAGACAGTAAATTGTGAAATATCAGCAGTTTTTACAACATATTACTTCTCCCTATAAAAGCATTTCTGAAGTGTTCACAGGCATAATGTTTTTTTTGTTCCATACCAGTTTGATCCTGTGGGTTTGTCAGACAAACCCACACCATCATCTCAGTTTTGCCTTTTGTTAAGTTTTCTACTATCAAACACTCACATGTGTGTGAGGCTCACTATTTCTGCTGTACATTGTCACATAGAAAGACATCATTAATGAGAATAAAATTCTATGTAACATATAAAAGTTTTCTAAAATATTTTATGGCACTTAAACCACTGTCCTGATTGATAATCCTGATTGCACAAGGAGCTGTGGGARGGAAGGACACACACAACACACCCTGCACATTGTGGTCATTACAACCAGGTATCATCAGCTGCTGACCTGCCTGACTAAAGGAATTGCACCAAGCACTTTTCATAGATAGATATGTTTCCATTCCACTGTCTGTCTCCATTATTTAAAGGCAGAAAGAAACACTGCATATATTTATCCTGCTGTGCACTAGCAAAACGCAGAAATTCAAGTAGAGACTTGCTGAGAAGCCTTGCAAGCTCRTGTCTTTCATTCCAAATAAAATAATGGGTAAAATTATACAAAACAAATTAAATTACATATGGATGGTTTGTCATTTTTCAGCCRGCTGGGAGATCTTTTCTTTATAGCAAAAGATGGAGTTAAAAAGGTTTCTTGAATATCTCAACATATACATTTTGAAATGTTCTAAATAGCCCTCCCCAGTGCCTCACTAATTTTAAGATTGTCTTACCCTTTAAGTGACCTGATCGTAATCACTTATGCAGCCAACTAATTCCCTGACTTGTTCATTAAGATTATTATTGAAAATATTCATTATGTGTGAGCACAATGAGAACAGGACAAGTTCTTGGCTCACTGCTAATAAAAGATAAGTTTATTTTTTACCTTGAAAGGGAAAAAGAAAAGACTACTATTTCTCAATAAGCCTGTAAGAAAGATGATTTTTGAATATCTTAAATGTATGCACATAAAAAACATGTAATTCCTCCGTATGAAAAGGAATCTGTRAAGGGATTTTACTCTAGGGCATGAGTTGTTGAGTATATCAACTAAATTAAAATAAAYCATAGGAAAATTATGGGATAAAAGACAAAGCAAGCTCTTCAACCTTTGGGAAACTGAGCAAATCAGGCAGGAAGTTTTGTATATACAAAACTATAAAAGATAGAGTTTAAATCACTATAATTACAGGAGTTGATGCCCTGTGGAATAAACTTCTTCAGGAAGTTTTTTTTAAGAGTTAAACCTGATATAAATGAATCCAATTGAAATTTTTAAGGTTCAAACAATAACTGAAAGGTGAAAAATCCATGGTAGAAGGCTTGGCTATCATTATAAGGATAGCTGTATATCTACCTGCATATAGGTATAGTTATGAGGGTAACTGTGCACTAAATGTGTTAAAGGTGTTGCTGGACCTGAACAGAACTTTGAGCAGCCCTGAATTCAGTATCCAGATTCCTTGCATTTTTATTATTACWTTTTATATGATTACATATGTGCTAGTTACAAAATTCAGTGAAATGCTGTGCCAAAACCAACAAGCAAGATGAAAAATCATAGCAGCTTACAGAGAACGTTTTTTAATGCATTGATAAATGAAATGTTCATTTCTTTAGATCAAAGAATCTCCTGCTGGAAGCATTGTATTTAAATATATCACTGTTGCTAAACAGCCTTTTTCAGATGAAAGGGTGCTGACAACATTTTTTATAACCATTTCTACACATGATGAACAGCTCTCATATGCAAATCATCTCCATAATTTTCTTCTGTCCARGAGGAGAATGAATTGCCCTGTGCAATGCTTTGCAAAGTGATTTCTTGGATTGATTTTGCTTGTTCTGTTTGCTGAATAGGTAAATAAAATGTTTTCATTTTCAGAACAAGCAATGTTTGTGGTGTTGCTCAGTTCTTTTCTCACCAAGTTTGCACTTGGTAACAGCAGGAGCTGAGTTGTCCCTGGATGGAGTAACAGGTTAAGTTTGGAGTATTTCTATGAGAAAGTGTTTGGGAGAGGTTTGAGGGTAGTGGGAATAACTCTGGCATCCAGAAAGTGTGAAGGTAGGGAGAGAGTTGGCTGCTAGTTTTGCTCCTTCTAAATTCTTAGTGTAGTTTCAGGATTTCAGGAGATTTTCTCTGTTTTGGGGAAAAAAATAATTAAAAAGACACTAGGTTTTGTTGTAAATAATTTTAGTAAAACTTTCTCCATGTTCCCAATTGGCAGGAAGTTTTGAAAAGAAATCTTTCCATTTGATTTAAAAAGATAACAGATTTTCTTTAAGAAAAGCCTCTAACATTCATCTCCCCATGATTTAATTAACCTTATAGATAATTATAACAAAAACACGAACAGGTTGTACAGAAAATTACATTCCACTTGCTCCTTAAMTGAATAGTGCTGTGTTTCATGCAAAATCAGTTTTAATCTCAGAAGAAGGGAAGTCTCAGCCTAGAAAATACGGAGTGTGTGGGCAGGCACCAGTATTGCACTTATTGATCTGTTGTGGAGTTAGAGAAGCTGTAAGCACGTCTGTTGGGTGAGACCATGCAGGTGAGGCAGGCAAAACAAGAGGATGAAGTCATGCTGGAGGGTGAAGGCCTGAGTTCAGCACCTTGCTCCTGGACATCCTCAAAACAGACATTTCCTGACACGGAATTGCAGATTCTTGGACTGCTCCTAGGCTGACCTGTAGCTCTGCAGCACAGAAGACACTGCAGTGTTTCAAAGCAAAGACCCCTGAACAGTTCACCATAGATGACAGTCAGCCTGGGCCCCAGTTATCTTTCCCCAGTAAACAAGATTTGGGAGATGTCTGGGGGGTGCTTAAATCCCACTCTCACGTGGAGTTAGGACAGGCCAAGATTTACATTCAGTTCAGGAACCTTCTTCTCTGGAGTTTCTCAGTTCAGATGTCACATGGGGAGTTATGTGAAATAATCACAAAGGATAACATGTGGGAGACTAATGTCCATCTTTTTATTCCCTGCTGAGAAAAAGGGATCTGCTCTGAAGGGCATTGCAGAGCAAAAGCCTGATGCAGCCACTTGGACTCAGCCTGGAGTTATTTTCTGTCCATGAATAACAGAAAAAGCAGCATGATGCTGTAATTTTGTCACTGACACCTTAATCTGTAAATCTAGGCACCTAAATTACCTACAGGGTTTGGTGGCATTTTGATGAATGTCAGTGGCACCTAAAAGRTGGCTTGGGTTCCCTAATGCAGATCCCTGCCATCTCTTTGTAGCTGTGAGTACTAATTTAAGGCAAACTCTTCCTGTTTCAAGTAGCATAAGCACTTTCCTGGCACAGCTTTTCAATCTGAGTATGTGCTTCCATATATTCATTTAATGATAAAATGACCTGCTCTTAGAATTTTGGTATGAAATTTTGAAGCTTGAATGATTCATATATGTGGTTAGAAATAAGACTTGGAAAAAAATAGAGAAGAAATTATTAACATCTGAAATTAAGTCATATTTATCACACAGAAAACTTTCCAGAGAGCTGGATTAGGTCAAGCCTGGGGCAGCTGTACTCAAGTTKAAGGAGAAASGAAGAGTGCTTGTACAAGAATGCAATCTGTTTTGAGCAAGAGATCAGCTTTACAAATGTGCTCAACTTCAGAAATGCTACATATGGGTACTTCATAGCTCCACACTCTCAAGACACTTTCTTTTGTTCTTGCCTTCAAAGCTGAAAGCGCTGTTACAGCACCAAGATTCAAACAACAGATTTGAGGTGGCTCATGCTGGAGCACTGGACCCATAAGCTATTACAGCTCAGTGGTCAGGGCAAGCCAGTTGTTCCAGGGATGCAAAAATGAGAAGGCCTACTCCCTTTGACACATGCTAGCAAGTTTGGGAAGGAGAGGAGGAAACTTTTCTAAATGAGCAGCTTCCTGCACTGGCACCAGTGCACAGTGGCCATCTGTGCAGCCTGCCCAAAGCTCCCACACCCAGGCTTTGCTCTGCTGAATTCACAGGCTGGCTTAAACCACCAAACCAACTACCAGGGAGTCAGGGTTTGGAGTCTGCTTTTGAATTTTGCCCTGCTTAAGTTTCATCCTTCATACCTTATCTGAACAGGAAGGCACCTTCTGGTTTAAGACATTGAACGCCACATCCAAATTTAAAAAACAACTTTACAGCACCTCAGAACAAACAGTCCTGGAACAGCCCAAGGACCCTTCTGTATCAGAGTCTTGTCTCCAACAGTAACAGTGATGATCAAAGCAAAATAAGTGCAGGCAAGTGGTATTTTTATGCAGGAACACACTTGAACAAACCCTGCCAAAGTCTTCATTTGAAGCTAAAATGGCTTACTCAAGTTTGAGGTGGTGTCCTCATGTGAGAAAATCTCTCACAGTCCCTTCCTTTCATGAATTGGCCAGTTGTGCCTTTTGATCTGACTGTCCACAACACTTCTTGAGTTCCATTGTTTAATTATATGTKAATAGATACCTCCCTTTGGTTGCTGGAACACTCATCCTGCACAGTATTTGATGCCCGTGTACCACGAAGCTCGTGTATCATGATAACTTGCCAGCAGTCACTCCCTGTTCTCCTTTTCTCATACTACTTCTGTTTTAGGGGTTGTCTGCAGTTTTTAAGTAACTGWATGAGTGGCAGGTGTGTATCACCAATAAAGAAATGGGTTTATGGTATTTACATCTTACAGACATGAAGCATTCTTGCAGCCATTTTCAAGTAGATGATGTATTAGAGACTATGAGCAAATCAGCAGAGATCATGGAAAAGGAACTTAAAAAACATTTTAGAAAAGATTTTTTTTCGGATAAGGTAGGTTTACAAATGGATTTAGAATGTGCAGAATGTGCACTTTGCAGATGGATTTAAGACACAGATACCTTTAAATATTAAAAAAAAATCCTTCATTCATGGTAAAGAAATACATTAAAGTGTCATATCAGTAAAACTTTCAGTGATGCTTATTTCTCTTATGTCAGAGAAGTTTGGGCCAGATTTCTAATTATATATTCTTCTAGTATAAAATTATAGGAACACATTTTTATCAGATTAAAACTAATACAGTGGTTATTACTCTCCATATCTATTTTTAAGTCATACAAATTTAATCTAGCCAGTGTGTACTGAGGTCATGATTTCTCTGTGTTTAATTCACAATTCTCTTAGGGTGCTCTTGTGAGATCCCACCTGGAGTGCTGCATCCAGCTCTGGGGCTCTCAGTACAACAAAGACGTGGTCCTGTTGGGATGGGTCCAGAGGAGAGGCATGGAATGGTCASAGGGAGGRAGCACCTCTCCTGTGAAGAAAGCTGGAGAAGAAGAAAGGCTGGAGGAAGACCTTTGTGCAGGTCTGTGGTGACAGGATAAAGGGAAATGGATTTAAGATGAAAGGGGGTAGATACAGACTAGATATTAAGAATAAATTATCTCCTGAGAGGGTGGTGACAGGCWGCCCAGAGAAGTTGAGGATGCACCACCCTGGAAGTGTCGGAGGCCAGGCTGGATGAGGGTTTGAGCAACCTGGTCTAGTGAAAGGTGTCCCTGCCCATGGCAGRGGGTTGGAATGGGATGATCTTTAAGGTCACTTCCAACCCAAACCATTCCATGATTCTGAKGTCCCTGTTTTCTCCAGTGAAGAGGCAATGGTTCAGAGAAGTGCTAAAAAAAGCCTGGCAAAAGTAATTGGAAGWTCTAAACAGCTATTTTTGTGTTTTAAAGGGTATGGATGGTTACTCCTCTTTCTGACTTAACCTATCGATGCCTCCTGTTCTGTGCTCATCATCCAAATAAGCCMGTGAAGCAAATGACAGTTTTACACAGTGGTTTGAAGGCAGAGTTTTAGCTTTAGAAATGTGTTTATTTTAGGAGTTCCACAGAAAAGCTAAATTGTTTTATTTCTAGCACTGGATATGCAAAAGTAGAAGGAGAGAGAATGCAGTTGAGAAATYCAGATGCCTGTAAGAAATACAACTACTTTACTGTATTATATTCCATTACATCATCTGAAAATTTGTTTTTCCTTCACATAATGTGTTCTTGCAAAACACACTTGGTATACATAGCTTTTGCATGCAGATGTCTACTAAACCTTCATAAAACAGGTTTGTTTATGGAGTGCCTTTGAATCTCTGTTTCACTACAAAGCTTGTCAGTCTCTGTTCCAGCACAGCCTTAGCCTCAGGAGTAATGGCATTAGCTCTAATTATTACAAAATAAGTCCCTATCAATCTTTTCAAGAACTAATTAACAGCTTTGTTATGCAAAAAATGTCTGCTCCCATCAGATAAAGGGAGAATGCAGATAAAGCTGTGAAATGCAGGAGTCATGCTGCAGCAWGGGAGGGTTATCTAATTCAGTGAGGGTGATTGCTACAGCCTGAAATCTTCATGGAGAGGATTTTGTGTGTCCAAACCCACTGCCTTTCCCGTGTCACACACGGACAGAGAACACACTCTGATGTGCAAAGGCAACTGGACCATTTTATGAAAGGAACATACCTTTGTTAACTTTTTCCACTCAAGAAGTTTCAAGTCTATAAATAGTGTTGTCTGTCAGTGCTATAAAATAAACCATTGAAACAGATTGGAGGGCATGTTTTTACTTATTCAACCTAGTGTTTTTTGATTTAATGTTCTTAAAATGCTCCAAGAGTTGCTACGTCCCAGTGCACCACTGTGTTGGCATGCTTGCATTTTCAGATGCGAAAGGAAATATCAAAATAATGGGAAACAATGCTTATTTCCTAGAATGTTCTTTTAAACTGTGCTGTAAACAAGCTGTAATTGGGGGGTTTTCATGCTTCCTGCTAACCTTACTAATCTTTCTCWTTTGAACTGACAAGTTTCATGGTTATTAGTTTTGTAAAATTAAATATAGGCCTCTCTTCTAGGATTTTTTTTTTTTTAGTTTTCTGGACTCAAAGCAGTAGCTCAAATGTAGGAATTTAAGTGTTATCTGAGATGCTCTAATAGATATCTGCATATGCTTCCACTACACTGGCAACCTCAGCACATAGTTATACATAGAGATGTCCAAATTTAGGTTTATTCCATGAGCTGAATCTCATTCTGAAGGACAAAACAATTAGCTTTGCCTAGATTTTATCCRAAGTTTTCCAGCTTGTAAACATAAGTACCCAATTATCCTAAACCCTTAAGTATAGGACAGGAAGTAAGGCTATTGAATAAGCAGCCCAACAGTTCAGACAGCACATAAGACCACATAAGTGGCCATGTTCTTCATTTATCACAGAGAATTGCCACTGAATTGTCTGCTACAGAAGGGGAGAGTTTCAGTTGTAGTGAAAAAACCAGTGGATTCCCCAGCYCTCAACAAGAACATGGAATGGGAAACAAGCAGCTTAGATGATAGGTTAGCTCTTGGCTAGAATGCCAAATTAAAACATTTTGTAACCATTCTCATGGCAAACTGGCATCTCTACATGTTTCAYAATGGCAGGGTGTTTTGCTAGCAAGAACACCACTGTTGCCCAAGTAGCCTGAACAGTGTATAATAAACAGATTGTAAAACGTGTGAAGAAAATCTGATCCTATTAACAGATGCATATTGAACATTTCCAGGGAATGCCAATGCTGCTGTTTCCATACTGCAGCATATGTGCAGATTTGTCACAGGAAACCTGTGAGACATATCCACCTGAGGAACAGCAGGGCTGTTGTCAGGCGCACGAAACTCTCAGGAATGAAAATTGCAGGGAGATGTTTGCTATGTCTGAATGCCACTCAGCATCACTCTGCCAGGCTGGACAATCTGGAAGCAATTCTGAGAGCACATCCATAGAAATGAGTGCTCTGCCTGCCATGCTGACCCAGCTGGCATGGGGTTCTGGGAGCCCTACCCAAGCCCTATCCCTGACACCATCCAGGTGGTACTGCCAAAACATCCACCTGCCTTTTCTCTGCCACACACTTCCAAATCATTCCATGTGTTTTACAGAACTTTCCTTCTCAATGTGCAGAAGATCCAATATTCCAGCTCTTTTGGCCACTGTGATGCAATTTCAGAGTGATGATGCTAAAGAACAGACTTCTCCTGACAAGTGAAAGTACTCACAGAGCAATTGGAAGTGGAGGTCATGAATAAAGGATCCTGAATAGTTTGAACAAAGAGTATTTCTGGGAGAGGTTGCTGATACAAAGAAAAGTGTTGAGGTAGCCTATGTTCTTTGCTAGCTACTTGTGTGATAGTAGTAGTCCTTTAGGTTCGTTATCACATGTGTACTTCATGCAGTTTATCTCTGCTATTCCTGATCACATTATGTTGGAAATGGCTGTTTTTTCCTGAGATGCAAGAAACAGTTAAGTGTCAAAAAAATTGCCCAGTGTTAGGTCACAGGAAAACATCTGCTCACACAATGCTGAGTTTAACTGCGGTGTAGACTGTGGCATGCTGTGGTGGATGTCAAAAGCCTACAGGAATTAAAAATTAAAAAAATGGAAAAAAAAATAAAAATCAGGTTTACATTAGGAAGTCTCTATCACAGAAAAGTGATATGACAGTAAAGAAGTTCTTTGTCATGTTCAGGTGGAACTTTCTGTGTTCCAGTTTCTGTCTGTTGCCTCTTGGCCTATTGTTTGGAACCACTGAGGAGAGGCTGACTTCATCCTCTTCATCCCTTCAGACATTTATGAGGTTGTCTCTCCAGCCTGAACAAGCCCAGCTCCCTCAGCCTTTCCTTAAGCTTTGCTCCCTTCCCACAGCCACAGGTGCCATGAGAWGCACCCAAAGGTGGTAGAAAGGCTGTCCAGGGGATGCTGGAGCAGTTCTACAGCCACCTCCCCCAGCAGCAGTGCCAGTGTGAGGACACCGCCACCATCCCCACAGTGCAAACAGAACTCAGGGTCACACCCACCCAAGATGTGCATCCCTGTGCTGCAGGAAATGCTGCAGATGGATTTGTACTTTCACACAACACTCCTGGTGCAGTTAGAGCAATTCCCTGATTTATTTTTCAGCCTATTCCCACAGGTGGAGAAATCAGGAGAAGTACTTTGCAGACAGAATGATTGCTGTGAGGATGTGGGTTTGTCACTGGGATCCCAATGCACACTTGGGATTTTCTGTAGCAACAYAAACAACAAACATAGAACTTAAATTCAAATTCACCCTCCCTAGGCTCTTCTTCCAACAGAAGCTCCAATAAAAATCAGAATTTTACTGAAATATTTAGTGTCTGTTTTATTTAAAAAATCCAAGTATGAACTGCTCAGTCCCAAGAGAATGATTTTTGTGATGAAACTTTCCCATGTGCCCACAAACAAATCCGGTAACTCTCATGTCTCATTTCATGCTTCCCAAAAGTGACAATGCAACAAACTGCTGTGTTAATACCATTATAAATTAAAATCGTGTTTAGCAATCCAGGACATACTTGCTAAGAACAATTAAAACAAACCACTTTGTACAAGCCAGTGGCAGCTTTAATGTTCAAAGAATTCAGTCCTCATCAGAATTAACCCTTCCCTGTCCAATAGTTTCCTTACTAGCCCTAAACACTGGAGGATGAGATGCCTTCCTCTTCTAAAAATGTATACAACTCTATATTGTTGCTCATAATGCATATAAGGGATTCCCTTTCTTTTGGTAGATAGGTATATCCAGAATGTGCTTGAGTTAAAATAAAAAAATAACAAAATTATTTAAGGTATTAYATTAATACTGAAATTTTTCATGTCAGTACTTTTTTGACAGCTTTATAAAAACTGATATCTACATTACCATGAAGACTTTAATCACATTTAATTATTTTAACCTTTTCTCACTATTCCTAGTGATGGATTGAAATACAAAGAAATAGCAAAGGACTTCTGGGAAAGATAAAATAAATCACTAATTTAAAATCCTTTTGCTTCRTCTCTGCTTGATTTGATAAAAAGCATGAAAAAAACAAAACAATTTCATGGGCTATGAAAGTATTTGAATATGCRATCCATCACTGTAGGAACATCAGCTAAAATTATCAAAGTTAGATGCAGAAATATGGGAGCTCACATTAGATTTCAAGCTGGCTTATTCAGAAATTTGAGTCTAATGTCTAGGGGCTATAATGTACTTTTAAGCATTTTTGACTATTCACAGAGGACTGGTTCTCTCCAACATTTCTTGCTTCCACATAATAACAGAATCAGCAGAACTACTCATATGTGCAAGCATCCAGAGAAAATGTTTTAAAAATTACATATTTTGATGTGAAAAGAAAATAGAGAAGTAATAATGCCCCCTCCCCAWCATAGTCTCATGTGAAGAAATTCATAGATACTAAGTGTAGGTGCAAGGGAGGTAGGAGATGTTCAACAAAGAAAACTTTTACAGTGGAATGATTTATTTTTAATAAATTACTTCTGCATAGAATTTCCTCTTATAAGTTGTGGAGGCTGCCCAAAAAGATTGAAATTTCAAGTAAAGCTAAGTTGTGCAAGCAGAATGAGGGGAAAAAGAGGTGTAAGGAATTGACTGTAAGCTCTTGTAAATCTCTTTAGTTCCACTCAGCTCAGCTGACCCAAGTGAGTGTATGCCAGCCAAGGGAGTTGCTCTATGCTTATAAAAAGTGGGAAGAGATAAAGAAAGTCAATCTATCTGGTGTCTAAGTCCCTTTGTTACTCTTCAAAAATCCATCTGCTGCCTCTGTATGATGTCCTATTATAGTGGCTATTATGTGTTCTGCGTGGCCAATTGATTAGCTCTAATCCAACACCAGTTGCCCTAAAGCAGATTAATGTAATTATTTCATTTTCACTGCAGCACTGGTTTTGTTCAGTTTTTAATTCTTGTATATGACTCCTATGAAACCAAGTGTCCCTGTGTTCCACCCAGGCGACCTCGTACCTGGCATCACASACATTTCAAGGGCAGGGAAGGTGGGTGATGTCCTTAAATCCTTTCTGTCTTCCACTACAATRGACTTCTATGACAAATTTTATTCCATATGAACAGTAATGTTTAGAATCAGATATGAAAGATKATATTCATCCAATCTGGCTCTGGGATCCAACCAACTTAACAGGAGTTAAAATGKCCAGGAGTGTGTGGCAGCTCCTGATTCCCCAGTGCAAGAAGACATGAGCTCTGCTCCCCTAGAGCAGATCAGGAGATGAGCCCTCATCAGGAGAAAAACAAACTGARTAAATCAAAGTTACTCTTGTGATGGCTTGCAAAGTGCCTCCCTGGTCTCTTGTTTTATCTGTATCTTCCTCAAGGTTTTGAGTGGGCTCAAAGAACTGAATCAGAAATTTTCTAAGAAAATAACTTAGGATATTTTGAGGGGTGAAAAAATAGCTCTATATTGTTACCAAATGCTTGTGAACATGTATCATTTTCAGCAATGTATTTGTAAGGAGGGTGAAGCATCTGATTAGAGGAGTGCAGCCTGTCTTGGTTAGGGCATCCRTCAGAGGTGATGGTCAAAAGTAATTCCATAGCTAAATCATCAGAGATCTGTCAGTGTAAACAGAAGTTAAAATATCACAAATGGGCTTTATACTGGGTATTGTAAAAAGAGAATATCTATGGTCTTCTTCTGAATATAACTTGCTCATCTTGCATTTTCACCAATGCCCRCATCTAATCTATGTCATCTTTTGCAACACTGCTGACAGTGATCTAAAGACCTCTGTTGTGATGTAGCTGACTACAGAATTTCCAGTTTCTTATGACAGGAATCCTTCATCTTCCAAATTCACTAATTGTAGTCTTTTGTTTTTTGTCAATTTGTAATATCATTTTAGTCTTAACTTATACCAGATGTGGATTGGAAATTCAGAAATGCCCTGTAACAAATATACACCAAGGCTAATGGGATCTGAGTCACAAAAAGAGTTGGTTTTCCACCAAGATTTCACATAAAGATTCTGAGGTATTGATTCATTTTTTAAACAAACTAGTTATCTGGAAATACTGCCATTTTCTGCTGTTAAAAAAAAAAAAAGGAAAGAGAAGAAAAGGCCGTTATAATCTTAATGGCATTTCTTAAGGCTTGAAGAAAATTTTGTAGAAAAGGAGTAATAAATTAAAAAAAAAATTAAGGAAAAAATAGTCAAATGAAAATATGACAAAATCACAGATTGTCCCACATGTTTCTATTAAAGATACTCAATCTCCCCTTGATAAAACACTTCAACTTCTCATGAGGAAAAATGCAGTAAATATCTGGACTTCAGTAAAGTATTTGGGACTGGGTCACAGGMAATTTCTTGGGCTGGAGACAACTAATACAAGAACTGGAACTTGGCTAAAGGATTGTTTAGATGGAAGATGACAAGCTGTACCTAAACAAGAAGCCTTGGATCACATGGATATTGCAGTGGGATTTCTCAAGGATCAAACCTGGGCTAACTTAATGTAATGTTTTTATTAAGACTTTGGCACAGAAACCCAGAAGTGAGCTAATAAAACATGACAACACAGCATTTGAAGTCATTGTCACTGCAGTGAAAGATGGGGATGCCATAAAGAAAGAATTGGAAAGCCTTTTGTTAGAGAGATAGAAATGGGAGAAAATTCCATGCCATGAACTGTGAGAGGACTGATTTAGGCAGTAATAAAACTTTCTGCTGGAGGGGTTGGATGCTGAGGGTTTKAAAGCAGCAAGGAAGAGAAGCAGACTGCAGGGCAGACTTGCAGCAGGGCTGTGAGCTGCTGGTGTTGCAGAGCTGTGTGAAGGCACAGGGGATGCACAGAGAATGGGAGAAAGTGCCTGGGTGCAAGGTCATGGCCAGACTTCATCTGGTGCAGTGCACACAATCTGACACTCAGACACTGGAAAGAGGCATTAAATTGGGGGAAAATGCCAGGCAGCACCATAATATGGAAGTAATTTGAATACTTCTAAGTACTAATTATAGAATAATAGAATCTTAGAAAGGTCTGGGTTGCAAGGTTTTTCTTAAAGATCATCTAGCTCCAGCCCCCCTGACATGGACACAATTGTGGTTTGCTCTTTATCCTGACTGCCTGTGGCAGAGCTGTCCTGTGGTTTAGCCTTGCTGCCTCTGCAGAGCCATGCCCAGGTGAGAGCACTTCCAAGAGCACAAAAAGCCTGACCATTAAGGTTTCTTCAAGGTACCACATTGTGCTGAAAAACAAGCAGGGGAGGCTGAAAAAATAATGGTAGTGTTTGAATAGCTTTCAACTAGGAGATTTTCTGTACAAGCTACTTCACAACCTCATTGTGTCTGTGTGTTTTCTGTATACAGCACCATGCTATGTTATGATCTGACTCCATAAAATTGAGTTAATTAATGTGGTAGTAGTGCATTCCAGAATTGCCTGAAAGCTCGACCATCTTTATGCCCCTATTAGAACTGCTTCTAGTTCATTCCCAAGCCAGACAGACAAATTCAAGTATCTTAGTTATCCTGTGGATGGAAAATGTTGAGAGCCACCTTGCCCATCTCAGTTACAAAGACTGTAAAAGATTTCCATTCCAAATGACCAGCTTTTTCTATAATATAAGAAGTGAGTAATTTTAACTTCAGCTGCTGGTACACTGTCTGCTCAATCCATAAAACTCTCGTCCCTGGAAAAGGAAGTTAAAGCAGCCTAGTATTAAATATAATAATAATAACAAAAAAATACAGCAGAAGCTGTAATATAGAACTTCAGTGTTTGAGAGAATGCAGTGAGCCAGGACTTCAGCATTTCTTACATCCTTCTTTTCACTAAAAGACACAAAGCCCTTAGTCAGCCTGATTATTACATTAGGCTATTATGAGGAATTGATCTGTCTAATGAAGTCTATGTTTTTTTTCATACTCCTGTTCATCTTGCAGTAGGATGTTTGTTGGTTCCTTTTCAGTGTTTTCTTTGAGAACATTTTTCATTATAATTCCTTCCAAAGTGATTTTCCAGTGCTGGCTGATGCTTTTCAGTAAATACTTCATTTCTAAAATTGCTTAAAAATAAATAAAATTTTAAAAACCCCAAACTTCAGAGTTACCAAATTAGGAAAAAGAAGATGAAAAGTAGTTTCAACTTAAACAAAAAACTGGAAGGGGAAAAAACCCCTCCAGATTTATCTGAGTCATAAGGAAATATGTTTCTAATTCCAGTTTGAAATTACATTCTACATTTCAAAAGATGAATTAAATTTAAAGAAAACAGGCATGTTTTGAAAAGGACTCAAGAGCTGAACAGAACCTTCCTGGGTGCCCCACTGTAGAGTTTTTTGATCTGGGCTTTTCCTACTTAGCCTAAGACTCAGATCCTGAACATATATTTAGATTTGTTTTTACGTTTGGCTACTAACACCAGGAGCCCAGAGTTAGTYTGGCTCCAGTGACTTGGAGGCTGCTCAGCTGAGCAGAGTCAGTAAATACCTGGGAGCATTTCAGCCAGGGGATTACAGCCCTGCCAGTGTTTCCCAGAACAGCTGCTGCAAGGAGCTCCTTTAATACCTGCTGCCTGTAAAAGGAATTAAGCAGCAAACGAGGGCTTGCCACAGGACCTGTGGCCAGGTTTGCTGGAGAAGCAGAAGCACAGACATTTTGCTTTCTTCAGGCATGTATAAGCCCCTTAGCTGGAGTTAGCTGTTGCTGGGAAAAGAGGTGTTTAAGGGTTTAAAAGAGGAGAGCAGAAAACCTGCTCACAGCACCGGTGTTTCTGTAACCTGTGCATGAACTTTTAAATCAAGTAGCTTTGTTCATAAGCCTCAGTTACCTGGCATAGAGCAGCTTCATCACTAATGCCAAAAGAACCCCATGTGGTTTAGAAAAGCACCCCCTTAAATACACTAATCCAATAAATAAATATATAAGTGTGYTCTAAAAACTCATGTTATCAAAAAATTGTTTTTAAAGGCCCAATTGCTGAATAGTAAGGCTTGAGGATCCATTTCATCAAAATATTATGGAGGGATAAAAGAAAAACAGTTTTAGTGTGTAGAAAGCAAATACCAAGCAGGGTGTTTCAAAAAAGCTAAGTATTTTGGTTTTAATAAAAACCTTTTGTGTTTTTCCTCAACTCAGAAATCACAGCGGGTCAGTTGAAAAGTCAAGCTACTTGCCTGATGGAGATAAAAGGCAGATTAATCTGCTACAACCCGACTGTCTTCCTTGGGAGGAAGAAACAGTGCAGCTGAAACTCCAAGTGTGATCATAAGGAGATCTGTTTTTGTGGAAGGGAAGCAAAGAGTGAATTCCACCTGCTTGGGTTAGGAACAAGTGTGTGGYCTGGTGATGGCCCAGGTTCAACTCTTTTGAAGGCTTGTCCAAGGTAATCTATCTCTGTGTCCTGTCTCCCAGCTCATAGGAAAGTCTAACACCAATTCCCTGGAAACTGTTGAGAAGACAAATACAAAAAAACTGTTGTAAGGAAGACACCATGAAATTACTCTAGATTCCCAATTCTCACAGTGCAATGAAAGACATGCAATGCATTTCATAGATAATGAGTTTTTAAACATCAGTCTTGCAGAACTGGGCTCTGGGGTTTRTTTCACACATTTGGAGTTTATTTCTTCTCTCACAGACAGACAGCAAGGGGAGCTGTCTGTCAGCTTCACTGCACCACACAGTGAAGAATTGCCCAGGTGTGATGAAAAGATCCCAAGGGATGAATTCTTGGGCCCTGACAAACTGGTATGGTTCTCTCTTTGGAGCAAGACTTTTATGGAACAGCCTTAGGTTTTACAATAACACATTTGGGTCTTTTGGGAAAGGAACCTCTCAAGGGATCTCCAAATCACAAAAGCAAAATGCCATGAGGTGATTTCTTACCTGCCCCTGTAACTCCAAGACTCATCATATTATTTTAGGGCTTGAAAGAGCTGACAGATTTCTGAAAATTCAGCTCCAAGCTGCATGCTCATGTAAGATCAGTTTCCATTTAACATGGATAAAATATCAGCCTACAGGATGTGGCAGAGAAAAGCTTGGAACTTCAAACCATAGCAACTTCAGCAATAAAAAGMAAATAGAAGATAGCCGAACACCATRCTTGAAAAATGTTATAGATTCTGAGTCTCATGTAAGCCAATGACTGATTTTTCAAGTGTTTGGGAATGGTAACAATTAATGTTGCCTACAGAATTCCTGATAATATTACTCAATATATGTTCCTTTGAAACTCCTGATGGATATCTTCTCAACCTTGGAATTTGTTCCTGTTTGTTTTTAAAGAATTCTTCTTTGTTTCTTGGCCTTGGCTGAGCAAAGCACACATTAAATAAGGACTGTCTGAAAAAAGATTTATGCAGGTAACATTGCAACACCACTCAAATGCAATCYAAATATTAATATTAAAAGCAATTGGTGATACAAGAATATTCAGGCCAATCCAACAAGAAGCTGGCAGGGTAGTTAATTTTCAGTCTGCATATAGGTGCCTATGATATTTTTCCTTTATTTGTTTTAGTGAGGTTCTTTCAAATAGTTCCTGAAATTCACATTYGAAGATGAACTTGGTTTAATTATCTTGGCTCCTGCTTAAAAGGTATGTCCCAGATTAATATCACCCARAAAAACTAACTTGTGACTTCAAGGAGAAAAACTGGTTGATGGCTGAAAATCGACATAAAATCTGCTGTCATGGACTTCTGCTAACAGACARTGGGAAATCACTGCATGCAAGGACTCACACAATCAAATCTTTTCTAGGAGTGGAGCAACCAACTCATTTGGTAATAGAATTTGCCCACAAATGATATAAAAGCTGGTAATGTCTGAATTTAGAGTTAACAATGGAGCTTATAGCTGTTACACCTCCAGGATGAACAGAACTAAGCAGAGAGGCCTTAGCCAGAGGCCAGTGTTGGGATGAGCATCCTTTTCTAACACACGTGGTTTCCAAGTGCAGCACTCTCCTGTCTTTTTTCATTTGGTATTTATGAGTGAATTGCTAAACCAATCCTTTTCCATCACATTTCATTTTTTTTCCTTCAAAATATAGTCTGTAATTCAATTTGTGGATAGTCTAAAAAAATTTCAAGTGCTAATGAGCTTTTTAGACATGAAAATATTCCATATTTTCTAAATTGAGGTGTTAMATTTCTTTAAGAGGATATTTGAACTAGGTGACTCATATGATCCAGAAACATTTTTAGTACAAAAACTTAATTATGAAAATAAAATATGAAGTCTACATCTGTATATGGCAAATATGAAYGGATAAAGATCCATTTTTCAGATGCCTTGTTATAAGCCATGGAGTATGTAGCTAAATTCTAAAGCCTGGACTTGGCTAAATCTAGGCTGTGCTCCCACTTTTAAATGATTAATTTTTTGGCATCCAAAGTGTCCTGTTGAGCTTCTCAGGTTTACAGAATGATGACATTTTTGAGGGAATTATCTGATCCAGGCTTGTCMATTTAACTTTCCTGGGATTTTTATTATTATACATCCCTCTGTAATGAAAGACATGCATCAGTTCTCTTGCCATACAAAGTTACTCAGAGAGTGACCTGAAGTTTATATTTTTTTGCTTTAATGAGCAAATAAATGTACATRCTTATATACACATTGCATTGAGCAAAAAGTGAAGAAGAGCTGTGATCTAAATCAAGTACACTGCAATAAGTGAACAAGGGTATMATGTAAGAGGGGAGAAAAGACAACAAGGGTTAAACATTACTTGGAATATTTGGACTGAAAATATGTTAACAGAGTGAGTTTGTTTTAAAAAGCAAGGATTTTCAGTCTGAGTGGGTCCTTTTGCGGCTGCAAAGATTTATATAATTTTAAAGCTATTTTCTAGCATTWAATGCCTTCTTTCTTAGCATGACAAGAAGCAAATAAAAGCTGTCTGATGTGCTCAGCAAGAACTTAATCCAGCTGGACAGAATGAGGTACAAATGCAATTAATATCTCTTTACCAGCAAATATATTATGTTTTATAGGATCTTATTTTTCAGAAATTATTCAAGTAAAGCATCCTGATCAGTATCTAGCCTACAAGACAAGATATTTTTTAACCATTAGGAATTCTCTGAACAATTGAATTTGCATTTTGTAGGCTCAGCTGCTAAAACTAACTGGACATTTTTGGTTCTACCTCTTAGATATCTTAGTTAGAAACTGATTTTCCAGGTCAGTGCTCACCACTCCTTAAAATTATGTCTCCATTAAAATAACACAAGCTGGACTGAAAACCTCCTTTTCTTGTGATCTTGGTTTTAGCAGCTTTCTCTGCACTAGGATAGCTCTTCTAACGATAGTGAGGATGTTGCTGGCCTTTCTTTTGCAGTGTTTTGAACAGAACCCAAGAACTGGCATGATTTCCACCTCTGTGGAGATGCCAGAGGATGCCAAAGACCAGCTCTTCATGAATAGTCTTCTATTTGTTATTCTTCTACTGCCTATCCTGTCTCTGTGGCCCCTGGAATATGCCTTTTTTCTGCCTGGACTTTCTCTGTTCCTAATGCTACTTCCTGGAGGAAGAAAGTTTAAGGATACTGAAGGGCCTGAGAGGAAAGTTAATGCTGAGAAAGAAAGAAAAAGGAAAGATGGTCTCTACTCTAAAGCCTCGAGTGTTTTCCACTTCTTTCAAAGGTCTGAATGAGACCCTGGCRAAGCTGAAAGGCCATGAAAGGACAAAAGCCTCTTCGTTTTTTGTGCTGTTTCTCTGTGTGATTTTTTTTTTCCAAGTGTTTCAGACAATAGTCCCTGGGTAGGAAAGGTTGATGGACTTTTTGTCTGGTTCCATTGTTCAACACTCTGTACCAACTCCAGTACCTGTGGAGAAGGAGAGCAATTGCTGTGAGTCAGCAGTGAATGCTTTCAATTTTTTTTGTTAAATATATTTTGAACATAACTCCAGGAACAAATGCCACTTCAGGAATTTATACCAGACCAGAATTCAGGCATCTTCCCTTCTCCATCATTTTTCCAAGAAGCATCTAGGCATGTGGCTATAAAACTAGGAGCCAGGGGATTRTAAGTACTAATTTTCACTCTTCTCCTCTGCAGCTGTGGGTATTTGGAGGCAAGCAAGCCTTTAACTTGCTTAAAAACAGTGACTTTCAGATGTTATTCCTACAACATAGAATATCAAAAGATCATTTTTAATTCCCATGCTGTTTCATTATCAAGCAAACAAAGGAAAACTCTGTTATACAAGTTGTTATACTTTCCAGCYTGAATTTAACATTCATAAACTACAGATTACAACTATACATGAGAAAAAAATTCAYATCCACACATTTTATGTTATATTCTGTGCACTTTYCATTTTTTTCCACTATCCACTTGAGATAGGATTTCAAAGTCATTCACAGGGCTTATGCAAGCCTGCATTGATGGATGAAACTCATACTCACCATGTGTATGGGAAAAAGCTCTTTGTGTAATCCTCATAAATCCTGTAGTGATGTGAGTGCAGTTTCAGCTGGGATATTCCAAAGGAAAATGGAAGATCAAATTCCAGCTGCATGTGTTAATTAGATAATATTCCTTTTTTGTGCAACTGTTATCTCATGGGATTCACATAAGGGTAGACAAATGTGCAGTGGATTGGGATATTCACTGATTGTCTCTGGAGGCCCAAGTCCTACCAGGAGTCACATGGGTTAAGTTATCCCTCTTAATTTGCTATTAGACAAAACCATGACTTAATGTGGTAAAATTGGTTCCTTTTGCTCAAGGAGAGGTCAGAGGCTGTTCTGACAGGGGTGCTGTAGGTCAGGCAGATGTGCTGGGAGGTTTGTGAGGACAAATCCAGCAGAGCTTCTTCTCCTACTCTGCCCTGCTAAAGCAAATGCATCTCCGTGGGGCAGTGAGGAGAAAAACTGGAAGAGCACCAGGAGCTATTTACACAACTGGAACCATTCCATCCTCAGTCAAGTGAAGCAAATAGCTGTTAAAGCATTCTCTATTCCAGCCATCCAAGAACAACACCACAAAGTGGACACCACAAGAAGCCAGTTGCCATGGGCACACAAGTGTCCAGCTGGGAGAACACCCACAGACACTGAACTCTGGTTCAGCTAACCCCAACTCCAGCTCTCTTGAGTGCCARTGTTGCTGTCACTCAGCTTTGAAAGCAGCCTAAGAGCTTCAGAGGAAATATATGGAGGCACTGCATAGGTCCAGCTCTGAGATGAGACAGGAAAGAGGCAAAGTCAAGATGCAGTTGAGACAGAGGTGGGATGTCTTGTTTTCTCACCCCAGGCTCCACAGGCACTGGTTTCACTTGAGGAGCTCTTCAAATCAGTRTATCTAACCTAACACAGCCTGCCCAGTGCTCAGGCCTCAGGGAGTCCTTAGCTGAATTCTGATAGGGATGGATAATTGTTGTAATTAATTCAAGAATTAGAACCAAAAACCTGAGTGACACAGTCTCTGGAAGCACAACAACCTTTTAAAATCTTATCCATGTTTTTTCAGTTTTGAACATGGCTAGCAGATTCTTCCTCTGCTTGACTAACTAGAAAGCCCAAGGGAAACCAAACAGAATTTGACCAAACCAACTGGACAGTAAATTTCTACTTTTACACATTATTAAAGCTGGGCTAAATGAAAGAGGTCATTTTCTTTTCAGATGCTCCTGCATGTTCTTTTTATTCTAGAAACAAATTGTTAATTTCTTTTTTTTTCCATTTGTATGAGGCATGAACATAAATTCCTATAACGACACAGCCATTTGGTGCCAAATGCAATAAAATGTCATGACAACAAAAGAAATGATTATTCATAAGTCATCATTTAGCTTTGTTGCCTCCCTTCCTCCTAAGTAAGCTTCCCTCTCTCTCTGCCTCCAGCCTTCCTTTCTACCCCTCGTAAAAGAAATTACTGGAAAATGTTGGAAAAGAGATTCTTAATCCATGGCCAATGCCTTTCCCCAGGTTGGGGTGGGGTTTTTTTGTTTGGTTTTGTTTGTTTGTTTGTTTGTTTTGTTGGGGTTTTTTTGTTTTGTTTTGAGGGGGGGTTGTTTGTTTGTTTGTGGGATTTTGTTGTTGTTTTTTSGTTTGGTTTTTTTCGTTGTTGTTGTGGTGGTTTGAGGGATTTTTTGTCTTTTTTTGGGCTTGCATGAACTTTCTGAAGAGCCCAAACCTTTACAAACTGCTGAAGGAGAGGTTTTATCTCAGAGTCCAATGACCYAAACTGAAACACACTCACCTAAGGAACGTGCTCCACAATAGCCTCCCACAACAATTTTATAGCCCAGCCAACAGAGGTCAAGACTGTTACTCTTTGGAAAACATGACCTGCCTCTCTGTCAGTTTGAGAAGTGATCTCCAAAATGGGCAGTTCAAGTATTTAATCTAGGAACACTTACTTATTGTAGGTCATTTTTTTTGTTCAGCTTCTCTCTAAGTGAATTCTACATGTAGATTCAATTTTGGCTTTAGGAATCACTGTACCATGGGAGTTGTATTTCTTCAAATAAAGTATATCACAGCAGATGCAGTGCAGAGCACAGTCTGACTGTGATGTCACCAGGCAGTTAAAACAATATCTTCTACCCAATATATACTTTTTCACTCTCTGGTTCTTTAGATTTCTCCCTTTTTGCATTCCCAAAAAAATCCTCATGTACCTTCCATAGGAATTATTGTCTCACTGTATCAGGAAGCCCGTACATCAGTAGATACAATCAGAATTAGAAGATGAAGGCAATTTTCAGAATAAATAAATGGCAAAATACTGGTGTGTGARCACAGCAATGAGACCCTGAAGTGTGCGGTGAACCTGAGAAAATTGAGAAGCTTGGATTAGATTAGGTTAGATTAAATCTAAGAATAAGATTTACTCTGAAAGCTGGGTAATTTTGAGTATTTTTTTTCCTTCTTTTTTTTTTTTGCAAAATGGTAGCACTCTTGAGTTCTGTGTCCAGGAAATTCTATGAGTTTGGAAGGAAAAAGGCTAGTTTCTTAAGTCTGCCTGAAAGAGAAACAGAAACAATATCTTCATTTTACTTAGTAATAATAGAATTCATGCAGAATTTGGGAAACACAGGATCAAATTTTGTTTCTACCAGCAAAAAGTAATTTAAATCCCTCTCCTCCCACAGCAATCCTCTCATCACTCTCAATCATTGCTCAATAAAACAAAGTATGATTTCAAGTGAGTATGACAATCTTACATCAGAAATGTTGGAGTCTCTCCTTTGAGAACTTTGATTTAAATGTATATCATTCCATATAAAAATATCAACACTGGTTATCCCACACACTTTTTTAGGTGTCCACTTGGGAAGTGATAGTTATGCTCCAATTTTTTGAATATTAATCTATGGAAAGAGTTGAACAGTAATGCTGCACTTGAGGCATTCTTCTTGGTGGAACAAAGTAGGTTCAAATGTCCTTAGCAGAGAGATGCACTGAACCTCACTCTAAAATCCTGTAAAGTCCTAAATACCTTGAATCCTGCCCAGGGTTTGATAGCTTATACTGACAGGATGTTGAGGCAGAATGGCATGAGGCTGTTTTCYAGGAGCAGCTTTTTTCAGGACTGTCCTTTAGGTTGGGCTGCTGGACAAAGCAACAGGTTTTCAATTTTTAACCTTTTCTGACCTGAACAGATTTGCACATCATCAAACACTATCTTCTTTTTTCCCCTCTTCAGTTGTGGAACTAAAATAAACAAATTTTCAGGTCTACTCYTTTCACAGCCCCCTCACAATCTATGCCAGTTTAGTAATTGCTATCAGYCTTTTGTGGGCCTCAACTTGAGACAATTGCAGAAAAGTCTGGAAGAAGAAGACAAGGACTAGCTGTGTCCATCAACACACAAGGGTGGCACAGAGGATACCCTGGGCTGTGCCACTCAGGATTGCAGTGACAGGCAGCAGGAACCCAAGGCCAATGCTCTGACAGCAGGAAAGAGATCCCAGGCACAGGATGACCTCTCAGTGCTCAGGCTGGGTGGGATGAAAGGAGACCCCTACACTGATGCCAGTCAAGTCAGCTTCAAGACAGRGGATGTCATTTTCTTGTCAATCATGTATTAATAAACAGGACCTTGGAGAAGCAATCCRGTGCCTCTGAAGAGGCTGCACTGTTCAAGAATAATATGTGATATGTTTTACTGGTTTGGATGCTTTGGGGTTATGTCCGTAACTCAATTCCCCTCCTGTTTTTATGCAACATTTACTGGCTGTTTTCCCTTTCCAAACACCAGAATGATTCACATGAGAAGGCCAGCCAATTTTTCTCTATTAAAAAAGAATCAAGATTATAAGGACCATAAAATTATGTAAAACGCTCAAAATGTCTCTCAGTGATCGGTTAAAAATCATCCCCACAGTAAGAAAAGACATATCTTCAGTTCAAAGGAGACAAGGGACCATCTTGTACTACGCCTTAAAGAGCTGCTAAATCAGACTGGCTTGTGATATTGACATAATGCTCACATTTAACATGTATGCTGCAGTAATTCCCRCGAGTTGGCCTTTAAATTGCCTCAGCTACTGTAGCAGAACAAACTAGTGCAGAAACAATGAAAAATTCTCACATACTACAGTTCCAGTGACTGTGGCAGTTGTCTCATTGCAATAAAAAGAGTGAGGGTCACAGTCTCAGTCTGAACAAATTTCCTGGTTAATACCATTGCAACTACCTCTGTCAGAGAAGGTTGAATGGTTATTTTTTATTTTATTTATTTTTTACRTTTTCTTTTATTTGGAAGTCACTGGGAAGACTGTGACAAGTCCTATCCCATTGTTACACTGCCATTAAGTCACATTAATTCCCTGGGGAATTTTTAAGAGCTTTGCTGATTCTGCATGCCCAGCTGTGTGAACAGAGCTTAAGAACTTGGGTTTCATGTGGAAAAAAATGCTTTTCTCCCATAGCTTTGTGGTAATTGACTTTGGGAAAAAGAGRACTTCAACTTTGCACATTTTAAGTCACATAAGAAAGCCACAATAATTACATCAAATAAAATTATCTGCTTCTAATAGCTGAAATCTAGGCATGTTCTTAAAATACCCGCAGTCTGAGTAACTGTGCTGATCATGTATTAAGCTGTGTGGAATCTTCAAGCTATGTTTACATTTTAATTGACAAAAAAGTCAATATTCACAATGTATACAGTCAAGACATAATGAAATCATGATGTACTTTCCCTGCTTCATCACAAAAGTCTCAAGACACAGCAAAAAAAATTTAAACATTCAATGTATTATTCTTTTCTCTCAGAAAAAAGTATCTCTAGGGGAAGCCATATTGTATTGTTTTAAGGCCCAACTTTAATGAGTGGCAGTTCAGGATATTTGGAGCCTACTGGGATTGTGCTGTTTGTTTGTGATCTTACCCACATTGCTGGTTTGGAGCAGCAGGAGATGGTGCTGCAGACAGTTCTGGCATTCATGTTACAGTTCCCCTCTTCACCAGAGTAACTTAAAAAAATAA
>JACDOX010000064.1:72769-93388 GCA_014549065.1 Cardinalis cardinalis
TTAAAAAAAAAAAAAAGAAAAGGAGAAAGAAAAAGATGAAAAACTACATGAGATCACATTGAGATTTTTGGTCACAACTCCCTAGTTTCTTTGCATATAAAATAATAAAGGTGGGACAGTTTTGATCTGTTTGTAGAAGAACATTGCAATACTAATATCACAAGGAAAATGACTTTGCTGGAGGTGGATTTATTTCACATTTATTTTCAAATTGAGGAGATCTGATCCTTTTCTTTAATGGTTTTTTCATTCAAGTTATTACTCTGTTGAGCTTACTTGTCTAAATTCAAGTGACATATTTGACTTTACTATTTTGTACTCTTTTTTTCTGGTTTTATTCCCTTTGTGGATGCCTTTTCAGAAGGACATCAAGYACAAGTTGCTTGTCCATATTTTCAAACTCTTATGAGTCTATTTGTACAGTTTCTTACATACCAAAGGAGATACCAATCTCAACTGTAGGGCTGTTAYATGGTAACTAACTTAACAGTAGTGATCTTTGTAAAAATACCTTTTAGGCATTTTTTTTAGATTTTCCTAACCCATGGCAGAAAAATGAACATAATAGAGAGTATTGAACATTTTATGGGCTGTGTTTGAATGAGTCTCTGGGAAAGGTCAGGCTTCCACAAGGCAGATCAGCCACCACTGGGGTAAGAGAAATGTGCTCTGCTTCATTCCTGTCCCACCTCATCATTCTTTTTTTTTTGATGAGAGCAGAATTAGCTTGATTGTCCTCTCTCCAAAGGAAATTGGGAAAGCCACCAGTATGGGCAGGGGATAATAACAGTGTGGCCAATGGTAGTTTCATATAATTTTAAAAACTAATGTGCATTTCTGCCTAAAAAGCAAAACCTAACAATCCTACTCTATTATCTATTCGCAGCATTTAAGCCAGACTTCATTATTTATTTCACCTTGACCAACAGATTCTAGAAAAGCTCCTTTTAAATACAGTTGAGACTATGCCAGTACAGACAATGTTTCTCCAGGTGATGCCTCACAAAATTTCCTTCCCCTGGGCTGATACTCCACTGTCTTCTTGTGCTGCCACCTTCCTTGTTTTTCATCTGCACACTCCCTCCTATGACTGAGTTGTAAAAATGGACAAAGACCATTCTGTGCCCCTCACCCCTGATGATACAGCATGGCCTGACTTCAGACACTGGCTCTTGCTTCTCTCCAAAAAACACCAGRATGAAAACACCCAAACTGCCCATGGGAAACAGGCATGTGCAGTCTCTTGAACTGCACCCAGGTATTGTCTGGATAACACTAAATGACACAAAGCAAAACAGGGATCATGGCAACTGTTAAATAACAGAGATATTGGTGTGCTTGTGCTCTGACCTTTCCCTGGTCATGGTTCTATACACCACTAGTGTATACACATAATCTCTGGGGCTGGGGCCAGCTTTTATTTTTGTTGGTGAATCAGATTTAGCCCAACAGGTTCTTTATTACTGACGAAAGCTCTTTGGAATGATGGAAAAGGTATCCTGTTACTATAGTGCACTTCAGATTTTCCTGGGAAACTTAGCTTGTGAAATTAGAGTAAGATGAAAACGACTTTGCAGTGATATTTTCCTGCATTTTTAAAAAAAATTATTATTTTTCTTTCTGTAACCTGAAACAAAACGTCTTGGAGTCTTCTGAGTGAAACTACTAAAACCATCTGTAATATTTTCTGTTCGGCTGGAAAAGAGAGAATCATTTTTCTTTCTGAGTACCATCGAAAGTGTGGCTGTCCACACAGCCTCTGTCAAGGAATAATATGGATGATCTAAGGGAAAGAAAAGCAAATCAGGAAACTGCCTGCAGAGATAAGAGGGAGGAGGATTTAAAAGGATAGTGTTTCCATAAATCAAGGCAACCGGTGACAGCTTTAAAGTAAGGGTCAAAAACATTGCGAGAGGTGTCACTTGGCTAAGAAGTTAATCCAAGTTTCCAGCTCTCTGCCTTTAGTGCTTGTTCAAGTGGAAGTTAAAGATCTCATGGCATTATTTCGGGATCATAAGAGATTGATATCCTGCCCAAATTCTCTCTTTCAGGATCATCAGAGACCTTTGCACTGGTATCAATATGCACAGATTTATGCGATTGCAATGAACAAAGGGATGCATTTGTCTGCATACCATTGCTACAGTTTATTCTGTTCACATGGCAGCAGGGAATTTTGAATTGGCACAGGAATTCTGGGTAGTGTACATTACAAAACCCRTCAGGATGGGTTTGCAATAAGAAAAAAATACATAATATAATTCTATCACAGAGGACTCCAAGCAACCAATGGGAACTGACCATCAGAGAGTCTCCCAATACCAACTGAACCAAATAAGAGGTTTGGCAYAAATTTCTCAAAAATTCCCTGAGATACACTGTCTATGGAAAGATGCTGTCACATCTTAATAGAAATTACTATTTCCACCTCAAAAAGGTGGAAACGGCGCTTGGGAGTCTGAAACTAAAGAGCTGAAATGCCAACATTATAATTTAAGGACTGTGATTTTTTCATTGCTTTACACAGAGTAAGTAGCCTTTACTCCTGGGACGTCCTTTAATGCAGGATTATTTCCTTGCAAATGAATTCAGTTGTTAGGTTTTGAAATGGAAAGTGCATGAGATAATTGGCCTGAGGAGGTGGAAAATGGTTCTTGTGTGTCAAATGAAGCAGAAGTCAAAACCTGAGCTGCTCTCACAGCATATCATCAACAGCAAAGATATGATGTAAAAATGCAATTAAAAAAAAAAAATTAAAATAACATGCTGTAAGTCAACTAAACTGTAGTAAGCTCAGGTCTGACCCAATCCTGAATCATCCTTCCTTAATTTACTGGCAGTCAGTTAAACTGCTGAAGAGCTTTGATGAATAAGAGATCTATCCAGTGAGTAATTTTGAAAGTGAAGACCTTTAATATTTAATGTTTAAAAATAAATGTTTTTTAAAAAGAAAAAAAAAATGTTCCATGTTCAGAAAAAATAGATATATACAAACTCAGTAGGGAAGCATGGTGCTCAGGAAGGGGAAACTGAAGGCAGTGACAATATGATTTCATAGCTGTAATGCTGCCATGAGTCTTACCTCCTATTTTCATTACCCAAATGGAAAAGGGGGGAATTAAAAAGGTTGAGGAAGTGACATTCTCTGGTATTGCAGGCAAAAAAAGGAAATTACTGAAAGGCACTTAATAGCTGGAAAAAATTGAAAATTCTGTGTCTGATTTTCCTCTTACACCAGTCTTACACCAGTAGACTGCTGGAAAAGTCTCAGGGCTTTATTCCCAGAATGATGATGAAGTGGAAAGGAGTTTCTTTAGGTGGCTGAGTTTCTGTCTAAATGATTATTTGAATGCTAAAGAGAATTTGGTTTAAGTGGACTTTTGGTAATCTGCAGTCTTGCAGAGAAGCCTTTATTATTCAAATCCAAATATAATGTCTTTTTTTGAAGACTCCTTTGGCTTCCACCAGCTATATTCTGACATATCCCTGTGGAGTGAGAGCAGTTCTTTCTAAAGGGAACAATATTGCAGGTGTAAGGTGGAATTTAAGTGGCTGCTCTCAGGGAACACACAAGCTGGAGAGGTTATGATGGGGGATGCCAATTCACACAATCCCTGGGGAGGCAACAAGGCGATTTGCATCTGTATGAGAAGATTTCAGTTTTAAAGTGAAACACATGTGCTAGGGAGTTCGAGGCAAACTGACAGTATCTTTGCAACAGAACTGGAAATTATGAGCAGCAGGAGTGGCCTGACCCTACAGAGTGCTAATGTTTAATCTCCTTATCGAGATAGCAATCAAGGAAGAACCAATAACATAAAAACAGTGGGGTTTCTTCCCACGTAACAAGCAAATAAAGGAGAAAAAAGGCTTCCTGATTGATGTTTCAGTGATTCCCCAGACCATGGCAACTGCCTTTGCTTTGATGGCTAATTCCTGGTGGGCGCTGRGAGGTGGCTTTTCTAAAAAGGTGTTGAGGTAGCAGAAGGGCTTAAACATTTGAAGAGTGTTCAGCTGCAGTCATGACAACTAAATGCAGATTCAAGACTATGATTGAAATCTATGCAACACTACTATGAAATCAATGATTTCTTACAGTAAGAAAKCTGTCAGGATTAATTCAGAGAGAAAGCAGAACACAGTCCAAAGGGTCATTACTGAAGCRCTGCATGTTCGGAGTCATTAGAAGACAAATTAAGCATAAAATGATATTTTAAAACATGCAAATCCCTGCCATTAATAACGATTTTGAATTGTAATGGAAAATTGCTAGTTTAGTCAGGGAACTTTATATTKCATGGTGATTGTAAGTCTGCTGTTACATGAGTATTGTTAATGATCTTTAAAATAGTCATGGGCAGCACAGCTGGAGAGAGGAGGCATCACAGCTGTTTGGGAATTTATTTAACTCATGTGATTGCAATGAGTACCAGAGTGGCTATTGCCACCTCACTGATGAATGTCTCACTGTAAATAAATCCCCTGTAATTTCTTAAGTGTTGTTTTCTGTTATCCAAGAACAGAGGGAAGCAGAAGAGTGTCAAAATGTCAGTGGGATGTCAGAAAGAAAATATTACTTGTCTTATCTAAAGAAATAAATTACGTTTTATAGAAATACTGTGTTAAAAAGTGACTCTTCAGATAAATTATATTTCTTTTAAAAGCTTTTGGAATAGCATTGTAAAAAATTTAATAAGATGACTCACATGTTTGAATAAATTAAAACTAATATAATAACATTTAAAAATTAATTTTATCGGAGATCGAGCAAAAAAATTACTGTTCTGAGAAAAAAAGGTTCTATTCTTAAATGGAAGCAAGAGCTCTTTTGAGCAGGGAACAAAGAAATCAATAGTTCACAGTTAGCTGCAGATCACAGAGCACTTTAAACAAGAACCATAATTCCTATACTGCAGGTAGGGAAAATTGACCCAACTGCAGCTTCTCTGCAAGTCCAGGRTTAGGGTGGGAGCAGAACTGGAACATGTTTGGTCTCTCCAGGAGAACGAGGCCAAGCTGGCTTAACAAAGCTGCTTTCAGTACACCCAGGTGTGTGTTCTGACAGAGACAGCTCTGGGTTGAGGCACYGTGCAGGATGGAGATGTCCCCATTACACTGCAGATCACAGCACAGGCCACAGGTTCCACATGGAAAATTATGGCTTCAAATCCCAGCCTGGTGCTCCATGGGTCTTCCCACACTGCTGCTCTGGGGTGTTTTGGGCAAATTTGGGTTCTCGGTCATGGAGCTGTTCCATTTTCAKCTTCACACCTGAGTTTGTATCCCTGAGCCTCTGTGTGCTCCTGCCTCACATGTGATGGGCACAGACCCCCCCTGCTCTCCTGCAGGGGGACACAGGTCAGTGTCCTTCATGGGGACAATTGCATTTCTGGAAGGTGTTCAGGCTTGGTGATGAGGGAAGGTCAAAATCTGCCTCCCTCATCCCCAGGCGGGTGGGAATGGATGGCAGGGAGCTCTCATCCCTACTAGCCAGAGCTAAGAAGAAAGCAATCAATGCCTGTAAGAAAGATCCCATCAATCATTTTCATGCTCTCAGGGAAAATGTGGACCAGTTTGATTCCTGCCCTGCCCTGGGAGCAGCTATGCACTGCTCCCTGCTCAGRCTCACATTGGCTTTAAAACTGAGCTCAATTCAAACCTTTTTTTTCCTTTAATAGTATCTTTTGTAAAATTCAATTCCACTACTCCAGTTCCCATTTTCCAGGACAGTTCAAGTATGCTGGCTGCATTACTCAAGTCAGGCTTTGCTTGGTTGGCATTTCTGTCCCTGGGGCGTTTTGCTGGATTATTCCTCTAGTGCCTCTAGTGCTGCTGCACTGTGGGGACTGAAAAGTGCCAGAACAAATGCAGGAAGATGTGCCAGCTCTTGGTACACACCAGAGAATCCTGAAGCAACAACAGCATTTGGCAGAAACGGAGACATTGTTAATAAAGCAAGCCGCTAAAATCTGTGTTTAATCACCAGAGCACCATCTCCCCGCTTGCAAGAGAATTTTCAAATGAGAGGAAAACTGAAAAGGCAGCTTAAAGTGTCACACAGAGTGGGAGCAAAGTATTGGATCAGAAGTTTAACTCCTTAAAGCAGAATTTTGCTTCCTAAGCCACTTTCTTTCCTTCTACAAGTTGGAAAAAGATCATGCTCAGAGGTACATGTTTTTACCACTATGTGAGTGAAATGGAYGTATTGCAGTTAAGTCCCCAGATACCCACTAAACCATGCTTATGTTGAAAGATTTTTTTAAATATATGGAAGTAAAAAAGACCTATTAATGCTACTTCTGCTGGTTGCCAGCACAGATCTCTTTCCTACAGATCATTATCTAGTATTTTGGGTGGGAKAGCAGAGTCACTGACAGCTCTGGTAAAGACAGCTCCTTCTTTTGCTGTGAATAATCCACACTAAYGTTCTGCCTCAGATTTGTATTTGTCTATAGATCTAATTTATAACTTCCCACCACACACACCACTGAAAAGGAAGTTTCATACTTAGAAATTGCTGCAATAGCATAGGAATGCAAAATAGTCAGCAAGATATGACAGACATAAAGGCCATACGGGCAAGTTTCTAATCTTCCTCATTTCACAAGAGTGTTTTGTGGGGTATTGTTTTGTTTTGCTTTATTCCTTCCAGGTTAGGTAAGTCAGTTGTTGATTTTAAGGTATGCAAAGCACAAGGCAGCCAGAGATGTGAATGTGCCACTCTAAACAGAAATGTGACCCCTGCTTTTCCATCCCAGATCTGCAACGCTGTGACCACGGCTTTGGAGAATCACGTACTCATCTGGGATTAATCAGTGCTGCTCACTGAAGATTGGTAAATTTACAGCTGAGGATGGAGACCCTCTTCTAAGCCATTGGCAGTACAATGATTACTTTCCACTGAAACACGGTGTGCAGTTGTGAAATGTCTGCCAGGTAGAGTTGAAAAGAGTAAATAAAGTTATATATGTGTAATCCTTCAGCTAGACAGTTTAATAGGCCAGGTTAGGTTTCTAGGACCACTAATAAAAACAAATTATATCTCCCAATGAGTATCTTGGTAAAATTATAGTGAACTGCCTASGTGCTCCTGCAATCAAGGAGAAAATACGCCATTTTTTGAATGTGGACTTAGAAATGCACAGCAATAAAAACCAGCATTATATACAATCAGAAGTTATTCTTTGCCCAAAGTACTTYTGAAAACATTTTAAGTCTTCTTTAATTTCTTGGGAAGCAACTGCATGGGCAACTGGCTGCTTCCCAGACACTCTATATTAATGCTCCATTCACAATTTACAATTTCCAAGGCTTWGACAAGTCATGAAATTTAGAAAAGGCACATCTAAGATCCAGCTGACCCAGAAATGTGAGCTGCCATTCACTGTGCTGAGATCTCTTGCTCCACTAATCATCTTTACTTTCCGGTGATTTCTACATATAACTGAGAGTACTTGTAGGATGAAGGACCACACACAGTTCTTCCTGGTGGGAGGAGACTTAGTAGTCTCTTCTATKTTTCCTTATGGTTTGTGACTATTGCGCTGCTAAGCCACAAAATGTTGCCTTAAATTAGGGCAACACCTCAGCCCAGGCAGGCCTAAACATAATTACTTTGTTCAGATTTTCACAGATGAATATTATTAAAGCTGTGATTTCTTCCAGGTTACAACAAGCTAACTTAAACAGAAATGTTCCCAAACATTCCCGAGAAAAATCCAAATTGAACAAGATTCAAGGTTTCTCCTCAGAGCTGTTAATGTAGTTCCCATCTTCACCGTTATATTCCAGCAAAGTTCCTCCATGCTTTGTTTTCCTTCTCTCTGAGTGTGTTCCACTGTTGGCTTGTGGGGTTTTKGGGGTTGGTTTTWTGCTTGTTGTTTGTGTTTATTACCATTCAGTTTTCAAACACCAGAGGTACATACATTGGAAATATCAAGCGCTATTTCAAGGCAGACAGAAAAGCACAGAGTAAGCTCAAATCACATCAAGCATTTCCAAAAACCTCTCAGTGTCAGAAAGTAAAAACACTGTGCTCATGCTGCTCAAAGAAAGCTTGTAGTTCCTAAATATAAAAAAACAGAGGAGCAAGAATGAATTCTTGGCCAATTTCTGTATTTTTCCCCCAAAGGATTCTGTGACCTTGCTGATTGAATGCTGAGATTTTGGGGAATAGGGCTAAAAAAAAAAGGGACAGAATCCTGACCCTTATAAGCACCCCATGCAGCTGTAAAATTGAGACAGCAAGGGATAAATCTTGTTCAGTTACAACAAGAAGACTGTTCATTGGTTTTACTGAATTGCCTTCATATTAAAACAAATCCAACTGGGCCTTGATATGAACAGTTGTCTCCCAAATACACACTTTGCTTTCCAAAAGCTGCATTGCGTTCTTTTTTTATAATGTTAGCTTTTCTCTTCAGTTGCATAAATGCACATGGACAGAAAAGGTTTCATGCAAATGAAACTAAGAACACATGTTGCATTAACACAAAAGTTGTGCTGGCCCATTTTGTTTCCAAAGGGATCTCTCCACACCTGCTATTACTTCCATCAGACTAAGTCCAGACTCCCATCATGGACAGCATTCCATTTGGAACTGCTGCCTAACAAGTCTTTAGGCAGCAAAACACAGCACTTTTGAACTGAGCACCTTCAGGGATGGTTTTTGACTGTGGAGCACAAAGCCAAACCACAGGTCAGCTGGTCTTGAGGGTGTGAGTGTGGAGTGCTACCAGCTGCCACTGTCCACTGCTGACTCACATGGATACACTCCCAGCTGTTCTCCTGGACCTGTGTACTTGAACAAGGGTAGGTGGAAAGCCTGTCCCTCTGCAGGGCTATTTAGAATTATCAAAAGACTGGCATAAATAWAATTTAATGTAGTGCAGATTTTGGTTGTATAAAATGTGTCTAAATTCAGGAACATATATGCAGACTTTTATATGTTCAGTAGGTGTCTAAGATCTCATCATTATCAACAGAGATTTTGATAGAATACCATTGACAGCACATGGAAAGCCATTTAGCTCCTCTGAGAGCAGACATCTATGGCCTGACTCATTTGCATGATGTATGTGCATCTCCTGGCACACAAAACATGCTGCTTATCAGATGATACAGAACAATGGGGAAATGTATAACAGTGACAACTGGAGCCTGGCTGAGATTCTATAAAATATTTCAAATGCGATTAGATTAGATTAGATTAGATTAGATTAGATTAGATTAGATTAGATTAGATTAGATTAGGCAACCTGGCTTTTGGCCAGCTAGGATCTCTAGTTTTTACTGTATTCAATTAAGCTATCTAAATGTAGGTGTCTGACACCAGTTGCAATGCTGTAGGGAGTCTGAGATTTTCACAGGAGTGGGAGATACAACAACAGATTTACAGGGGAGCCACATCCTTCTCAATTGGCAGGGAGAGGCCAAGCAGCTGCCACAAGGAACCTGAAAYGCCACCAGACATCAAACCAGACTAAATCCTGTGCTAGGTCTCCAATGATTTATGAGAGAGTTCAGTCTCTCAACCACCTGAAGATATTTCTTCATAGTCTCCTAAATTTAGGGTTCCAGATTTAGACTTGAGACCTACAAATTGCTAAGCGCCTAGTTGTTAATAGTAATTGTTTCCTCCCAACTTTTTGATTCAAAGTAATTATTCAAAATAATTTCTATATTAGTCTATATTTTCTTCTCCAGTTTTTCAGCTGGATATAAGTAATAGAATGATTTTTAAGGTGCTAAAGTAAAAAGATAATATCAAGATAATCATTCAACATTTTAATTAAAAATGGATGATGGTAAAATGTGGCAGATGACAGCTGAGGATTGCCCATAAGAAAGGGCAAACATTGTGATCATTGATAAGTGGTGGACCTCATACAGAAGGCTATGAATTTAGCCTAAGAGAAGAATGAGAACTGGAAAGGAATGAAAGAGAATATTGTGCTGCTTGTCTCTAATGTGATGAGGAATACTGGTTTAATAGTTTCCCTGAAAGGGTCATCACCAGTGGAAAGAGAGATTTAAAAACATGAACCTTTGCTCAGGATTTAGTAGTCTTAATGGCTACAAGCCAGAATGGTCTGGAATCACTTTATCTAATTACAAGAGAGAATGTGACTTAAGTTTAAATTATTCTGTATTAGCTATAAACCTACTGTACAGCCAGATGTTTGCTATGAATATTCTTTGCTTTGCTGAAGCTCCATCACTTATTCCCTTATACATTCTAGTTACAAAGCAAAGTGTTCTGCTAAAGAACTATTTCTAGTTATGGTATAAAACTGCTCTGAGTTTTTCTACTTGCATGAAGTAAAAGTGTTGTTTACCACARTAATTTCAGCTTTATAGAAATAATTTTCTATGTGTTTTTGCAACAGATTGGTTTATGTCCATGATACAAAAATGAACACGAAATTATAGATGAGAGGAAAAGAAATTGGCTAAAGTTCTCAGCTCTTTATCTGAAATATTGAGCATAGCAAGCAAGCCTGCAGATACTGTACATCCCATGGAACACTTCTCCAATTCCCATTTGTTTGTTTCCATTTTTCTAAAGTTTTGTTTTGTTTACCTTAGATTGGTTTGTATGGAGTTTTATCCATGTACCAGATAACAAAACTTTACAGTGACCAGACAGAAAAAAGTCAGCCAAACTCTAATCATCACCACTGAGCAAAAAAAATTCTCCAATTGAAAAGACCAAAATAATTGTTTCAGGCAAATGAAGCACAAAGCTATTAGCTTGGCTTGCTGTGCTAGATTTCTGAGGACCATATGAAACAATCTTTATTTAAGGAAAACAAGTCCTAGACAGTGGAACTGCTTATCCAGTGACTGATAAGGGGCATTGGTTGACTCTAGGGATGTACAGTAAGAGGATGTGTTTCCAATATTTAGATCTCCAAGAATTTCAGGTGTCAGTATTCATTAACCCCACACATTTCTCTGTGAACAGAAAATATTTCATACCAAAATAAATTAATTTAAGCTTTCCAGAGCCTCCACACTCAGAGAACCATCATTAAAAAATGCTTTATTTTATGTTTTAAAGACACTTGCATTATTCAACTCCCTTTATTTGTAACAGATTTTACTCAATGGATGATATTGTAATGGGTGACTTGAGTGATCTTCTGGACCTGTCACTGCACAGAGGGAGTCAGGACTACAGCACCTGTAAAATCCCACTCTGTATGTGAGGTGAACAAAATAAACCTTCTCATCTCCAGCCTGAAATTCAGGGTCTCTCAGCTCTAAAGAAAGCCTTTCACTTGATATACCCTAAAAACGTTGTTTAAGAAAAAAATAAGGCATAGAATATTAAAGTACGGATTTTACTGTGGGTGGATTTGTGGTGCAGATCCATACCCTTAGGATTGTGCATGGAGGCAATGTTCTACTGCTAGTGACTGTTACCAGTGCTTAATATTTAAAAATTCTGACCTAAAGGTAAACAAAAATACAGAAATGTGATAGCCATCAGGATATGCAAAAAATAGGTTACACATTCACTCAAAAATGAGAAAATATATCAATGTTATTATGTAAACATTTAGATAATGATAGACTCTAACCACAAAAGAGGAAAAATCAACTTCCAGATTAAAAAAAACAAGTTCCAGTTAAATAGCTTACACAYAGATTTCAATTAACGTGACCTTTGTAGGGTTTAATAGTTCAGGCTCTTCTCATTAAATTGTGTAGCATTTTGTTGTTACAACAGAGAATTCAAACTCCTGTGTTGCCATTGGAAGTACCTAAAGAGGCATTACCATTTTTATTCCAAACATTTAAATAACCTCTGTAATGGGTCATTTGTTAGCTCACTGCTCAGATATCAGTCTGTTCCATGCTCTAGTTACAATGAGCAAGGATCTGTTTTCCAAGCCTTTTCTGAGCTCTTAYTGGGCCTTTGCAATGTACAAATCTTGTGACCAACACAGTGTTAAAAGCATGCACTTTACAAATTACCCATGACAAATGTACTTGATCACATCATGTGGGAAAAAAAAAAAAAAAGAAGAGATTTTGTTTATTTTAGATTTATTTTATTGGACAAACATTTTTGCTTTCACTAAAAAAGTCTTTTGTCTCTTATTGTGTGGAAGAATCAGCTATTACAGAACTTTGAATTTTTCATTTAAGCCTGCTTTTCACATTCTTGAAGAAGTGCCAAATGGACATCCCAGAGCCTGAAATATCCCTTTTATACACAATGTATACAAAAGCTTCACAGGCCTCCACAGCCACATGACTCAGACTTGAGCCCTTCTCTCACATACTCATGTGCCTATGGTGAAACAGAAATGTGTGCCTGCTTTCTGGAAGTACTTTGGATGTCAATGGTAGAGTATCTCTGGTATCTTAACACYATCCTCCTGAGGATTTACTCAGTGYGCTAGGCCAACTTTTATCAATTTGAAGCCAAGTTGGCTGCACTGATCCTTTTACTGGAACTATTTAATTTAGGGTGTGCATTGTTGKATCAAAATTGGCACTTCAGAGGAAAAAGTTCCATGACCCATTAAAATGTCTGCTAAAACAGTAGTGGGGCACCTGATTTTCATTGCTTTAAAATAGGGACACAAAGAAAATGTGAGATGTCAGTGCTGCTAAACCTAGAACCTGAAATATCAGCTAGGTAGGTGATGATTGCTTTGATAATTAGACAGAGGGCAGTAAGTTCTTGAAGCTGCTCAATCTCAGAGATCTTTTATCTAAATCAGTTAATTTATATATATGGAACTGTGAAAGTCCCACTAAAGTCCCTGAGAAGATAAAGGTTTTAATAATTCTGAAGAATATGTAATATGTACATCCAAATTCCTGACTATTGTTCCAAGTTCTACCCATGTTCCAAAAACTTTGTAGAAGAAATTGTGTCATTGGCCAGCCTGATGAAAGGAAAGGATTGTAAAACTCCTCCACAATAATGGGAAGAGATAGGAATATTTCTAAATGGTTCTATAAATATAGAGTATTATCAGTGACCTTTATAGTCAATTCTGCTCATTACAGTAAAAGCACGTCTAGTTGTATACATTAAGGAGGAAAAAAAGCATCTTTATCCTTAAAGATAATATTGTTCAGTCACTGAACCCCTTCTCTGAGGCTTTTATAGTGCTTGGGGCACATTAAGACCCTTAACCTTTCTCCACTGATGATTATATGAGCATTGTCCTAAGTGATTAAGACTCACAATGATGCAGGGAAATGGACAAATRACATCTGACAGACTGGAAGAGAAAAAGTCTGGGTTGGAGGAAGTGCCTTATCACCCAGCTCACAGTCCCTGCCTGGACACAGGCTTGGAGTGCCAACACCACATCCCAGAAGAGTTCTGCTTTGGGAGAAGCATCCTAGTCAAGAAATGCATTGTGGTATTTTGCTGTTTTTTCCACTTCCAAGTGGTTTTTATACACTTGATATTTAGTTTGGCTTATGAAGAAAGACAAAGCAAGACCAAATGAAGTAAGAAAGGAGCAAACTTCCYTCATTTTCTCCTACTTTCAGACACAGGTAATGTGTTTAGGATACATTACTGTGTCTGGACACCTCTCTGGGCAGATCTGCATTTGCAAGTAAATGCACTGAGACAATGGGTATGATTTGCCTTTTTCTTTATGCAAAGCATCTTCAATCCCACATTATACTAGAAACCCTTAAATTACATTTAAAATTAGACATAGTGGACATTCACAACCTACTTCTCCTGCAATATATAAAATTTTGCTCTGTGCCCCCTCAATGTAAATAGGAGCTTTGAAAACAATTTATACAAAATAACAAAGGATGAAAATGTTCCTGTTGATTAGAAATTCCATCAGTGTCTGAAAGAGTATCTAAAAGTAAAAATACCCTTTGATTCACAAAGCAACACAGTGCTTTAGGCACTCAAACACAACTGCAATCAAACTAGAGAATTTGTAAGGGTTTTTTTGAGAATTCTTGTATTATTGTATTCTCTTTTAACATTTCCTACCAGGACTTTTTTGTGAAAATAGAACATGCTTGCTTACTGTGGATTTGGACATGCTTGAATGACGGAACAGGTTTTCCTCAATAAGACTTTAGTGGGAAATATTTTAACAGATTGCACTTTAGGCTCATTTAAATGGTTGTGTGCAATTCTGTTTATTCTTTTGAAGATAAAAAAGAGAGAGGTGGGTGATGATTTCAGATCTGTATCAACCCAAGAATTCAAAGCAGTTGTCTTCTAAGTCCTCTGAGAAAAGGTAATCACCACCAAACCCAAGTCTCTAGGACTGGATTGAGTAAGGTGGGAATCAATCTCCCTTCCTTCACTTCTTTGGGGCAATTTCAATGAAGATAAGAGGATTTAGAAAGTTTGCCTGCAGGCTCATCTTAGCAATATATAAAATAGAATAATTTTTCATGAAAAAAATAAAAAAATCAGTCAGGTCAGACCAAATGCATGTTGTAGTSTGTTCAGAAAAAGTAGCAAGTATTAATGCAATGTGAACAGTGACTATTTGGCAGCAGCATGGGAAACAGTCGTGTATTTTTCATCAGTTAGAATACAATTCAGTCATTGTATCAAAATTCAGGTTCAATTCAGAAACTGTGGTAATCAATTTAAACACAGTAATTTAAACCTTGTTGATTATATCCTCTTCAATGCTAAACTTTTGAAATTCCCAGTTGGGGCAGTTTTGTTCCTCAGCGCCCATGTTGCCATTGTTGGGACTCAGGCACCAAGAGCCCTTGTATCACAGGATGGACTTCACCTTGTTGAATTAATCTCCTGCTCATCTTCACCTACATATTGTCATTTCTCCAGCTCCAGCTGTCTGGGTTTTTTCCAWCCTAGTCTTCCATCTGCAGCACTTTCCAATGCAATGAGCAGTTCAGGGTTAATTTCCCTGGCACTGTGTAATTTTAAGTCATGAATTGCCTATTACCATCTAGGAGCAATTCCTTTTTCCTTCAGACCTTGATCAAGCATTGGAATTTATCAAGAGCATACCATTGCATTCAATCCCCCAATCCCTCTCAAAATATAGACCCTGCAATGAACTTATTTGCAACGCTGATTTATTTGGTTGGKTTTTTTTTGCTTGAACATGTGTTATGTACTCCCCCAGATTTATCTAATCACTTTGAACTTTGGATTTAATAGGAAGACAAATTGTATTCCAGCTAAGCAAAAGGGTAAGATACTTAATTACAGAACTGGAASCATCTACAAAACAAATTTATAAAAATAAGGAAACAATCTTAAAATGTGTCTTATCCTAGCTGTCATATGGGAGGGTATTTCTAAATTAGTGAACTGGGGAGTTGTTGAATGAATTTGTTCTTCCACTGTGTTTTTGCTTTTCACTTACATTTAAGGATTTTCTACTRAGTGCTGACAAAGTTACAATCTATGTCTTAGGAATCCTTTTATTTCTCTACTGCTTGAGAGCCCCAGGAATAGCATGGCCTTTCTTCAATCTGCTTGCTGTCTATCAGAATGCAGGAGGAATGTCCCTAAGCTTATTTGAGAATAAATCTCTTTAGGTAGAGAGGAATCATGGAGTGCTGATTCTTCTSTCCTGCTTACCTTCTCTGTCAGGAAATCAGCTGAACTGCAGTGATAAAAATGAATTACACTAGTAAACCTACAATGTACCATTCTGTAAGCTGCATATCATGAGATGTTTTTGGCACTAGCAGCCATTTTATTTCTGGTTTACTGGCATATTATAGAGACTGCATATAATACATTAATACACTTTTGGGGCTGGGTCACTGTGTCACAGTCCTATTCAGGGAAGCACTTAAGCATCTGTCTAATATGAATCATGTGCTTAGGTCCCACAGGTGCCAATGGAAAGTAAGTAACTACTCCAGTGCTGACTTGAACWGAGATTTATTCTTAAACCATGTTTCTATTATAAAATATTTTCCTTTAAACTAATCAAGGATGGAATAAACTAAAATKAAATGCTTCCCATGCAGGATTTTAGTTGGTTTTTCTGCTGTTTGTTTTGAGTTAGGGGCTGGTTTTCTTTTAAGAAGCTTTTTCAGAACATGTCAAAGCTTCCTATTTGTTAAAAATGTTTGTCTGCAATTATGCAAATATTAACATTTACTTAAAGCTTCTGAGATAGATAACAGTTRCTATTTGTACAGAGATGAATCTGATAATCTTTCACTGAAAGATTTTCACCTTCATTTCTGAAAAACATTGATCATCTGCTCACAGCAAAGACACTTTGTATATCTACAAATCATAATAGCTAGCCAAGGTCTCTAATTGAGATGCTCTTTAAAGCCTTACACAAACTCTTGTTTTTCTTTAAAAACCTGGGGCTTTTGGAGTTCACCTCTATTCCATGCTCAAGCCTGTCTCCAAACTTGTTTCATCTACACCGTAAAATTGTCTACAGCTCAGCCAAGCTGTTGTGAAAGATTAGGCCAGAAACCATTTCTGCCTCTACTTGCTTTCCCAAACTTACTCCTTTCATAAAAGGAGCAAGTCCTCCCTGTCAGAACAAAATCCTGGAAGCAGTAACCCAAAAAATTTCAGTTTCTACTTTGCAGCCTTCTGTCTTCAGCTTTCTCTTTTACTAATCTCCATTTATCTCTTCCTGCTCTCCCATCTCCCCCTCTCCTTCAGCCCATCCCTCCMCTCAGACTTACAGAACTTTTCCATGAGGTCTCCATGAGGGAACTGGTTTTCCTGCTCTCAAGAATCAAACAGCACCAAGTTGGCATTCTCCTGTCATGTCACCTCCCAGTTTTAATAAAWAAAAACTTTCAAGAACATAAAAATGAAAGGAAAATTAATTATGTTTCCAACCAGAAGCCAGAATTAATTCAAGAACTGTACTGGAGAAATAGGTGGTTCTTATTCCATTTCCAGGCTAGCTGGGAGCCTGGGTCTCATTTCAGAGCTGGTAATTTCTAATGCTTTTGGAAAAAAACAGACAGCCTGCTGTTCCCAGTAATTTTTATAATATTTTCCAGCACTGGAAATTGTTGACTAGCGTGGCCTTTGAACAAAAACATTCACTATGCTAAATTTGGGCTACAGTCCTGTAGAAAATGTATTATAAAAGAGCAATTACTAGATCAGAACCAGTTTAACCACCAGCAAGATCAGAATAAGTCTTCTTTAMAAGACTTTCAGAAAGTGTTCTCTTCTGGAAGGAAAGATACAAGCAATTTGTCCAGCTGGTACCTTTTATCTACACCATAGACTGAATGCTTTAGAGGGAAATAGTTCTGAGAAGTATTTTTCCCTTGGTCTTGGCGTCAGGTATTAATCACAGGAATTACAAGGGTTTAGAAATAAAGAGTTTGCCAGACTGGGGAAGACCAAATGAACAAATGTACAACCCCAGGAAGGTGTCTACAGAAAGAAGAATTTTAGATATACATTTGAACAGAGATAATATTTAATGGGCTCCAGGTAGCTCAGCACACATACAAATTTCCCATTTTTTTTAAGATACTTTGGCTCTCCTTAATGACAAAATAAATTTACATAATCTAGATTACCTTCTAAATGCAAAATGTGGAATTTAGACTAAGGATGCCATTTAGACCTCCAGTGTAATTTGGAATGACCTGAAGTGTTGCTTCAGAAGATGACTGGCAGAGTGTCAGATCTGTCAGTTCTGTCTCTATACTTGATACCCTCAAGCATCCCAAATGGCTTTTGGTGCCTAAATCTGAGATACTGAGCTGAATTTATTTTGTCTCTTTAAAAGTGAATTGTACAGCTCCAAATCCTATTGATGCTGTTGACTATATTGTTAATAAATAAGAAAGGATATTAAATACAGCACATGAAAATGTCTTTCTTTTAAGCCTRTTAATCTTGATCTAAATGCCATGCCAAGTCTGTTTTTATAAAATGCCACAGCATCTACACTGAATGAAGGGAGGAGGCCTACTGGACCTTGAACCCACATTACCAAAGCCTGAAAAATAAATGTGGAGGTGAAACTGTTATGCAGAGGCAGCCAAGGGCTTTTAAGGAAATTAAATAATATTGCTCTATTTGGTGATCACTAATAGTGATAAAAGGTCTTATCTTGATGTTAGCTTGCTTATTTGTAAGCAGCCCAGGGAACAATTTTCAGGAATGCT
The DNA here is from genome assembly GCA_014549065.1 of Cardinalis cardinalis. Taxonomy (NCBI): domain Eukaryota; kingdom Metazoa; phylum Chordata; class Aves; order Passeriformes; family Cardinalidae; genus Cardinalis; species Cardinalis cardinalis. Next base: position 90,884 of record JACDOX010000064.1, read on the forward strand.
TTGAAAGTTAAAGGGATAGCCCTGTGGATGTGACATGAGAAGCAGCATGGAAAGGAATATGTATATAATCTTTCTCAAACTGAGCAAGTGACCACATTTTGACATGTTGGAAAGGAAAGTATTTCTGTTCTTGTAAGGCTGAGGTTGGAGTCAGTTCCATTAAACAGAGCTACAAAAAGAAGCCTTTAAAACATCATACAGGTTTTGAAAATGCATACATTCCAATCAGGCCTCTTCCATGGGATTTCTGGTATAAAGCTAGTAATTATATTGGAATTTCAGAAACAACTTGTAGAGCTCCCAAAACACAGGGAGGAGTCCCTCCCAGGGCTGGAATATTAAGTTGGCTGGAAGAGTTGTTGGCTTTACAAAACACCCAGGACCATATTGTGATCATATTGAGGCTTTTTTACATTTTTTAAAGATTTACATTAGAGCTCTGCATGGATACAGGCCACTTATCAGATAACTCACAGAAAAATAACTTGTTTAGTGTGACAGGCTTTCTCTGAGGCTGCCAGATATATTCCATGAGCACATACAGGCTGACTCTTAAAAATGCAGTTTCTTAAAACCTCATTAGTGGCTGGTAACTATGCAAAATGTCATTGCATCATGAAAAATACAGCCATACCATCAAGTATTTGTACACAGATCTATGTTTAAAACACAAAGTATCAAGTTTCATTTACGGTCTTAAATTAAGACATTCATTTCATACATCAAGCTTTATGGAAAGAATACAAAGTGAAACAACTGACAAGTCAGTTTAATTGAATAAACCCTATCTAGAGTATATTTTATTCCAAGTCAGCTGTTAACAACCCTACCCTGCAGCCTCAGGTGTGAATTTTAATAGCATAAYGAAACCTCATGGGAAAAGAGTCTTTGACACTGAAGTTGTTTATGTGCTTTAAGGATATTAATGTTTCAGGTATGGATTCAACGCCYCCACAGCTCTCAATTATGAAATATTTGCTGCAGGTTACTGTAACTGGAACAGATTGCATCTTTTAATGCTTCTTCTAYAGGCAGCCAGGCAGGTTCAGGTTTAACTGTAGATTTAAAGGAAAAAACAGCATGCTGGTAATTGCATAGAGGAAGTTAGCATGTTTCCTTAAAATGTCCCACCTTTTATGAGAACCCAACACCAACACCAGAATTTTCTTTAAACAGATCACTTTTTGCTTTCCATTTAGACACAAGAGCAGTGTTTCAACACCAAGGAGACTCTGCTGGGAGCAGATAAGTCTGTTGGCTGTTGAGCAGTCAAAACTCCTTCTCATTTCTCTTTCTAAATGGACCCTTATGTGTACACAAAACCTGGTTAATTTACATTGGAAAGAAATTTATAAATGTGTTTTCCTTTCAGTGACTATGATTTGAAAGACCCAGAAACGGAAATATTTCATGTTTTTCTTTAAAACTTGTTGGAAAATTTAATTAACAGCATTAATTCAGGAGTGGTTTATTGAACTCAGATTGTTTTGAAGCATTTCCAGTTCAATGACCATTCTGCTAACTCCAAGAAAGGGTTAAGTGGATTTTTCCCTAAGCTCTCCTTCCCTGTAAAAAAAAAAAACAGTTAAGCCACAGCTTCCATGGTGTCCCTTGGAAGAGAGATTCATCTGGTAGATTGTAATTCCTGATGCAATGAAGTCCCAGAGCTTCAGCTGGGCTAAACCTTTAGGATTACAGTGAGGAGTCCAGTGACCCYGAACCTCAGTTTTCCAGAACAGTCTGCATTTAATCAGTTTTTCATGATCTTTTATGGTTTTGTTGTCTTCAGGGACAGTCTTTCTTGAAGAGAGGTGCACCAGAATTAGTTTTAATGAAACTTCAAGACGTGTTTCCCTGTACAACAGATTTTGTAAATAAGGAGAAAAAAAACCCCAAAACCAAACAAAAAAATCCAGAAATGAACACTGTAAATTTCTGATCCACGTGATACTTTGGAAGTCTGTGATTTTGACCTGATTACATCCATTCCTGCAGTAAAACAGAACTTCTCAGAAACTGGCCTGTCTGGCTTTAATGAATGCAGATTTCCTTTGCTGTCATCTTCAAGAATCATGTTGATTTGGAATGGGAAAGCTGTCCTAGACAGTTTACAGATTTGTTTCTGGGTGAAATCAAGGTTATTTTTTTCCACAGGCATGAAAGAAGTGCTGCATGCTCCTGAGTGACTGAGTGTAGATCCAATGGCTCAGTGACTTGAGTACACAACCTAATTAGRATTTAGAAATGCTATTGCACATTCATATTTGAGCTCATATGTTTACATATTTCAGCTCATCCTGTTTCACATGTGAGGCAACACAAATCAGTTTAAAAACCTCACAAATAATTTATAACCTCACAACTGGTGGTGGGCTAAAAATATCCATTATTTCCAGAAAACAGTGACAGACAGTAATGAGTTAAACAATGATAATTCAGTCTTGTATTCCTCATACTGATACTATGATTTTGAATAGTGGATAAACAACATACACATCTTTCCTT